>OY856410.1:1379804240-1380216740 GCA_963693085.1 Alisma plantago-aquatica | reverse complement strand
AGGCCGCCGCCGCTGGCTTAGCCAGGGCTGCCGCAGCTCCGACCGGCCGCCTCCAGCGGGTCGCAGGTCTCTCTGTGGGTCTCCGTGGTTCCGTCTTGCCTCCTGGCGTGGTGCACCGCTAGTGCTTGAGCAACCGTAGTTGTTGTTCGCACAGCAGGTGCGCTGCCGGGTGGTCGTTTTCTACGGGACCACTGAGCCACTGGTAGATCTGGACTAGATCAGTCTTCAGGGGGAGATCGGCGCATTGTTCGTCTAAGGGGTTACCTTCGGTTCGTGTTTGTTTGTGCCTGCCTGCCCGTATAGGCTTCGGCCTCCGGGTTCTCTGCTACGCTTTGGCGGAGTGTGTATGTGAGAGGTCCACCGTGACTTGCTTCTGCCTTCCTAACGGCGTAGTCCGTCTTCTGTCTGTGCCTACCTGTGCTTGTGCCTGCCTTCCTACATATCCTCATGGCGTCTTCTGGGGATGACATCTGGAGAGACTCGCGTCGTCAAGTCACTACTGTTAAACTTGACGGGCGCAACTACCAGCTTTGGGTATGCTCCTTTGTGATATTTGCCAAATCACAAGGGAAATACTCTCACTTGATTAGGACGGGTCCGCCTCAGCCTGCAGAGGAGGCGGATGCAAAGGACATCAAAGCCTTTGATGACTGGGTTCGTGATGACTCGACAGTTATGACGTGGATTCTCAACAGCTCCGTTGAGAAGATTAGCGTCACTCTTCTTCAGCTGCCTACGGCGAAGCAGATGTGCGATCAGCTCGCCAGTACCTACTCGCATAGTGAAAATCCAAAGAAAGTCTTTGATATCACCAAGCAACTGGGGCGCCTACAGTTTACTGGATCTGACATCTCAGACTACTTCTCCACCTTCACTGGTCTGTGGGGTGAGTTGGAGATGTATCACCCGCTGTCCACCGATTTAGCTACTATGCAAAAACAGCGGGCGGAGCTTCATCTGATTCAGTTTCTCAGTGGTTTACCTGAGTCCTATACTGGAGTGGTAGATCAGATCTTGGCGAGTGATCCACTCCCTACCTTGCAGACTGCCTACAAGCGTCTCCAGCGCCTTCCGTCATCGACACCGTCTCCGCCTCCTGAGACTGGAGACTCTACTGCTTGGGCTGCTTGGGGCGGGCGTGGTCGTGGTCGTGGCCGTGGCCGCTCCAATGATGGTCGTCCTCCCCTGGGTGCAGGTCGGGGGCGTGGACCTGGTGCTAGACGAGGAGCTCCTCCTGCTGCCCCGCCTTCTACTGCTGCGCGTCCTCAGCAAGGACAGCGCCTGTGTACTTTCTGTGGCCGGTCTAACCATATTGAAGAAAAATGTTGGGAAAAGTATGGTAAGCCGGCGTGGGCCAATGCTGCGGCAGATTCTACTGCGTCTGAGGGTGGTACTCAGACACCTACACCAGAGCCTGCGGGGGCTACCGCAGACTACATTCGTGCCGAGGTGGAGCGTCTTCTTCTTGAGCGTGCTGGACCTTCTACTGCTGCATCCACTAGTGGAGCACATGCTGCCTTTTCTGGTTATGATACTGCATTCCTGAGCTCCTCCTCACCTTCTACATCTGGTAATACAAAATGGGCGATAGATTCTGGTGCATCTGCACATATTTCTGGAAATAGATCTTCGTTTAAACATATATCTGCACCTGCCCGGCATTCCTCTGTTATGCTTGCTGATGGCTCCAAGTCGTCGGTCCTTGGAGTCGGTGATATTGTTTCTCATGTTGGCCTAAAATATGCTTTATATGTGCCCAGATTTCCTCTTAACTTATTATCTGTCAGCAAAATTTTACGGAGTTTAAATTGTAGCCTGACATTTGTTCCTGGTTCATGCATTTTTCAGGACCTTCGCACGAGGACGAAGATTGGTGGGAGGTATGAAGGTGCTGATGGACTTTTTTACTTGGACCAGTTACCTAAATCAGAGAAAGTTGTTATGATATCTGCATTACCTGCTTCTGTTTCTGCTCTCCAGTGGCACTACAGGCTGGGCCATCCCTCGTCAGAGAAGCTGCGGAGTTTAGTTCCTGATATTGGCAGTTGTCATTTTCAGTGTGATTCGTGTCAGCTAGGGAAACAAACTCGTACTGTGTATCCTAGACGTAGTATTGTGAGCAGTAAAAACATTTTTGATTTAGTCCACTCTGATGTATGGGGTCCATGCCATGTACCAAGCATGTCTGGTTACAAGTATTTCATTCTTTTTTTTGATGATTTTTCGAGGACTACTTGGTTGTTTCTGTTAAAAAGTAGGTCCGAGGTGCTGTCTACTATTAAATATTTTTTTGCTGAAATAAAGACGCAGTTTGGCTTGCCTATTAAAACTTTTCGCACTGATAATGCTTTAGAGTTTGTTAAGCAAGATGTGGTTGTTTTTTGTAAATCTGTGGGTACAATTCACCAAACTTCGTGTGCATATACCCCACAACAAAACGGTGTTGTTGAGCGCAAGAATAGACACTTATTAGAAGTTACAAGGACGATAATGATGCATTCTCATGTGCCCCGCTCTTATTGGCCTGAAGCTATCTTGACTGCATGTTTTCTGATTAATAGGATGCCATCGTCTGTTATTGGAAATAAGATTCCCATCCAGGTTTTGCACCCTAACATCTCCTTGTTTCCTGTGCCCCCTAGAATTTTTGGGTGTACCTGCTTTGTTCGATTGCTTGGACCTACTTCTGATAAGCTATCTCCTCGAGCTGCTAAATGCATTTTCTTGGGTTATTCTCGAACTCAAAAGGGTTACAGATGTTATAATCCCAGCACTCGGAAGTGGTTTACCAGTAGTGATGTTGTCTTTTTTGAAGATACACCGTATTATTCTTCAGCAGGAGATAGTTTGCAGACAGACATTCTGGCTCCTCCTTTACCTGTTATTTCTGACTGTATGCCTGACCGCACTGATACTGAAATTCCTGCAAAGTAAGACCCTCCTCTTATTGTTTATCAACGCAGGAATAAAGCACCTTCCACACAAGTACCCCCCCCAAGACAACCAATCTTCTCCTCCAGAAGATTCTGCTGCACCTGAGGTACATTCTGATCTTGACATACCTATTGTACTCCGTAAGGGTACTCGTTCTTGCACTTCTCATAGCATTGCTCATTGTGTGTCTACTTCTCATCTTCATACTCATTCAAGTAATTTTGTATCTGCTTTATCTGCTGTGGTTGTTCCTAAGAATGTTCAGGATGCCTTGAAAAGTACAGCTTGGACATCTGCTATGCATGAAGAGATGATTGCTCTCACTGACAGAGACACTTGGGAGCTGGTGGATCCACCTCCTAAGTGTAAGCTTGTATGTTGTAGGTGGGTATATGCTGTCAAATATCAACCTGATGGTACGGTTGAAAGGTTGAAGGCAAGGCTCGTTGCCAAGGGCTATACCCAGACATATGGCATTGATTATTTTGAGACTTTTTCTCATGTTGCTCGTCTTAACTCTGTCAGAATTCTTTTATCTGTTGTTGTGAATCTAAACTGGCCTCTCCTGCAGCTTGATGTGAAAAATGCTTTTCTGTATGGTGATTTACAGGAGGAGGTGTATATGGAGCAACCTCCTGGGTTTGTTGCTCAGGGGGGGTCTCATAAAGTATGCCGTCTTAAGAAGTCTATCTATGGACTCAAACAGAGTCCTCGTGCCTGGTTTGATAAGTTAAGCAGGATCATGATTGATTTTGGCTTTCTGACGTCACAAGTTGACCATTCTGTTTTCACAAAAAAGACTTCAGCAGGGATTACTGTTCTGATTGTGTATGTTGATGACATTATTATTTCTGGCAGCGATACTCTTGGTAATCAGGCTACCAAAGATCATTTGGGCAAGCATTTTGCTACCAAAGATCTAGGCAGACTTTTCTAATGCCTTGGTTCTTTCACAGAGAAAATATGTTCTTGATATTCTGCAGGAGACTGGTATGCTTGGAGCAAGACCTGCAGATACTCCTCTTGATCCCAATGTCAATTGGGATGATGATTCCTCTGCTATGTTTACTGATCATAAAAAATTCAGGAGGTTGATTGGTAAATTGATCTATTTAACTGTTACTCGTCCTGATATTGCTACTGCAGTGGGTCTTCTTAGCAGATACCTCGACAAACCCAGACAGTGCCACTGGGATGCTGCATGCCAAGTCTTGAGATACTTAAAAAAATCACCTGGCAAGGGACTTCATTATAAAAAGAATGGTCAATGTGTTCTTGAAGGGTATTCTGATTCTGATTATGCATGCAGCAAAGTTGATAGAAAATCTACTTCTGGCTACTGTACCTTTGTAGGGGGCAATCTTGTCACTTGGAGAAGCAAGAAACAGAATGTAGTGGCCAGATCTAGTGTTGAGGCTGAGTACAGGGCCATGGCTCATACTGCTTGTGAGTTGTTGTGGGTGCGTTCTCTTCTGAAAGAATTTGGGATTCAGTCTTCATCGGCCATTCCTATGCATTGTGATAACAGGGCTGCCATCTTCATTGCAAATAATCTTGTCTATCATGAGCGCACCAAACATATTGAAGTTGACTGCCACTTCACTAGAGAATCTATTCTTGCTGGCAAGATATGCACTCCATTCACAAGATCTGAAGACCAAGCTGTTGATATCTTCACCAAGCTCTTGGCAAAGAAACAATTTTGCACGCTGCTGGACAAGTTGGGCATGATTGACATCTATGCTCCAACTTGAGGGGGAGTGTTACATTATATATTTCTTGTTTTACATAGCATGTTATTTGTTTTGTTATTTTCCTTTATATATAGACCTCTCTGTAATTGTCTCAGTAATATATATATGAGGGTGCACACGTTGTGCAACCCTAAGCTTTCTGCAACTCCTGACTATGTCACATATATATATATATATATATATATATATATATATATATATATACATGTATGTACGGATGTATATACATGTATGTATATACGTATGTATATACACGTATATACACATCTATATATGTATACATATACATGTGTATATGAATATATGTATGTATATATGTATGTATATATGTATGTATATACACGTATATACACATCTATATATGTATATATATACATGTGTATATGTATATATGTATGTATATATGTATATATATATGTATGTATATATGTATATATATATATATATAGTTTATGTATTGTATAGAGTTAATTATACAAATATGCATCATATTACTTATGCTCTATGCATTCATACATATATGCATACATTTACATTTTTTGTGAATTTTCTAGTGTATTTTATTTTTGTTCAATTGAATTGATGAGTTCTTAAACATATCCAGTGTGTGATTGTAGGTTCATTTGGTGTAATGTATTAAATCGAAGTGTGTGTGTGTGTGTGTGTATTATGCTAAACATATATACACGATAAGAAGGCATGATAAATATTAACTAGTAGTTGTTGAGATAAACAGGAAATCTGCATGGATGGCAAAAAGATACATAGGAGATCAAGCAGTATACACATCAAGAACAAAACATAAAAAGAAAAACAAACAAAACCATGGATAATGGAAATATTTGTTGGAGGGGAAGAAAACATAAAAAATAGAAGTATGAACGAAATAGACATCATGCAAGAAAACATAAAAAGGAAAAAGAATAATGATGTATGCGGCAGAAAGGTACAAAAAAGGCACTAGGTAAAAGGGGAGTAGGAGAAACATTAAAAAAAAAACTCACATGTTGCGTGCCAAATACACATGACAGCAGTGCAGTCAATAAAAGTGCCAGCATCAAGTAACCGGGTGGGTTGACCGGCCCAGTTCCGGCTGGTTGGCCGGTTGTACCCTATTTGAGGTATCTACCAGGTCTTGGGCCTGACCTAACCGGTTTTGTCATACCCAGTTTTAATAATACCATTATTAATTAATCATCAAATCAAATAAAATTGTAGCCAAAATTACTATTTAAATGTCTGGCCCAATTTAATATTTTGATGGAGTTGGTATAGTCTTGGTTAAATTTTTACGACATACCGACATTTCCATAAAAATCTCACTGTCCCCTCTTGTGGAAATGGAGAATTCGGTGGACATTGAAAATCACTGGGTAAGACTAGGGCATTGTTGGATATGCTTGTTGGCTGCAACTCTATGGCATATATAGAAAGAGAGAAGTCTTGTAGGTTTAGTGGACGTTTTACTTCCTCGGAACATAATTTGGTAAAGCATGCATTAGGTGTTATTGTGGGCTGATTTTATTAAGGACAAACAATTCTGGAACTGTTGCGGTTAAAAGTTTGCTTTTGCTTATGTTTGCTCTCCTACTGCTGAGAGTTGAAACTTCAGCCTCCTTGGAAATGAGAATGCAAATAAGGGAAGTTTTTTTGATCACTTGGTTAAACAAATAAGAACAGCTCCATACAAACTACCAGAATGGTCGGAATTATGAATTTCCAGAGGAATTGCCCGGAAAAAATAAAGCTAAATAATACAAGGATGTCTAAATACCTGATTGGCTGCAACAGCCTTTACAAAGTGCTCTTTTAATTTATATGCTGGTAACTTTTCCCTGAAAACCTGCATAGCTTTCGCACCCGGAGAAGCCTGTCATAGTGAGGGCGGGATGAATTTTAATGTTAAAGATAACAGAAGAAGCAATTACAACAACAAAAACCTCTACCACTCCACACTCTTATAGAACGTGAGTGTCAAGAGTTTCTTGTAGTTCTTTGCATCTATCCCTATATGAAGGTTATCTAACTATAAGTTCAATTAAAAAAACTTGTTTTCAGAGTACCTTTCTAGCAGTCTGCATATCCTTAAGCACCTTACTAAATGCTTCATTGGAGGTAACTGATTCTGATGTCGACTCGTTTCTGTTAACGGTTTTGTTTTGATGAGACGGACCAGCCACTAGATTGGATGATACGCTGCTAGATCCATTGGTGGATAATGTTTCCTTCATCAATAAATCCTCCAGTTTCTTCTCAGTCTCCGATGACATTCTGATCTGAAACACATCACGATGTCATGAGCATAAAAAATGCAAGAGATAACAATAACCATGACAGTTACCAAGAAAATAACTTTGGCTGTCATACTTCTTTTTGTGTGGATCCATGACGGTCATCAAGATCAACACGGTAATCAGGCAATGGAACTTTGCTAACAACGAGTGTCCTCCCTTTGTTATACGCATGGCTTCCTTTCCACAGATAGCATTAGAAAACAACCAAAAGAAAGAAGTTTGTACTTAAAACACCTATATATATATAAGCCATATATTGTGTATAGAGGAGATAGTAGGCACTTACAAGTGAAGCCCCAGCTGGTGAGCCATATTTCCCATAACTTTCTCACCATCACGCCCGAAGTTCCTCTTGATTACAAGCTCCACTTGACCTTCACTTTTCATCTTATTGAGCTTCTCCCACCATTCGTTTTCGTCTAGTTTTTCAACCTGAAAAAAAGAACCCATGTCAACATTGTCCTTGTGGAAAGGGTTGTCAAGGATGCAGATTGCATTCTGCGGGAAACTATTAACGAGGTAGTAAAAAGATGGGAAGATAGACCCCGTTTCATCAGCAGCATCAAACAAACTGACAGATACTTTGCAGGGTCTTCCATGCCAAAACAAAGGCTCGAGTCAGTTGGTAGCTGACTTGATTATTTTATGAGAAGTCAGCAATAAGTCTATTACAAGTGTAAGAAAGTAGGACATATACAGGAGCCATGTCACTGATACATCTGTGGTCGGACAAAAGAATGAATTTGGTATCAAGGGAAAACAGCCAGGTTTTCTTGTGTTATAAATAGGTATCCTTCCTGTAAACACCAACCAAGTTCCTAAATTGACAGATTATAAGTACATGTTAAATTGACTATTAGCAATAATAAGCAAATGCACTCTGTTAAGTTGACTATTAGCAATAATCAAGCAAATGCACTATCATTTCTTTCCAAAGAGACTAGGGGTTTATAAATTGAAGTGATCCAACATGTGTGATCGGCATAGAGCCAAGGACTATGGGCAAAAGTGAGCAGCTTCGAATGACTAGTAGAAATCAAACACGAATCCATGCGCTGCTGCAGGGAGCACCAACAACAATCATACTTTGCAGTTGCAGTTGCGTCCACCTAAACTTGCCATTCTAACTGACACGCGATCGAAAATCTACACCTTGTAAGCCAGAAGTAGAGAGAGTCGATCAACACAGGGCATACCTCACCCGCCATCTGGCGGAGCCGTTCGGCTCTCCAGACGGGGTCCCACCATCTCTGCTCCCCACGACCACCCCCTCCCCTACCTTCTCTGCCACCTCCTCCTCCGCCTCCTCCCCTACCACCGCCGCCTCTTCCACCTGCACCACCCGCTCGCCCGCCGCCACCGCGGCGCCCGCCTTGGTAATTGGGGCGGTAGGACATAGCTCGTGTTCGCAGAGGCAGAGGTCGCAGAGCAGCACAAAGAGGGACGTGCTTCACGCAGCAGCTGTTGATCGGACCGGCGAGCGTGCAGATGGCAACGCGCATCGACGAAAACCGCGTCAACGCAGCAGGGCCGGTTTAATATAGGCGGGGAAGGGAATAGTCAATGTCGTTTTTTTTTTTCTACTGATAAACCCTGGTTGGCTCCTCAAGGCAACCAGTTTTCTATCCATATCGTTTGATGAATATGGAGAGTCTGGATTTGACCGAGCTACCCAGAAGTGGTAGATGAGCATTAGCCCATCGTGCAGCAACGTCTCCAACCACAAAGACCTCGGTCCTGTTTAAACTAATGGAAGCGTCCATGATCCACAAAAAGCATAACCAAATTGACACTTCATCAATCATCGCGAATTCTCTAGTTCACGAGGCACGTGATGCAAATAAAATTGATCCTCCAAAGCCATAGAATAGTTCAAATCAACATTAAGGTTATTACTGACCTGGGCGAGGAAGTGGCAAGTATAGTGCTTAGAAACTGACAACGATAAGTCAATGTTATGTTGCTCCCGAGTTCTTGCTCGGAAGTATCAGCTATTTGGGAAGGGTAAGCACAATTACCAAGAATATCATCCCTAACAAAGTTGAAAGTGATGCAAAGGTCACAATTAAAGCTACTAATCTTCCTATATGAAGCCATTGGCTCGTCATACGCATCATTGCTCATTGTTGCTCTTGTTGGGTCTTAATTCTAGGATCTGCCTTAGACCTTTAGCCCCTGTTTGGAAAAGGCTTGGGTTTATGTCAAACCTGAGGTCTATGTCAAACCTGTTTGGATTAGAACCGGCTTGGGTCTATGTCAAACCTGTTTGATCCTGTTTGGCAAACCAATCTGGCTTGCCTCGTAAGTTGCGATTTTCAGTCTGCTATATAAAACAAAATACATAAAAGACAGAGCCTAAACCAGCTTGGAATTCCTAAACCTGCTGCTGGCAGGACTGAGCCAAGCCTGCTTTTGGGTGTAACGGAAACCAAAACGGGGCCGTTTCAGGATTTCAAACCAAACACGCAACTGGAAAACAGGACTGACTCGGACTGGCTTGGTACTGGATTTACAAATGTGGCGCAGATGTGGCGCAGACGTGGCTAATAAGACAAACATTAATCCTGGTCCAAGCCAATCCCAAGCCGTTTCCAAACAGGGGCTTATGTCTCCACCACGATAGAAGTCATTACAGAGAGATCCTATAACTCTTTTATTGGTAGATATATACCATATTTTAAGTCTAACCGTAGCACTAGTCTACTGGGGTGTAATGTAGTGAGGGGCACTTTTAGTTCCACATTACTTACATCTAAAGGGTAAGTTTGGTTTGCTGGATTTACAGAAATCTGCATTCTGAAATATTACATTTTTAAAATCTCGTAAAGTAAAATTTTATGTTTGATTTGTTGGATTTTGTAGGTGTGGGATTTATCTTTTTTTGTGTCTATTGTCTTACTCATGATGGATTTTGGCGTTCGGGAGAATTTTGATGGAGACCAAAATGTGGAATGCTTATTCAGTCTGAAAATCCCAGGATTAGTTTCATTTCTCCAATCCCGCAAATCAAACATAAAATTTACAGAATTAGAGTCCAAAATATAATCCAATACGGTAAAACTCAAGTAACCAAACTTGCCTTAAATTGAAGTCGATGCTTGTATATGAGAATGGTAGTGAGCTGGCATTCACAAGGACTAGAGCCTGACATAGAGACCACGCGTGCGCTTAGGCTGCACCAAGCCAGGCCTCAAGAATGGCCTTCGTATCTGGCAAGGTATTCGACGAAACACATTTTGTGTCCAAACGAATGTGACTTCTATTTGATCAAGAAAGTGTTAAGATTGTTCGATCGAATATGTTAAGTCATATGGCCGCATAGGTGTTACATTTCATGGAATGCGTTGTTGAATGGCTCTCGTACTTGGATGTACATCGGACATGTCGTAAATACATATTTTTGATGGATTTTATCTATATATATACTACTATAAAAAGAGCGAATCCTTCCTTCAAATAATAACTCTTTCGTCTCGAGCATGAAAAACTAACGCCAACCAATCAGCTCTCAGCATTTTCAAATTCTCAGTTTCCCAATACTTCTCGCTGTTCTCACATTTTTCAAACAGGTTTTATATTTTTTTTCTCTTTCTTCTCACGTTTTTCAAACTGCCACAGAGAATACAAAGAGACGTGGTCAACAGACCAGCAAAAATGGAGAGACGTGGTCTTACTCCACTTTCTCCTAACAACCCTAAAGCTAGGAGGCACGATCTGTTCCACCTCCCACACGTTTTTTGATAATCGTGTTTAAATTTCCCCTATTATTTTGGTTAGGAAGAAATTACCGCTCCCGCTAATATTTTCAACCCAACGAATAAAAAGAGACTTGGTTTTGTTCCTCTCTTTTAGAAAGAAAAATAAATCAACTTCAAAACCCCACGTCAACCAATGAGTCACAACAGATTGACCACTATCTCTACAAGATATTTTTCATGATAATCTAATATTTTTATTGATAATCCAATCGTTATAGTACAAACAATAAATAAACAGAACTCCAAAGTCCGCTGAAACCTATCAATTCAGATGAAAATAGAATTCAGTTATAGGAACGTGTCCCACGTCCAATAGCCACGTACATTTTTGTTACCCGACAATTCAGCCCCACTCAAAATAACAACATTATCGAAATAATAGAAGGCATTCCAGTCGCCGCTGGTTCTGGTGTGCTCTCAGGAGGTTCTGGTGCGCTCTCTGGAAAGCCTCATTTTCCTATTTTGCTTTGTTGCTCCACACCTGCACTAATGGTATCCATCTCCTATATTTAACTCAGCGATCAGATTACAACTCTTTTTGCCATACCAGCCGCATCTTCTGTGTGCAGTGGTGCCCTTGTATACGAAGACAACTCCAGGTACGAACAGATTACGACATAAAAGTAGTGAATCTAATATTATTGTTATTGTTGCTCCACACCTGCACTAATGGCATCCATCTCCTGCCTGTAACTCAGCAATCGGATTAAAGTTGTTGTTGCCAACCCGAACACATCTTCTTTGTGGACTGGTGCCTTCTACAAGAAGACAACTTCAGGTAAAAGAATAGATTACGTCATAAAAGTAAGTGAATCTAATATTAGTGATTTTACCCCCTTAAAACCTCATGCAGACTAATCTTCGAAGGCTTGATACTCGGATTTTCTTCACTACTATGGAAAGAAAACACCTACATGTGAGAACTTAATTATAATTCATATTTTATACATTTAGTATCCATTATTCTCACCATTTTTCACACAAACAAATCAACAAAATCGTGAATCACTCTAATCTATCTGAGAAGAACGTTCCTCAAACTTGTTCGGCATTTCTCCTGAAAGGAAAACACCTCTAGGTGCAAACTTAATAATAGTTGAATATTTATAGATTCAAATATTATATTTTTACCTCTTTAACATCTCATACAGTAAACTGATCAACAACGCCCCTAATCTTATTTGTCTTTCTATAACACACTGCTACAAAGTTATTGTTGCTGCTTTTTCTTCGGCCTTTGATACACTCTTTCAAGAAAAGAACGGATAAGAGGTAAGAATATTAATTTACAACATACAAATCCAATTCATCTAATATGAGTATTCTCACCTCCTTGAAATCTAATGCAGCAAATTGAACAATAAAGCTACCAATCCCTATTGATCTATCTCACGCTTGTTGCTTGCTACTAAGTGCAACATCAAAATTCTAACTGCGAAGCGTGATCCTCCAGGCTTGATTCGTTTCTGATACAACACAAAAGGTCAGCCATTTTATTTTAACATGCAATTCATATGAGCATTTACCATTTCCTGTCTCTTTAATTTCTACTCTATCAATATAATATTCCAATATAGTATTCCTGTAAGTAAGTTATCTGAGATTCACAAACCGATCAATAAGAAATTATATTCCAATACCTAATAAGCCAATTAGAAACGTATGAAACAAAGGTAGCCGCTCAAAATTTTATAGATGATGAATATACTTAAATGAATTCTATAATAAATCAGCAGTGATGTGTACTATATCTCACTGCGTGAAAAAATTTATGAAAAGATATAAATCACCATAAATACAGAACCTTTCATACAAGAATACAAAAGTAATTCATACTTACTAAATTCTATTACCAATCATAAAATATAGCACTACAGGAATAACGATCATAAATGCCAGCATATAATGACAACATTTATGAAATTCGTCTTAAAAACATGCACCGCTATAAAGTGAGAACTTAAGATCATGTAGATATCATCTTAAGTGAGAATTACAGAAAAAGATATAATTTATGATCTACCACTACTACAGAAACAGCGTTCAGTGTCGCTTTTCTGGGCGTCGGTTATTTAGGCAAACCGACACCTATAATATTAGACGTCGGTTATTTATGCAAACCGACGTCTATATTCGAAGACCAGCCAGACACGGGTACCGCTTTGTATTCAGCGTCGGCTGGTTATAACAGACCGACGCCTAAAATCGCCCGCGAAATCTAATTTTCGTGCGAAAACATTTTAGGTCACCTACAGCGTCGGTTATTTAACAATTCATCGACGCCTATTTAAAATGAAAATTTGCGTGAAAAGTCCCACTTTCAGTGTCGGTTATCCTTCAATAACTGACGCTGATAATGGTTCCCGCCAAAAAATTTAGGGTAAAGGTTGTCTAGTTGGGCGTCGGTGTTTTACTATCAACCGACACCGAAGACTTTAGGTGTCGTTTGTATTTAATAACCGACGCATTTACGAACTTAATAGACCCACGATCGATCGCACCGGTACCTGTTTCATTGTCTTCATCACCCGCTAGTTGCTGCTCGATCGCCCGCTAGCTGCCTGTTGGTTCTCACCGTCACCGACGCTGCCTGTGCTTCCTCGCCTCGCCATCGTCACCGACGGTGCTGCTGCTCTGCGTCACCGCCGCCGCCCACCACCTGCTCTGCTGCTCCTGCGTCTTCACCGCCCTAGCTTCGTCCTGCGTCGCCGGCGCCGCCCGCTCCTTCCTCCCTACTCACGCCCACCGCGCCGCCTAGCTTCAGTCTGCTCTCCAGGTATTAGTCGTAGCCTTTCTCCCTAGCTTTTTACCTACATGCAGCAAACACAGCCGTGGCTATGTTGGCCTACCACGACCGTGCTGCCCAGCACAGCCGTGGTAGGCCAACACAGCCACGGCCGTGTTTGCTGTTGGTAAGGATATGAACAAATCTATATGTAATGCTTTATGTAAATTCTAGGATACGAACAAATCTTTTGCTTGCATATATTTGTGCTTCTAATCCTAATGCTTGACCTAATTCAGTAAATTTTGATGCATGTTGAAATAAGATTTAAACTTGTCCATTCTAGCATCCTAATTTGATTTGATTAAACCCTAACATTGATGAAACCCTAACATCAATTGTGATGAAACCCTAACATGTACATATCTATTATTGTGTTTGTTGGCCTAAAAACCCGTCCAAGATTTACTCATTAGGAGTAAATCTTGGATAGTCCCCGGTTTGGGACTGTTCTTGAACACCTAATCTCACTTGGGATGTAAGTGTATAATGTGTATTGGATTTTCGAGAAAATTTCAGTGGCATTTCCTTATTTGTTCTCTAAGTACATATGTACTTAGAAAACAGCGGGGTAATGCTGCCGAAATTTTCTTGAAAACCCAATACACATTATACACTTACTAGTGAGATTAGGTGTTCAAGGATGGGATAGGTGGTACACATTTATTATATATAAGAATGACATCACATGTGTTTGTTAGCCTAGAAAGTGAACAATCATTGTTCTTTATATTACTTGTACATTGGTATAAATTAGAATGAACAATCACTAAATTATATACTGTCTGTATGGAGTCCGGCTTCATTGTAGATATCTATTATTGTGTTTGTTGGCCTAGAAACCCATCCAAGATTTACTCATTAGGAGTAAATCTTGGATAGTCCCCGGTTTGGGACTGTTCTTGAACACCTAATCTCACTTAGGATGTAAGTGTATAATGTGTATTGGGTTTTCGAGAAAATTTCAGCAGCATTTTCCTGTTTGTTCTCTAAGTACATATGTACTTAGAGAACAGCGGGGAAATGCTGCCAAAATTTTCTCGAAAACCCAATACACATTATACACTTACTAGTGAGATTAGGTGTTCAAGGATGGGATAGGTGGTACACATTTATTATATATAAGAATGACATCACATGTGTTTGTTGGAGTAATCTTGGATAGAATGTAAGTGTATACCCTAATCCTAATATATACTTGTTTTCTCTTTGATCATAGAATGGATAGATCATGGATGTCCATTCACAATCGCTGCACCCCAGAGTTTATATCTGGTCATGATCAGTTTGTTAGATTTGCCGAGGAACATAGGAAAAAACCTACATATAGGTTCTACTGTCCATGTAGGCATTGTGGTAACAACTTGAAAGTCAACACTGGTGAGGAAATCAAAAGTCATGTCATGTGCAACGGGATTGTACAAGGCAATACAGAATGGCACTGGCATGGAGATATTTTAAACTCAAAACCAGTAGATGTCGATAGCAGTGCTTGGGTGGAAGAAGAAATTGCCTCCGATGACGTAGATGTGAACGAACCAGTTCCAGTAGACATCGTTAATGCGATGCTGGATAGTTGTAGGGTAGAGCACACCGATCCACCTCCTATCTTTAGAAAAATTGTGCATGATGCTGAGATACCATTATACACAAGTTGTGCTAAGTTTACGAAGCTTAGCACTGTGTTGAGATTGTATAAGTTGAAAGCTAACAATAGATGGAGCGACAAAAGCTTCACTGAATTGTTGACTTTGTTGAAAGAAATGCTTCCTAAAGGAAACGAGCTGTCAATCTCAACATACCGGGTAAAGAAAATGTTGTGCCCAATGGGAATGGAGGCCAAGAAGATACACGCATGCCCGAATGATTGTGTATTATTTCAAAAGGACTATGTAGATTTGAAAGATTGTCTAAAATGTGGTGTGTCACGGTATAAATTGACGACTTCGGGGGAGTCCAAAATTGGTTCTCCTGCCAAGGTGTTGTGGTATCTACCTATAATATCACGGTTTCAATGCTTGTTTGCAAATCCGAAAGATGCAAAGAATTTGAGGTGGCATGCAGATGTTAAGAAAAATAACGATGGGATCCTACGACATGCGTCTGATTCCCCACAGTGGAAGAAGATTGATCTATTGTACCCCAAATTTGATGAAGAAGATAGGAATCTGAGACTTGGGCTTTGTACAGATGGGATGAATCCGTATGGGACATTGAGTAGCCAACATAGCACTTGGCCAGTCATGCTTGTTATATACAATCTTCCTCCCTGGCTGTGTATGAAAAATAAGTACGTTATGCTATCGTTGTTGATATCGGGCCCTAAACAACCCGGAAATGATATCAATGTTTATCTTGAACCTATCAAATGCCTCGCCTTTAAACCAAAACCGAATGTTATGTCTTATGAAGGGTTTGACATTAATGGGTTCACATATTACACAAAGCGCCAAGATGATAAGAGTGTCGTCCAAAACAGTGGGGTCACTCTTCAAGCGTCGACTATGTATTTTGCAAGTGCAAAGGATAAGAGTCCACATGAAGCTAAAATGTTATATTACGGTGTCATTGAAGACATATGGGAGTTTGACTACATAGATTTCAGAATTCCGCTCTTTAAATGTAATTGGGTTGATAACACCAAAAGAGTTATAGTAGATGAATTGGGTTTCACTTTGGTGAACTTTAAAAAGATTGGCGAGAAGGGTGAACCATTCATATTGGCATCACAGGCGAAACAAATATTCTATATCGATGATCCTGTAAATGATAAATGGTTGGTTGTTTTTCATGGTAAAAGACAGTTCATTGAAGATCCTATAGATGAAGAAGAGTACTATGATAAGTATGATGACTCCAGTCCATTCTCAGTTGGGTTGCCAACTCCAAAATATATTGAAGCTAATGATGACTTATATGTACGCGGAGATCACAATGAAGGATTGTTAATTGATAAAAGATCACAATTTTAGAGACATGTATGTTTATATTTTTTATTGAAGCTAAATGTTTGCTTTTTTAATATCAATATCATTTTTAGATTTGATTTTTCATTATCTTCTAGTAAATACAAATGCTAAATGTTTGCCTTTTTCTAGTTAATACAAATGCTAAATGTTTGCCTTTTTCTAGTTAATACAAATGCTAAATGTTTGCCTTTTCGAGTTAATACAAATGCTAAATGTTTGCCTTTTTCTAGTTAATACAAATGCTAAATGTTTGCCTTTTAATGACATTTTCAGATGACTGACCATGATGAGCATGATGTCCATGATGAGCATGAAGTCCATAATGAGCATGTTGTCCATGACGAGCATGGCGAGGATACCAATGTAAGTTCTAAAAACATATCTTGTATTTCTATAAAATTCATTATCTTCTAGTTATGTCATATATCCTATATTTCTATATTGGGCTAATTCAGTGTGTTTATTTTTGTCAAATTTTAGGTTGATGATGCACATGTACCCACTGAAGCACTGGAGCAACTTGATGCGCAACACCAAACACTTAACAAGAAAAGGGGCATCACTCTGTTGAAGAAGTTAATAGCGCTGAGTGGCAGTGGATCCAAATTGGTTGTTGAGTTTGATAATGGAGGAAATGCAATTGGAGTGAACCGCAATAATTTTGTAAACTATCTTGGGTGTGTCACTCGAAGCCATTGTGGTGTTAAGTATGATAATTGGCATAAAGTTCCTCAGGGGAAGAAAGACTTGATATGAAAGGATTTATGCATGAGTTATTATTATTTGCAATTATATTTTGTAGATTACAAATTATATTATTTGCAATTCTATTTTTGGATACTAGTTAATAAGAATTCTATTTTACAGAATCTGTTTGCATTGGATGAGAAGCTGCATTGTAAAAGCGTGATGCAACACGCTGGAAAGATGCTTAGGAACTATAGGACAAATCTGAACAGAGAATACATAAAAGATGGTGATAAGAAGAAGAAGTCAGCCCTTGAGCAGTGGAACTTCTTGGACAAAGAAGATTGGGACAATTTTTTTGCTTCAAGAAAATCTGAAGAATTCAAGGTATTAGGCGTCACTCCCAATTTAATTAATATACGTTGTATTCACCTATTCAAGATTAACATTTAGTGCTACTAACCAAATCATTAATGTGCATACTAACTAGGCCCTCAATGACGCGCAAAAAGTAAGGTGTGCACTGAATGTGCATGACCACACTATGGGTCCAAAGGGCTATGCAAGCGTTCGCCAAAGACTACAGGTGGAGTCTGCGGCTACTCAGGAGTCTGCTACTACTCGTGAGGCTGCCACACCCATGCCTCGTCATGATATCTGGATAGCTGCGAGGCAAAACAAGAAGGGTGAAATAAAGAAGCCCGTAACTGCTGAGACGGCTGTGAAAATGGTAAAATACAACTCTTAGAGCAATCGTTTGAATATTGATTATTTGTGGTGTTAACTTACCAATCTTTGTTGATGGTGATTAGCGGGAGCTGCACGAGCAGAGGAAACAAGGCACATTCATCCCTCAGGGCACAAGGGATGAATTGACAGTTGTTCTGGGTAACCCAGAGCATCCTGGACGTGTTAGGGGTGCATGCGCTGGTGTGGGCATTAAAGCATTCTTTGGGCCATCCCAGCGCAAACCCAGAGCGAGACTTTCACAAGAAGAGGTAACCTATTCTTTTTTTAGAATGTTACTGCACAAGAGAATTCAATAATAATAAGCTAATATTTCTTTTATCCATGTATAAGAGAATAAGAGAGTCGAGGATATAGTTGCTAAGAAGGTCAATGATATAGTTGTTGAGAAGGTCAAGGAAGAAATAGTTCGGTGGCAGGCATCTCAGGCTTCCAATCAGCCTATGGCGACCCACTCTTCTCCTGATGCACAGACTGCGAGTAATCCTGGAGACCCATCGCCTAGCACGTCTGCTGTAAGTATTGTTTATGACATTATAGCTAGTGTTTTCAAGATGATATGTATATATGTATAACATTCTTTATGTAAATTTGTAGGCATTGAAGCCATGCCGCTTAAGAATGCAAGACTATGTTGCTGCAGAGGTGCATGCTTACCAGTCCCTTCCTGGGGCAACGTTTCATGGGACTCCAATGTCACAGGGCTACGTTCGTGTGAGCCCGATATGTGTATTACCCGATTGGAGGGAAGCTGCATTGTCATATGCCCACCCAGATATTGATACACTTGGTGAGGCAGAAGGCGGGGTGATATTGTGGCCCAAAGCAGATGTCGTCTACACTACTGAAATTGTAAGATAAATGTACATTACTTTAGATTGTTAATGTGTATATATGAGGTCAACTGATCTGAAATTATATATACAGGTTAAAAAGAAGACACCCAGAGCACCTAGGCCTCCACCTCCACTTCCTGCATTACCAAGTTGGGTTCCAACTGACCTAAAATACTCGTTAGGTCCTGCTTGTAGGAGAATGGCATGTTGGCTACGAGCACATAATATACATTGCCCTATAATTGTTTCTTTAGAAGCATATTATGTAGGTCAATCATACGATAGCTCTTTATTTATACAAGATATTATTGAGCTATTTATGTATGATTGGTTGAATACATCAATGATAGAGACATGGATAAGGTGAGATCTTGTTTATACATCCATATACCTTGTGTAAGATCCGGTGATCTGGTTTCTTATATATTAATGCATACGTAATACATGTTTTGCAGCTACTTAGTCGAAGATCAATGCAAACAATTTGCATTTGATCATGTGGGATTTTTGATTCCATCATTGATTAGTATGGTAGCTAAAGACCCTGATAGTGTTCAACAATACTATATAGATGCTTTTACAATTTTCGGTCAGCAAAAGAAGACGATAATAAAAGCTCCATTCAATGTCAAGTAAGTTTACTTTATTTATAATTTGGACTTAAGAAAATTCCATTTTTATTGTGCATTTTGAGTTATTAATTTTTTACTTTTTTACCTATAGCGCTAGACATTGGGAGTTACTAGTTATTGTCCCCGGGACGTTCACTGTTTATTATCTAGATCCTGCGGGAAGTACATTGAACACTAAAATTGGACACACATTGAGAATGCCATTATTTTGGTGAGAAATATTTCATTTTTATATCTGTTAACATATGTTATTACATTACTATTTAATTATGCAATTTACTGTGTTACATTAATATGTAGGGGTTTAGATGCATTCAAAAATGATGGAGGAAATGTCCCAAGGAGAAAGAACCAGCCAATAATTTGGGAGAACGTAAAAGTAAGTTCCCGACTCCAATGTATATATTATTTATGTGAACTGTGCTTAGTTGTATTTTTTAATATTTTGTATGTTTCAATTTATAGTGTGCTACACAAGACAACGGCTGGGCATGCGCATACTATGTGATGTGATTTATGCAGATGATTATCCGACATGCCACATTAGATATTAATACCATACATGAGGTATTATATATAGTCTCATTAGTTAGTATGAAATATATCAATCTTATTTTTATATTATTACTTATATATATACATCATTCTCTTTGCAGGTGTTTAAAACTGACCACACTATAGGTAAACGCTTAAAAAATGTACATGTTCCATATACGATGGAAGCGTTAAATGAAGCAAGAGAAGAATGGGAAAAAGCCATACAAGCAGTGGCGATTGTAAGATATAATTGGGATGCTGATAGTGATGCGGAATGATATTTTGTAAATGAATATTTTTGAATGTTTATACATGTCTGAATGTTTCTACATGTATTTATATATTTCTACATGTGTGAATGTGAGAATTGAATTGATGTCTGAATGTATCTACTTGTGTGAAAAAATATTTGTTAATTTTGCAGGTTTGTGGCCTGTTTGTAGGCTGATATCAATGGATGTCGTAAACCTGCAGTTCAGAAAACTGAACTGCAGGTTCTCATCCTGCTAACCAGCCACAGCAGGTCTGCAAACTGATAAGAAAAAAAAATATAGGCGTCAGTTATTTATAGAACACCGTCATCAAAGGCCTACAACGTCGGTTATTGGATAAAAATCGACGCCTAATATGACAAACAACCTGACCGGGCAGGAAAGCACAGCCGTGGTGGAAAAGGCATCGCTTATTCGTATAAAACCGACGCCTATAGTACTAAACACGGCCGTGCTTCTCCGTGTCGTCTGGGAGTATGGCGTCGGTTGTTCAGTTGTTAACCGACGCAGAAAGTGTCCTAGGTGGTGCTCTTTTTTGTGGCACGAACCCTATAGACGTCGACCAACTATATATAACCGACGCCTATATATCATATAGGCGTCGGTTAGAAAACCGACGCCGAAGAGTTTGACCTTTAGCGGCATCCACATAGGTGTCGCTTGAAAACCGTCGCCAAAGGGGGTTAAACAACCGACGCCAAAGGCATGTTCTGTAGTAGTGTACCATAGAATATGCCATTCATGAGACAACCTTTAAGAAAAAATAAGAACAGATAGAAAATATGGTAATGTTTTAAATGAAGGATGACATACATGTCTTGGTCAAGTAGAGATTAGCACGCATCAAATACATGTTTGTTTTCATGAAAGCCTCTTATCTGTCAAGAGAGGAAAGAGTAGGGTAGGGACTCACTTGAGGAAAAATTTATCAAAAAGATATAAAGGTCTATAAAAAATATAGAACCACTCATATAGATGCATATGTACATACATAATGAATTCCATAACACCATTAGAAAGCAAGAACCAAAGGTCATGTAGATCACATCTTAAATAAAACATGAATGTGAAATTATGAGAATATTTGATTACACATTCATACAATAGCCGATTCATGAGATAAAACATTTTTAAAAGTGACATAAACACATATAAAAAACCATGGCAGGGTGGTAAAGTGAAGGAAGATTACCTGCCTTTGTTGGAGAGTTGCACACGCTAACAATGTTTGTAATAGTTACCTAAAGGCCCCTTTGAATTTAAGCAAAACAGATGTTGTGTGGATGGTGACTAATCAATGAAGACCTGCACTCTGTCTCACTAGAGATAGAAATACTAGCAATCCTTGACTAAAAACGAAGAATGGATACAAGAATTAAGGGTCTTTGAAATAATACCACAAATATATGGACAATCCTTTCCTTTTGCAACAAAATAGATGGAGAATTTATGGTGACTACTCAATGGAAATGTACACTTTGTATTACAAGAAAAAGAAAAATATCACAAATATATAAAACCTCATCCGAGAAACAAGAACATGTATGATATAAGAATCAAGGGCCTTCAAATAATACCATAGTAGAGGCTTATGAACACAGTTTAGAAATTCCATGGTTAATTATAAGATATACCAGTAGAAAGGAAGAACTGAAGGTCATGTAGAACACATTCTAAATAAAAAATGAATGCGCAAATATAAATACTTGATTAATTCAGACAATTGCTGATTCATGAGATAAACCATTTTTATAAGTTACTTAAAAACATTCAAAAATCCATGGCAGGGGGTAAGATGAAGGAAGACTTACCGACCTTTGTCAGAGAGTGGCTAATGCTAACAATCTTTGTAGCAGTTGTCAACAGGCCCCTTCTAATTAAAGAGAATAGATGGAGTGTTGGTGGAGACTAATCAATAAAGAGGTGCACTTTGTCGCACAACAGACAAAAAACCACAAAACTCTATCTAAAAATGAAGCATTGATATAGGAAATAAGGTCCTACAGAATAATACCACAAAGATATGGAGCCCATCATAAGTATGGAAAAACTGATATAGGAATATATAAGTCCAATCTAATTTCCAACTTGGCATAAAAGGATTACATACTAATAGACGAACAACCCATGTAAAAGTAAAGAAACCATGTTAGTTTATAGAAATAATACCATGATAGAAGCTAATGTTCGTATCTTCAAAATTACATAATTGATATAATAGATAAAACACCCTAATAAGCCATTTAAGAATAGAAAAGCAATGACACGGTGTTAGGTAATGTATTATGAATCCAATGGATACTAATTGGTAGAGACCACTCTGTGTCACAGCAGAAAACCAAATTGCCACAAATATATGAACTCCCATTGTAAATATATAACAACTAATATAGGAATATAAGTCAAATCAAATTTTATATTGACATAAAAATATTACTCGCAAATACTTATAAACTATGTAATACTATAGAAAACATGTTGGCTAATGAAAACAACATCGTGGTAAACTCTAATGTATGTATTTTAAAATTTTCAATCAATGAGTGGCATATGTTGTCGATGTCTACGGTGGTCATAATAAAAGCACCTTCCTTTTAAGAGAGAAGAGATGTAGAATTGTCAGTGACTAATAAATTGAGATGAGCACTCAGTCTCACACCAGAAAAAGAAAATACCACAAAGATAATGTATGTACTTAAGGAATTCCATATAAATTGTAAGATTACCACTATAATTGAAGAGCCAGATAGGAACATATAAAACAAATGTAGTTGCTCAAAATTATATAGATGAAAACTAATCAGCAGTTAAGTACACTATATCTCAGTGCAGGAAAAAAATTATGAAAATGATATAAATCTCTATAAAAATAGAGAACGTTTCATACATGAATAATGATCTATTTCATACTTGCCAAATTCCATTACCAATTATAAGATATACCACTAAAATGCTGGAATATAATGACAACATTTATGATAGTCCTTCTTCAAAGAATATACCACTATACCACTATAAAGTAAGAACTTAAGATCACGTAGATCTCATATTAAGTATAGAATAGAACTACATCTCACCAACCAAACTATTGTTATATTTTAAATGAAGGACGTCCTACATGTCTTGGTCAAGGAGAGTTTAGCACACATCAAAATGTGTGTTAGTTTTCATGAAAGACTCTAATATTTAAAGAGAGCAGAGAGTTGGTGGGGACTAATCAATAGATTTGTGCACTACATCTCACTTGCAAATTTTTTTATCAAAAAGATATAAAGGTCCATCAAAAATATAGAACCACTCATACAGGAATAAAGGTTTGTTTCAATAATTGCAGGTAGAAGCATATGTACATACTTAATGAATTCTATAACACCACTGGAAGGGAAGGTCATGTACGTCATATCTTAAATAAAACATGAATGTGCTATTACAATAAATACTTGATTAAACATTCATACAAAAGATGATTCATGAGATAAAATATTTTTACAAGTCATATGAACACATATAAAACCCATGATAGGAGGATAAGGTGAAAGATGACTTAATTGCCTTTGTAGGAGAGTGGCACCCACTGACGCTGTTTGCAGTAGTTTCCCATATTTGTTTCCCATACCCAATATTAGAATGGCTGACAGAACTTATTATCAGGTCAAAACTAATGTCACCCATACATGTTGCATGTCCCTTGCCTTTCTAATATTGGGTCAAATCTGCATATATAGTCCGAATAGGATATGGAAGGGATATGAGTTATTAGATTCATCGGTTTTTTTAAATTCTTTAGGGTACGACAGAATATGCTACGCTTCTTTAGGGGTACAACGGAATAAATCGAGAGATAGGGAGTACCAACCATTTAGAATAAATTTCGAACATGTCGTCTCCGTGAACAATCTTCCTAGATACCCTTTCGTATCGGCGTCAGATATGAGTCATTTTAGAATCGGCGAATCAGCGTTGGAGGGCTTGACGTTGTTGTCTGCCTTGGAGGAATCAGTGTTGGAGTTGAAGGCTGCAGCTTCAGGTTGGAGTTGAAGGCTGCCTGTCGGTACCCCAATGTATTTTTATTTTCTTGCATTTCGGATCCGACGGTCAAAGAAGAATTAAGTCATGCTTGAATCGAACGGTCACTGTTAAACACGACATCTGTCCCAAGTGCCCTAACCCACACCCATCCTCTCTCACTATCGCATTAAATTTTGTGTTGACTTGTTCAATTTTCTTTTGTAACTCCTTATTATAATAATTGTCTACAAAAATTCTTTTACCATAATTCCTGATTGAATATATATACATAACGGACCTCTTAATTCTTCTCTCCCACAATGGATTGCTTAACATGTGAGCATCCTAACTTCTCTCTCACACAAACTAATAAAGTATCAAATCTCCCGGAAGAAATCTAAATTTGCGCCCATCCTCTCTCACATGAACAACAAGTTACGTAATCCATTATTTCTCTCTTCAATTAGCAATTCATAACTCCTTATTTATATAATGTTTTTACCATGACTTCTCACTAAGTATATGAAGCACAACTATTTCCTTAACACATGGACCTCCTAACTTATTTCTTATGTAAATTCACAGTTAAAGATAATTGTATACTTTATTTTCAAATATCCAAAATAAATTAGTATCTTGACGCATGCACCTCCTATTTTCTCTTCCCATAATCTCTCACTCGCATGTGTTTCTCTTCATTCCCCGTTATCACCCCCAATTATTTAAAAAAATACTAATCTAATTCCATCAAATCCGCCCCAATTATTTTTAAAAAAATACTAATCTAATTCCATCAAAGCCGCCTATGTTATTTCTTCGTCGTTTCTACTTTTGACTCTCCTTTTCATTTAAAGCCAATTATAAACACTAACAATTTTCTTTGACCACAAAATCACTCTGTGTATTAATTATACTATTCAATCTACACATGTGTCTCTATGTCGCGTCTCTATGTCCATATTTTCTTTTAAAACCCAATCACCTCCCCACTCCTTCACATTATCTTATACTATTATAAAAGGGGTGAGTTTGTTTTACTATTTGCAATAAAAGGGGTGAGTAGACAACGATTAGTGGGAAAATCAAGAAGGAAAAAAATATCTTATAATATTATAAAATGTGTGAGTTTGTTTTACTATTTGGAATAAAAGGGGTGAGTAGACAACGATTAGTGGGAAAATCAAGAAGGGAAAATTCTATTTGAAAATAGTGACTAAAAGAAAATAAGACATTTCGTAATAACCATACTAACCCATTAAGTAAAAAATATATGGACATGTATGTTTATAGAACAATGATTTTGAGATTATTTGTTTTTTTCACTCAACCACTTTTATTCTCTCTTCATTTATCCCCCTCCCTCTCTCTCCATATATATTGCATTTTTATTCTCAATCAAAAAAATAAAAATGATTCCCTAAGTGTCCCAATAATCTTCTCATTTTTTTTCAAAATATTTTTTCTTATATCACTAATAAATGATTTCCTAAAAATCTTCTCAATTGTCTTGAAGTCATCTCTCATACTATCTCATAATTTTATAAATTTTCCATGTACATTAAATGACAGAACTATTAGTATGGAGAAATGTAGAAATAAATATTTACCTTTGAGAAACAATGACTATAAGAAGACAAGTCGTTTTGTAATTAACATACAAACCATAAAGTAAATATATATATATATTATAATATATAAATAAATGTATATATAATAATGTTGTCATGATTATATTTATTATAATTTAATAATTTATATCTTTATGAAACCAAAACTTTTCTAAACTTTAGATAGGAAGACAGGATAAAGTCATTTTGTGAAGTCTTACAAAAAGTAAAAGTAGGATACACATACATCGATTTTATTGTCAACCAAACAATTATATCATGTTAGGCTCTTAATCTTTTGTACAATAACCCCCTCCTACTGTAACTATTTCACGTTCTTATTCCCAAAGGAGTGCTTACCTATGGTTATGTCGCTGAACTGAGGTCCATCCAACAGAGACTTCAACTTCATAGGTGACTCATTGTTAAAAACCACTCTAATAATCACATGGTTATGGAATAATAGATTTATTGACATATATACGTATAATATATAGGAAAGAATAACATCTACATAACTTTTGTTTATAGAAGGATTTCATTCCACTCCATATTATTTGCATCTAATTTGTTTTGTGTATAAATGTCTTATAATAATAAAAATATGTGTGTACATTGTATTGTTAAATGATGCCTCTTCTCATGTTCTACTTGAACATGTTTTTTGACATTGTCAAAAATTCCAGTAAAAAAAATACATAGTTTCACACTATAGAATGTTTTCAGCAATTGAAGAGTTTGATAAAAAATGGACAAACTCTTTCAAAATTCTCTTGACACGTCTGCACTCCACGACAAGATACAAAATTGTCGAAATGCAATTGAGTTGTGCACAATTCGAAAGGAGTGCCTACCTATGGTTATGTCGCTGAATTGAGGTCCATCCAACAAAGACTTCGGCTTCATAGGCGACTTATTGTTAAGAACAAACATTTTCAAAGACATATTGTATCATACGGTAATGGGAGTCTTGTGGCAAGATATTCCCAAATATATGATAGCCTTCCACCCTATATGAAGATCGCTATCGATATGCACCCAATGTTTAGAGGTGTTGAGAAAGTTTGTCATCTTTTGGATGAAAGAATTTACTCAAGGCTCAGACAAAGTGTATTCTTTAATCGCTTTGTACGAAATGATTACATAATGCATCTTGAGTTGAATTCTGCTATTCAGAGCATGCACAAGGAAGCAAGGCGACAAAGATACCTCATTCAATGTCTTAAAAGAAGTGAAGCACGTCTTAAAGATATGCAAAACATTCTCTCAGAACAACCAAGCACGTCATCCCTTCCTCACTCCAACACTATGCAAGCTGAGGATCCCATCAATGTGGAGAATGACGACCATATGTTGTACAATAGCCCTTTTTATGATAGCCACATTCATGTTGAATGTGATCATAACTCGGGAATTTCATCTATAGAAGGTAATGCTTCACCAAAAGTATGCATATACATATTTCTTTTACCTCTTCATGTTGGTCTACATGATGTCTTATTTTCAATGTATATAGATGCATGTGTTATGGAAGATTTTGGAGACTTCTTCATTTCAAATGTAGATCAAACAACAGAAGATGCATCTAATGATATCAATGGCAGTCCTTTGTTTGAAAATCTTCCAAATGAACCACACAAGTTATCTACACCTACAAACTGCATCTATTGTCATGCTAAAAAGATGCAATTTGAACCTCCATCCTTTTGTTGCATGAAAGGAATAGTTTCCTTAGTTTGCACTCCTATTGATGTGGAATTGTATGAGTTGTATACATCACAATCACATGAAGCTATACAATTTCTAAAGTGCATTAGAAGTTATAATAGTCATTTTGCATTTACATCACATGGGATTCATGTCGACGAGGACTTGCGAAGCATGTGGAATGGCATCTATACTTTTCGTGTTCAAGGTCAGGTCTATCATTTCATAAATAGACTACTACCTGGAAGCGATGGTCCAAGATATCTTCAACTATATTTCTATGACACTGAATTTGAGGTGCAAAATAGGTTGAATGCAACTCCCTCACTAAATGTCGATCTTGTGACTAAATTGATGTGCATATTGAGAACAAATCCATATGCACAGTTCTTTCGAAGCCTCAAGGATGTTCCCATGTCAGACAGTTTTAGTATTAATATTAACAAAGATATTCGACTTGATCAGAGGACTTATAACTCTCCCACAGCTTCTCAAGTTGCAGGAATTTGGATTGAGGGAAATGATGTTAATGGTGCACAACAAAGGAACATTGTTGTTTATGCAAATTCAGGTGAACCACATATACTTCAGTCATATCTAGGATGCTATGATCCTTTGTCATATCCTTTATTATTTCCCAACGGTGAGTTTGGGTGGAACCAACACATCTTGAAATTTGGAGTGTCAGCTGAACCTATATTGCAAAATCCTCTCAATTCTATTGAAGATGTGTTGAACTCTAATGTATCAGGTTTGTAGACTAATTACTATATTTTCCTACATTTTAACTATTTTAATGCATCACATAGTGATATCCCTCTTTTTATTAGATGGAGGCGGTAGAAATAAGGTATATGTACGAGAGTACTATTGTTATAAGTTACAAATGCGTGCTTCAGACAAATCCATCTTATTGTATGCCGGTCGGCTACTACAACAATATGTTGTTGACATGTACATGAAAATAGAATCAACGCGTTTAAATTATATTCTGAAGGAGCAGAAACGAATAAGGGCTGATTTGTATCAAGGAATTGCTGATAGTGTGAGGGCTGGAGAAGTTCGTAGTAGCATGATAGGTAAAAGGATCATATTACCATCATCCTTTATTGGAGGGCCAAGAGATATGCGACGTAGATATATGGATGCCATGTCTTTGGTGCAACGATATGGCAAGCCAGATGTCTTTTTGACAATGACATGTAACCCAGATTGGGATGAGATAAAGACTGAGTTATTCCCTAGACAACTTGTTCAGAATAGACCTGACTTAACGGCAAGAGTCTTTCGAGCAAAACTAGAGGATCTTAAGGAGAAACTGTTTAAGAAGTGTATTTTTGGCAATGTTGTTGCACGTGTCCATGTTATAGAGTTTCAAAAAAGAGGCTTGCCACATGCACATATTCTTATGATTATGAAACATGGACACAAGATCAACAGTCCTGAGCAATATGATCAAATCATTTCTGTTGAAATCCCTGATCCAAAAAAACACCCAAAGTTGCATGAATTAGTTGTTAAACACATGATGCATGGACCTTGTGGCGCACTAAACCTAAAGAATTCTTGCATGGTGAACAAGAATTGTCATTTTTGCTATCCAAGAAATTTTTGTTCACAAACCACACAGGGGAGGGATTCCTATCCACTTTATAGAAGAATAGACAACGAAGTCATTGTAGATGTATGAGGAGCAACATTGGATAATAGATGGGCGGTACCATACAATCCCTATCTACTTGTAAGATATAGATGCCACATTAACGTTGAGGTATGCTCAAGCATCAAAGTAGTGAAATACTTGTTCAAATATATATATATATAAGGGACATGATAGAGCATCCATCAATGTTGCCCCAGATGTTGGTCATCAGTTAGTAAATGAAGTAACCCAATTTCAAGATGCACAGTGGATTTCTCCTCCAGAGGCATTGTGGCGGATATATGAGTTCAAATTAAGTGAGATGCAACCATCTGTGATTTCCTTACAACTACATTTGCCTAATATGCAAAGCGTGACTTTTGCTGAAGATGATAGCTTACATACTGTGATTGAGCGTGATGGTGTTTGTAGGATAATGCTCACTGAATTTTTTACAGTGAATGACAATGATGAAGATGAACGTCAATATCTTTATCGGCAATTCCCTGAGCATTATGTATGGCAAACCTCTGGAAAAGTTTAGAAGAAAAGAAAAAAGCGAGAAGTTATTGGTCATGTTGTAACTGCAAATCCTATTGAAGGTGAGAGGTATTATCTAAGAGTTTTATTGAACCATGTGAGGGGTCCGACATCTTTTGAGAACTTGAGGACGATTAATGGTTCTATTCATCCAACATTTAAACTGGCTGCTGAGCAACGAGGCTTGATTGAAAGTGATGATACAATTTTTGAATGCCTAAGTGAGGCTTCAAATTTTGAATTTCCAATATCATTGAGGAGATTATTTGCCACAATTTTAGTATACTGTGAACCTAATAATGTTAGAAACTTATGTATTGCAAATCTCACTGAAATGGGTGAAGACTTTTTAAGGTTGGGAATTAGCAATGAACATGAACTGGAACAAAGAGTGTTGCAAAACATAAGATTAATTCTTGAAGGTATGGGTAAGAATATAGATGATTATGATCTTCCAACGATTGATGATGACTTATATGCAACTGTAGACAACAACGAGTCACGTGATATTTCTGAAGAAATGAGTATACCGGTGACTGAAGAAGATTTATCTATGATTTCATCCTTAAATGCGGACCAAAAACATGCATTTAATGTGATATTTAGTTGTATAGTTGGAGATCAACCGGGTGTATTCTTTGTCGATGGTCCTGGTAGAACTGGTAAAACATTTCTATATAAGGCATTATTAGCAAAAGTAAGATCCATGGGTTATGTTGCAATTGCAACTGCAACATCTGGAGTTGCTGCATCAATTTTACCCAGTGGTAGAACTGTTCATAGTAGATTCAAAATCCCTATTAAAATTGATAACAACTCTACATGTAATATTAGTAAGAAAAGAAGTTTAGCTGGGCTCTTGAGAAGGGCAAAATTACTAATATGGGATGAGGCATCAATGACAAAAAGGCAGGCATTTGAAGCCTTAGACCGCACTTTACAAGATATTATGGGTTCAAACTTGCCATTTGGAGGGAAAGTGATGGTTTTTGGGGGCGATTTCAGACAAGTTCTACCTGTTATCAGGCGTGCAACCAGAAATGAAACAGTAGATGCAAGTCTAATAAAGTCTTTTCTTTGGCAAAAAATGCAAAAGTTGAGATTAACACAAAATATGAGAGCTTCATCTGATGTCTCATTTTCAAAAAAAATTCTTCAAATAGGACAAGGAACTCAACCGACCATCGACGATGATTACATTCATCTTCCTAACGAAATGGTTATTGATTATGAGAATGATGCAATTTGCAAAAAGCAACTCATTGACCATGTATTCCCATCTCTCAATGACAATGCAATGTCTATAGAATACATGATGAATCGAGCAATATTATGCACAAAGAATGAGTATGTGGATGAAATGAATGACACACTTATCCAACAATTTGTTGGTGATGAAATCACATACTTTAGTTTTGATAGTGCCATTGATGATGAAAACCATAACTACCCAGAAGAATTTCTTAATTCCCTGGTCCCAAATAGTTTACCTCCTCATGTATTGAAGTTGAAGAAGAATTGCCCAGTAATGTTGTTACGCAATATTGATCCAGCAAATGGATTACGCAATGGTACGAGAATGGTTTGTAAAGGGTTTCAAAGAAATGTAATTGATGCAGAGGTAATTGTAGGTCAAGCACGCGGAAAAAGAGTATTCATACCTAGAATACCTCTTATCACTGCAGATGATGATGGACTTCCATTCGCTTTTAAAAGGAAACAATTTCCAATTCCTTTAAGTTTTGCAATGACAATAAACAAATCCCAAGGTCAAACTATTCCTAATGTAGGAATCTATTTGCCCCATCATGTATTTTCCCATGGTTAATTGTATGTTGCTTTGTCAAGAGGTATATCTCGACATACAACAAAGGTCTTGGTTAAACCTGGAGAAAAGAAGTTTGATGACAGAACATATACAAAGAACATTGTATACACCGAAGTATTGGACTATTTTGATGGTAATTTCCAATTTTTACATTAACTATATATTTCTTTTCTTACAATACAAATATAACATGTGTTGCATATGATAGGATGATGAAAAAAACTTACCCTTGCTTTGAATCACTTCACCCACATAAAGAATGGAAGTTGAAGGTTCGAGTTGCCTTCAAATTGGAAGGCTCATGAAGGATGGGGAGGAAGAAAGAAACAAAAGCTACTTATTATCGATGATTAGGTATTTCATTATATATATCAATTGATTTAAAATGGAATATGTATTACAACTTTTATGTTATCAAAAACTTCTTCTTAGGGTGTGAGAATGGAAGCAAGTTTGCAGGGATAAGCAGTAACCAAGTTTGGTGACACCATTTATGAGGGAAAGTGCTATATCATTGACAATATTGGAGTTAAGAAGATTGAGAATGACTATAGAAATGCAAATAAGAGTCAAGAATGTGTTATTACAAAGTATTCAATGGTTACTGAAATAAATGAAGACTATGACGATATACCTCATCATTCATTTAATTTTACAGAGTTTCAAGATTTACATGCCTTTTTGAACAAGAAAACTTATCTCATAGGTAATTTGGGATGTATAATGTAGATTTTTCCTTATGCATTCGTTCAATACTTCACAAGGCACAATTTAATTTTATATATCTTTTACATTTCTTGTTAGATATCATTGGCATGCTTTTGAATGTGGAAGACATTAAGAATATTAGGAAGACAAATGGAGATGAAGTGGCCAAATTGAATATAACCCAACAAAATGAAAGGTTAGTATTAGCAAAGCAATAATAACATCATTTGTAAACAACATTGTGGAGATTTCCTATCAAATCATTGTAGTATAATAATATTTCACATATGCAGGCGTGCTACTATTACATGTATATTGTGGGGTGAATTAGCTATCATCTCATATGATAACTTGAAAGACTTTAAAGACAAGAGGAATATTATTGTATTAACAGGGCTACATGTTACATTTTTTCAAGGTATGATAGTTCATACCTCAACACTTATTTCAAAATCACAAAATTATTCTTTAGAATTATGACATTGTCACAACTGCTACATGTTTATGTATGTCAAGTACATATACAGCCAGAATCTTAATTGACCCCAATATTCCAAGAGTGGAAGAAATGAGAAGAAGGTAATGTAATCATTATCTAACATTATGATTAACATTATACTTCAAACAGGTTGTCAAATGATGTTCAACAAAATTTAGCAATTGTTACGACTAATACAAACGAGGAGTATTTACACCCAATAAGGATTAGAATAGATATGCTATGTGAATCTCTTGAGCTTGGAATACTAATCAAGGTAAATAATATTTTATTTAATTTATTTAATTGATGTAAACATGTAGCCCTTTCCAATTATAGGATCAAATTTACGAGATAAAGGGTATGGTGGCATGCATATATAAAAGTCAAGGACTTTGGTACACTGCATGCCAAAAATGTAATAAAAAGGTGGAGAATGGATCTGGCCAAGGGACGATGTGCCAAAGTGTTCCACAACAGATTTCATATTGAGGTAACTATGATTCAATTACAAATTCAGAATATTTTTATGAAAAATTATAACCGTTTTTTTTCATATAGGTACATTGTCAAAGTTGAAATTTTAGATGCTTTTAATTCCATACATGTTACATTATTTGACAAACCAGCACAAAGCATGTTTGGATACACTGCATCTGAATTGCAAGAAATAAGCATGAAGGTATATATATATATACATATAGTATATTAAATATGAATTGAGGTTTTTCTTTGTTAATATATTTACCAATATACTATTTTACAACATAGGAAAATGGAGATGACATGCTAGATGAAATAATCTCAAAGGCGCAATGGAATCATATGCTCTTTCTTCTAAAGCCCCAAGTTGCCCAATCATTTCCTTCAAAAAGCCCATCATTTCAAGCTTCATCAAAGCATATGGTCAACATTGTAGACATAAAACCGTTAGATTTTAGCGAAGAATGTAAGAGTCTTCTTTATGATATTGACCATGACATTTGTAATTGTTAACTTATTCCTTTTCATTCAAATATTGTTTTTTATATTATATTAAAACATTTGAGCATAAACATGGTTATGCTTTGGTTATATTGATTCAATCTAAAGTAGTTTCTTTTATACTACATACAGAAAAAATCATCCCAAAGCTACGTGTATTAACAAGTGAAAGTGTCATTGTAAAAAGTAGTGAACCACATCATTTTGCAAAAATTATCACTAGAGCTGTAAGTTTAGTAGTTGTTTGGAAAATATTTTATCATATGATTTTATAATCATTTGACAACATGAGTATTATATCTATTTGCAAGATATGCATTCAAAATTTAAAGTATTTGGGGCTAAATCCTGATAAAGTGAGCATGTTGTTCCAAAACAAGTAAGAAATCACTTCATTTGTATCCCTGTATGTTTTACTACTTAAATAGATAACTATAATGTTAATGTTCTTTATTCCATCAACAAATGTCCACCGCAATATGATTCATCATATGAAGATGAGCAAATGGTATTGAGATATTGGATGGGAAAGTGAGCTCCATGTATAACATGTAGATTATCAACTATGTGTTAGTCATATTATTTTCCTTATTTATATGAAAATGTATATCATATCACTGTTTGTCTAAACATGTTTGCTTTATAAATTAAATGATCAAAAATATTTATTATATATATTTTAGATTTGTTTGATTACATTGACCAATAAAAGCTGATTCACTTTCATAATAAACTCACTTATAGAAAAAAATATTATTATATTTTGCAATATACACTTTTATTAAAAAGTATATTTGATTAACAACAAGGTAGATGTTTATTTCAAACATGATTATGAAATTTCACTGCAAGCTCATTTTAATCATCTTTGAAAGTTGTCATGTGTTTATAATTAATTGAACTAATGCAATGATGCACGTGCATGTGCACGTGTGCGTTCACTAGTTAGTATAAAAAGAGAGAGTTTTGCTGCTCTTTGGTTAACTCTCTATGTTCTCTCCTTGTTTTACGGGTGTCTACTGTGATAAAAAAAAACATTTCCTTCGGAGAAAATATATACTAGCAACAATTGCAACCCATGGCTATCACCCGGTCGTCCCAACGCAACCACCTTAAAGACCACAACATCCTCTGTTGACCCAGACAATTACTGAAAATATAGACCCTTGTTATACTCATGGTTCCGCTAACAAAACACAATATAAACATAGCCATAACTGCCTATTGTTGCGGCTACCTCCAACGTTTTCCTTGCGAAGACCGGATAACTTCCGAGCATGTTCTCTCTTCTCCAACTCTATCTATAACTCATTTCCAAAATTACCTCTCTCCACCTTTAGTGTTACTTCCAGTAAATATATCAAGCCAAAACTTTACTATTAGATAAACTTCCGAACACATTCTTTCCTCCCATGTCTATCAGTTGTTCCCAACGAGTTCTCTCCTCCCACTTTTTTAACTCCTTCCCTCAATCATCTCTCTCCCCGCCTTCTTTTACACTATTTCCAGTGCTCTTATCAACCCTTTTCTTTTCAATTATATTTCATCTATCAAGTAAATTGTGACGTGCTTGACGAAGAAAGTGCATCACATCCTTCTATGTGTGTGGTGTGCAACATCACGATGTAGATGAATAACTCCCTAACAAAAGTGTTGTTATTTTGAATTACGTCGTTACATGTAACAACGATATGTGCAATTTACGGTAACAGTTCAGGTCGTTCCAGATAAGAAAACGTAGAATAAACCAATGCAGGAGAATAAAAGTAAATAAAGTTAGGATCAAACCAGGTCGTTCGTTGAGAGACGAACGTGATATACTTAAAGAAATCAGCGTCTTGCAACCCTTCTAGATAGGTGTCGTTCTCCCAGTCAGACCCGGTATGAAACTGAAGAAGAGACATCATGCTCGTGTTGACAACGAACGTTGTAGATGAAGCCGCGCACCACCAGTGCAACTCAGCAACCACATAAATTACCGCCTGACAGGTTGCACCTTGGAAGGAAAGGATGGACGAACTTGCTACGTCCAGGAGAGGATCTCCACGTAGAACCACGGAAGCGACGATGGCAGAGAGAGACTCCATCTTTAGGGTTTGCAAATACGCACTCGAACGGCTGACAGTTGTGTGTTTGAAAGATGTGTTTAACCCTAATGACTGGAGGCCTATTTATAGCCTTACACGCCCCAGTAATCCTATTCCTGTTAAGACGCGACAACTCGGTTGCTCTTGTACACATTGCGGAAAATTCCACAAAAGATATATTTTCCAGTTATGATTAATAAATCTGAATAGAAAAGAAACAATTTATTAAATGAATAATTAATTACGTAGTTGTATCCTAGTGCAAAAAAAGACAGAAGACATTCTCCACAATCCACAATCCACAAGCTCGATCCCGTGCCCGGCCATGCCAGGTCAGGCGAGGCAAGGTGTGGCGTGACGCGCACGCGTGTACGTGTGTATGTGTTGTGGTCACCATACCCACCAAGGAGGTGAGAATACCCTCCTCCTAGGACCCCTTGGGCACTAGTGTCCCATGTAATCCTACATATAAGGACCACAAAAGTTCTAGGAGTGAGCAATATGGGATAAAGCTTCTTTGCCATTTGCACTAGAGACAAAACTAATTTTCTCACATGTACTAGTTGTACTACATTGGGCTTAGCCTATGCTATATACATGGCTGTAGCAGCCATATATCTAACAATCCCCCACAAAGTCCAATGTGTAGTTTGGTCTACCATTCAGTCCTCCATATTGTTCTTTCAGCAGAAACCTTTCAATTTGAATCTACCTGAGTTATCCAACTGTGACCCCTGCAGGAACTAGGTGAATAAAAGTCTTGAACTTGAACCTTGGGTACAAGAGTATAGGTTGGTAACAACACAATAAAGACATGGTATAAAATAAAACAATGCATTAAGGTCATGCATACTGTAACATACTAGATCTTAGACCCTACCCTGGAACTTGACATTTTGGACTTAGCCAAACAAGGTTGAAGGTTAGACCTGAATAGATGTTTAGTATAACCCCAATGAGCTAATGCATGTATAGATCACCTTAATATAACCTAATGTTCTAACATTAATCTTAGGTTTATAATGGATACATAAAATATGTAACATAACTCATTTTGGTGGTAATATGAAGATAAGAAACTTAATTGGATGAATAATTTAGATAATGAGTTGTTAATGGGCCATATGACATATCTCATAAAAAGAAGTCTCAAAAGTGGAAACACAATTCAAATTCAAAATCTACATATCAAAATTAGCCTACGTGTCAAATTTCATCTAATTTGGACAACCTTGAAATATTAGGATAAGTTTAGGAGAGAGAATGAGTAAAAGGCATAATTAATAAATAATGTGATTATATAACTTCAAAATATGGAAATAATGGCAGTATTCCTTTCTCTATCAGGTTTCAAGTCTATGAGACTGGCCGCCTTTGTGTTTATATTGTTCTAGGGCTATGTTTATCACACATGCATGCAGGTTGATGATATGGGGTGTGTGCCCTAATTCTTTACATGTGCTTGTGTGGCACAATCTTTATGTGTTATTAATGGCAAGTATTCTTTTATTATCATATGATTCCAATTCCTTTTCTCTTGATACCCATTTGGGTGGTCCTTATCCTTTCTATGGAAAGCCTTTTATATTTGATGTCCTTTATTCCATATATTGCTCAATTTCCTATTTAGTATGCACATATTAGTCTTTGCTGATGTTATGTATTTTCTCTTCTTGCTGGGGTATGCTTCCAACCCTAGGTGAAGGATTTGGATGATAAGGCATGAAGTTTTGGACTAGCTTAAGGATTTAAAGCTTGCAGACAAAGTTGTTATGGTTTAGATTTCCCTCTACTTAGATCATTATGTTGTACCATACATGTAAACACTTATGGGATATTACGATGTACTTTTGTAATCTTTTGTGAAAATTGAATATAGTCCATATTTTTATTCTGCTGCTATACTTTGGTTGTTTTGAATACCATTTATTGAAGTTTGAAAATTTTGCACCTATTCTAGCATACCTTTGAGTGTGTTTGGAATGGATGTTAATTCTTCCAAAAAAAATTAGTAAGGGGGTGATCCTGCCCTCCTTACAACATGGTATCAGAGCCCATGGTAGTCGGAATCTGACTATTTCAATTTTGTCTCCCTAGTTAGAATCCTTGCCTTACATTTAAGTGACATGTTTGCCCTAGAGTTGATCAATAGATGATGAAGGGTTGATTTATGATCATATAATTTCACATTAGAATAATAATGAATAGATCCTTAAAATACTTACAAGTAAAAAATGCATAAGTAACCATAGTAACTTGAGGTTGTTTAGCTTGGCCTTTAAGTAGCTACTAGGATATGAAGTTGAAAGCAAAGGTGTCTAGAAAGGATCAGGTTCGGGGGCTGGTAAGATTTTCCTCCACACCACTAGCTTAGTTTACGAGGACTCTCGAATCCATATGATACAGGCCTAGCCTAAGCTGATATAAATTGTTCAAAATAGCATACTTTTAGGCAATAGTAGCCTTGGACATCTGTATGATTTATCTTTAGGGACCCTAACATGTTGAACTAGTCTCCCAAGTGTAAAGACTTGTTTGAGGATGAATAAGAGCAAGTTAACCCATAGTTCATAGTTAGTCTTTACAAGTTATGTTTCTTTTTTTTTGCATGATGCTTATGTAGTTGAATGTAATGAAGTGTAGTTGAACCTTTTGTACCTAAAGAATAATTTTGACTTAATAAGATGAATCATTTAAGGGGTAGTGAATAAGTTGTTTTCTTATATGTGGACATTTTCATTTTGTGGAAGAAATCCCTTTTAGAGGTGGTGTGTTGTAACATACTAGATCTCGGACCCTACCTTGGAAGTTGACATTTTGGACTTAGCCAAACAAGGTTGAAGGTTAGACCTAAATAGATGTTTAGTATAACCCCAATGAGCTAATGCATGTATAGTTCACCTTAATATAACCAAATATTCTAACATTAATTTTAGGTTTATAATGGATACATAAAATATGCAACATAACTCATTTTGGTGGTAATATGAAGATAAGAAACTTAATTGGATGAATAATTTAGATAATGGGCCGTTAATGGGGCATATGACATATCTCATAAAAATAAGTCTCAAAAGTGGAAACAAACTTCAAATTCAAAATCTACATATCAAAATTACCCTACATGTCATATTTCATCTAATTTGGACAACCTTGAAAGATTAGGATAAGTTTAGGAGAGAGAAAATGAGTAAAAGGAATAAGTAATGAATAATGTGATTATATAACTTCATAATATGGAAATAATGGAAAATTCATATCAAACACATCAAAGATAACTTGTGGATGAAGTTTGGTCCAATTTGGATGTTGTTTGTGCAAGTTATGCAATTTTAGGTACATTCTGGACTTTTCTGCAATTTACCCTATTGGGAGGTTTTCTTTGTAAATTGTCACATGCATTATAATCCTTATATATTCTTTTACCATTATTGAGTTTTTTAACCATAGGGCATCTTGTTGTTCCTTGGTTTGAAGGTGTTTCTTTCCAAGGGCATTTTAGGGATTACTCTCTTTATAAATGAGCTTATCTTTAGAAGCTATCAACCAATGGGGTTATTTCTTTGATTGGAGGTCGGTTGGGATGGCCTATAAGTGTCCATAAACTGGCATTTGATATTCAAGAAGCCTCTATGATATGTCCTCTTGCATGGCCATGAAATCCATAGGCTAAGGACACATGGAAAGCTCCATGGACACCTCATGCTTGACTTCTTCCTTATCCATAAAGGTTTGCATGTCCATAGGCACCCTTAGCATTGGACACATGGAAAGTAACTTAAAACCTCATGCTTGACTTCTTCCTTATCCATAAAGGCTTGCATGTCCATAGACACCCTTATACATGACACATGGAAAGTCTCATAGACACCTCATATTTGACCTCTTTCTTTATATAGCCATATCTACCCCTTCCCAACTCCCAATTTGAAAAATATTGCTCTCCTTTATTTCCTATACCTTAGAGCATCATTCCTACTCTGTTTTTCCATGAAGGTTCTACCCCAAGGTAAAAGGAGGTGCCTACCTTGGTGAAGAAGGCTCCTAGGGTTCCAAAATTCTCTATTTAGGATTTCTTAAGCTCCTCCTTGGTGATTTTGACCAAAACTAGTAAGTATCCTCCTTTACTTCCCTATATTCATGTTGTTAATATTCCTTCCACCTTCTTCCATGTCAAAACCATGGCCTTCCATGGTGAAACCCCACCTAGGACCCATAAACACCTCATCTCCATGTTTTTTTGTAAGGGTTTTTCACCTCTTAAGTGGAGAAGGTGCTTCTTGCTCGAGATAGGAGATTTGTTGGAGAAACCAACCTCTCTAAGCTTGGGAACCTTACTTATTAGACCTGTCCACCTTCCCTAGAGGTTCTTTGGAGGCCTAGGCTTGGATCTAGGACTGACTTGGATTGTTTAGACTCTGAAGTTGAGGTATGATGTATCCCCTATTCTTCTATGTTGAGCAATTCACCTGTGCTTATTCATTCTCTTTGTCCTAGAGACATTATCCTATACACAATGTCTTTTCTTTTGAAAATCATGGTTCATGTGAACTACCTTATTTGATATTGATCATGTGATCATGGATATCCTTTTGAACTCTTATCTTACGTTTTGTTCATGTTGTAACTCTAAAAAGATGACATGTGATGTCTTTTGCCCACTTATGAGGTGGATGTATATGTTGGTCACTTATGTGGTGACAAGTTTATATATTATGACTATACTTTCTACTTGCCTCTACATTTAACATGATATGTGATGCAGTAGCACTAGAGTAGTGTAATTTCATTGGTTTTTATGACAGATGTGTTATTTCCTACCGAGTAGATGTGATATTTCATACTCTTTTGGGATGGAAAGGAACCTCATACCCAGGGCAAGATGTGTGATTCTTGGCCCATGTTTTATATATTTGGGAGATTGGCAGTATTCTTTTCTCTATTAGGTTTCAAGTCTATGAGACTTGGCCGCCTTTGTGTTTATATTTTTCTAGGGCTATGTTTATCTCACATGCATGCATGTTGATGATATGGGGCGTGTGCCCTAATTCTTTACATGTGCTTGTGTGGCACAATCTTTATGTTTTATTAATAGAAAGTATTCTTTTGTTATCATATGATTTTAATTCCTTTTCTCTTGATACCCATTTGGGTGGTCCTTATCCTTTCTATGGGAAGTCTTTTATATTTGATGTCTTTTATTATATATATTGCTCAATTTCCTATTTAGTATGCACATACCAGCCTTTGTTGATGTCATCTATTTTCTCTACTTGATGGGGTATGCTTCCAACCCTAGGTGAAGGACTTGGATGATAAGGCATAAAGTTTTAGACTAGCTTAAGGAGTTAAAGCTTGGAGACAAATTTGTTATGGTTTAGATTTCCCTCTACTTAGATCCTTATGTTGTATCATACATGTAAACCCTTATGGGATATTATGATGTACTTTTATAATCTTTTGTGAAAATTGGATATAGTCATTATTTTTATTCCGCTGCTATACTTTGGTTGTTTTGAATACCATTTATTGAAGTTTGAAAATTTTGCACCTATTCTAACATACCTTTGAGTGTGTTTAGAATGGATGTTAATTATTCAAAAAAAAATAGTAAGGGGGTGATCCCGCCCTTCTTACACATACAAAATTTTTATGTCATGATTGATAACAGAGAACAACCCAATTCTCATGTTGCAGCCTACACAACATCAATCATTTAGTTGGAGTCTTCAAAGATGTACTACTAACATTCAGTCCTAAGACTTGACACCATTCAAAGACTAATCTCTTACTAACTTGCAGTCATGACACTAATAAGTTTCCCAGAAGATAGACACACAGATGCATGAAGCATCAAAGTAAATACATAGTGTCATCCAATTCACCCGGCAACTTGTTATTACCACATTGAACCCAATTTGTGGGATCTCCACTCTATTGGGTTGGGTTGCTACTGCCTGCGAATAATGAGGGGTTTTAGTCCCATCCCCAATCTGAATTTTTCCACTAAAGCTAGGGTAAGAACTTTAGTGAAAGGATCAGCTATATTTTCTTTGGTACCGACGTAGTCCACAACCAAGACCCCATTAGACACTAAGTCCCTTATAGATTTGAGTCTAACTTGGATGTGTCTACGCTATTTTTGATTGTACTTGTGACTCTTTATCTTGGCAATAGTTGTAGTACTATAACAATGAACTAAAATTGTAGGAAGTGGCTTCTTTACCATAGGTAAACTGGACATAAGTCCATGTAGCCATTCAACTTCCAATCCAGTTTCATCTAAAGCATACAACTCTACCTCAAAAGTAGACCGAGACAATATGGTCTGTTTCTTAGACCTCCAGGAAATAGCTCCTCCTCCCAACAGGAATACATATCCTGAGACACTATTACTCCCAGATTTGACGGAAATCCAACTTGCATCACTATATCCTTCGACTATAGAAGGATATTTGCCATAATGCATCCCAAGGGAACAAGTTCCCTTGATATACCTCAAAACTCTGTCAAGAGTTTCCCAAAGGGTCTTGTAGGGACAACTGGTGTGTCTACTTAACTTACTCATGCAAACACAATGTCTAGACATGTGCAGTTCATAAGATACATCAAACTCCTGATAATATGAGAGTATCATAATTGAGACATTGGAACCCCAGTCTCATTCTTGAATAAGGCCTTGTATGAATCATATGGAGTCTTAACATGTTTACGTGATGTGTATTCAAACCTCTCCAGTATCTTCTCAACATAGTGAGATTAAGAGAGAGTTATACCATCAGTAGACCTTATATTTTAAGATTTAAAATCACATCAGGGACACCCATATCTTTCATCTCAAACTTGCTACACAAGAATGTCTTTGTCTCATTTACTACTTTCATATCGGAACCAAAAAGCAGGATATCATTGACATATAAGCAAAATAAAATGAATCCATCATTGATGATTTTACGGTATAGACACTTATCAAATTCATTAGAAATAAAGCCAAACGATGATATCACATAATCAAACTTCTCATGCCATTGCTTAGGGGCTTGTTTCAAACCATATAATGACTTAACAAGTTTACACACTTTGGACTTATTCCCACGGCCCACAAATCCCTCAGGTTGTTCCATATATATCTCTTGCTGAAGATCACCGTGTAAGAACACATTTTTTACATCCATTTGATGGATACATAGATTATAAACGGAAGCCAATTCTATAAGCACTTGGATTGTGGTCATACGGGAAATAGGAGAATAGGTATCAAAATAATCTATTCCTTCCCTCTGTGTGTAACCCTTAGCAACTAACCTAGATTTATACTTATTAATCATCCCGTCTACTTTAAGTTTCTTCTTAAAGATCCATTTGCAACCAACTGTAGAACAACCAGGAGGCAAATCCACCAATTCCCAAGTTCCATTTGAGAGAATTGATTGGATTTCATCATTAACAACTTCTTTCCAAAACTTAGCTTCTGGAGATTCCATAGCTTGTTTGAAAGTTATAGGATCATCCTCAACATTGTAAGTGAGAAACTCACTTCAAAAGTCCTTGGATGTCCTTGACCATTTACTTCTCCTTGGTTCAACTATTTCTTCATAATCATCAGATTCAGAAATAGCTTGTTCTGAGTCGCCCCCCACATTTGTCATCCTTTCACGTGCTCAGGAATGGAACCTGTGATGAATGAATCCTCTTGAGATACTTCATTGGGCACACACGATTTCATGGAAAACATATCCTGAAAGAATGTAGCATCACGTAATTCCACAATTGTATTGACCTCAATGCCCGAGATATCAGATTTAACAATCAAGAATCTGTAGGCATAACTTGTCTCTACATATCCCAAGAATATGGCATCAACCATTTTTGATCTCAATGTCTTCCTTTTGTGTTCAGGGACAAGTACCTTAACAAGACACCCCCACACTCGAAGGTATTGAGACTCAGTTTTCTTCCTCTTCATAACTCAAATGGGCTACTCTCTACATGTTTGTGGGGAACTATATTCAGAATATGGCAAGTTGTATTCAAAGTTTCCCCCACATGAAGTTGGGTAGACCTGAGGTTTGGAGTAAAAAATTTACCATATCTATAAGGGTTTGGTTTTTACGTTCAGCTATCCCATTAGATTGTGGTGATAAAAGAACAGTAACCTCATGAACTATACCATGTAATTGGCAAAATTCCAAAAACAAATTCGAGGTATACTCTCCCCCCTATCAGACCTTAATCGTTTAAGTACTTTGCTGGTTTGAGTTTCAGCTTCTTTCTTATAAATTTTAAATTTATCCAATGACTCATCTTAACTTCTAAGAAAAAATACATAACAATATCTACTAGCATTGTCAATAAAAGTTATAAAATAATGTTTTTAATCCCTTATAGCAATACCATTAAATTCACAGATATCCGTATGCACTAAATCCAATATTTCTGAATTTCTATTCACAGAATGAAAAGGTTTCCTAGATAATTTAGCTTGCACACATATTTCACATTTATTATTGCTAATTTCAGATTTAGGGATTAAATTCATATTCATCATGCGTTTCATTGAGCCAACATTCACATATCTCAAACGCGCATGCCAAACATCAGATGATACAAGATTCAAGCATATAGAACTTTTATCATTCAAATTTAAATCAAAATTTGAAATAGGTTCTATAAGAATCTTAAACAAGTTCTCCATATCACAAAGATACCCCTTGCCAAAAAATAAAGAATCTCGAAGTTGAGTAATAATAGATTTATTACATTTACAATCTATTCTAAAACCATCTCTAACTAAAATTGTGCCACTAATAATATTGTGTCATATTGATGGAATATGTCTGACTCTATGAAGCATCATAACCTATCTTAAAGGAAATTTCAAGTCCACACGTCCTTCGTCTTTAACTTCTACAGTGCTGGAATCGTCCAAAGTCCCAGATCAACCTTTAGAAGCATGATAAGACACAAATAAGGACTTGTCAGTACACACATGCACAATAGACCCAGTGTCTATAATCCAATATATTGGTTCAAAAATAGAAAGAACTTCAAGTTTTTAGGTACGTACCCATCATTGAGGTTCAAAGATGCAGTCATCATGTTGACCACAACCTCCTCAGTTGCAGATGTGGCAGCTTTCTTAGCCTTCTTTGAAGGACAATCCTTGTTTCAATGGCCAACCTATCCACAAGTCCAATAAGGTTTGTTCTTTGGTTTCTTCTGGATCTTGGCCTTAGGTTTAAGTGAATTCTTAGATTTCTTATCCTTGTTCTTAGCATTAGTAAAATTAACAGTCGTATTAACATCAGTTGGTACTTTTATAGTCTTCTCTTTCAGATGCTCTTCTTGAATATTGATATCCATCATGAGATCGTTCATTGACATGTCTCCTTTACGGTGCTTAAGAGTCATGCCAAACGACTTCCAAGATTTTGGGAATTTTTCAATGATTGACATAGCAACAAATTTTTCAGGAAGTGTCATGCCTGCATCAGCGAGCTCTTGCATCAAGAGTTGAAAATTGTGTGTTTGATCAGAAACAGATTTACCCTCAGACATATGAAACTTAAAAAAATTTGAAACACAATATTTTTCAGTTCCCGGATTCTCAGTTATGTATTTCTTTTCTAATGATTTCCATAGAACCTTAGATGCAGTAACAGGAGGCTTAGAGTATGAGTCATACAGTTTGTTGTTTAACACAAATAGAATCAATCCTCAGTACGTCTTTTCACTCTTCTTCCATGTTGCAATTATATTAACATTATCAGGAATAGATCCATCTACTTTGGGTTTGTCTTCTTCTAAATACTGATTATACCCTACCATGTTAAGCCAGATTTGCATCCTACTTTGGCAATGAGTAAAATAAGTCCCAGTAAATTTTTCAGGCATACTAGACATATCAAATTTCATGCCAGAACCAGCCATAGTTAACTAATGATATATAATGATTTCTTCAAGACTTGATTTTGAATTACGTCGTTACATACAACAATGACAAGTGTAATTTGGGTTAATAGTTTAGGTCGATCCAGATAAGAAAATGTAGAATAAACCAATGCAGGGAAACAAAAGTAAATAAAATTAGGATCAAACCTGGTCGTTTGCTGAGAAATGAACATGATATACTTAAAGAAATCAGCATCTTGCAACCCTTCTGGATAGGCGTCGTTTTCCCGTCGACCTAGTACGAACATGAAGAAGAGACATCATGCTCGTGTTGACGACAAACGTTATAGACGAAGCAGCGCACCACCAGTGAAGCTCAGCAACCGTAGGAACCACCACTTGACAAGTTGCGGCTTGGAAGGAAAGGATGGACGAACTTGCTATGTCCAGGAGAGGATCTCCATGTAGCACCACGGAAGCGACGACAATAGAGAGAGACTCCGGCTTTAGGGTTTGCAAACACGCACTCGAATAATTGAGAGTTGTGTGTTCGAAAGATGTGTTTATAGCCTAATGACCGGAGGCCTATTTATAGCCTTACACGCCCCATTAATCTTATTCATGTTAATACGCGACCACTCAATTGCTCATGTACACATTGCAAAAAATTCTACAAAAGAGACACACTTTTGTATCCTAGTACAAAAAGAAGACAGAAGACATTCTCCACAATCCACAATCCACAAGTCTGTGCCCGTGCCCATGCCCAGCCTGGCGCACACGCGCGTGCGTGTGTGTTGTGGTCACCATACCCACCAAGGAGGTGAGCATACCCTCCTCCTAGGACCCCTTGGACACTAGTGTGCCATGTGATCCTACATATAAGGACTACAAAAATTCTAGGAGTGAGCAATATGAGATAAAACTTCTTTGCCATTTACACTAGAGACAAAATACTTTTCTCACATGTACTAGCTGCACTACATTGGACTTAACCCATGCTATATACATGGCTGTAGCAGCCACATATCTAACAAAAAGACCTCAACGTCATAAAATTCACTTCCAGAAACCTTTTTGTGGGTGCCTATGGAAGGTTATAGGGATGAGGGGCAATAGGAAGGCTTTAAACTGCAGGTTTTTCAAGTGCTTCATTGTAACAATGTTTCCTTTAACCCAGTGATCCAAGGTCTGTAATGCATGGTCAATTGATATTGAGTCTTTTTGTTGTTTATGTTCTTCTAACTTCCACATACAAACCTTCTCGCTGTTATATAGCATGCAGAGTTGGATCATGGTCCATGAATGTCAGGAGGTTGACACCCATCTTGAAATTAGAAGCAACAATGTTGATGCATTATATAGCGAATATTGTATCTTACTTGTTATTTTTCCTTTTCCCAACATCAGAAAGTAGGACAACTAAATGAGAACATGATAATTATTAAATTCCATGAATTTAAATGAATGGTTTCACCTTCTACCATATTATATTTTGTGTAGCATTTTTCATTTGTCTCTTCCATTTTAACAGAAAACCAAGACAACTATCGTGCAAGGAAGTCTGCATCACATAGCCTCCCAGCTCATAGTTCTCCTGAGACTTTTGATGTTCCGACTATAGCTGCTTTGCGGAACACAAGAAGCGACTCAACTAAGTATGAGAAAACAAGGTGAAGGAACATACAATAACACCACAATTTGTGAAGTATGTTATTTTTGATCAAACTGTTTTCTTTTACTATAGACTTTAAATCTTCAAGTGTTCGCACTTCCTTCTAATCAATTAAATTCCATCAATTTATTAATTGGTAGTTATAATTATTAAATCAAACAACAAATCCCACCAACTCCTTTATACCAATTATTAAACGTTGAGCACTGTGAACACCATAAAAAACTAATTTCTATTAAAAAAGAGAACTTCTTACCAATCTGAAAATAAACATTAAGTTTCTCACATTTTTTATATATTTTTTTAAATCATTTTGACCATATTTTTCTCTCCCATCCGTCCACCATATCCACTAACAACCTTCCTCCTAACGAGCGTTGTTTCCCGCTAATGCACGCGCCCTCTCACCCAACTCTTCCCTTTACCCATGATCTCTCTCCATTCTCTTTGTTGAATACAATTTGCCATGCATACTATTTCTAATGAGCACCTTCTATTGATTTGCCTCTCTCCTAAAAAAGGAAATGGAAGTTATTATATCATATCTTCTATAGAATAAACGTCCGATATGCAAGCCCAAACAATCTTACTCTTTTCCCTCGTCTTCTAGCAACTACTCCCTCAAAACCCGTCGTTCTCTATTTGTTAATAATTATAATAATTATTTTTTAATATTACCAACTGCAGTTACCACGACCTTAAAACACCCAACGTTCAGTCATTTATCTCCTTTCCGCATCTCTGTCGATCCACTCAACCATTTCATTATCTTCAACCCCCACTCCCCCGGTTGATATTTCAATCACTAACCGCGTCACCCATTAACCCCAGCCGATTATGCTCTCTTCATTTCCTCATAAACTGACGAATAGTCTCCCTCAAACATGATAACAATCTTCCATAAAAAATTTAATGCTTTTAATAATGGGAGTCACTTTCCCTTTAGTTGCTTGTTAGTAGTGGTTCTTTTCTTTTGCAACATAAGTATATAGATATGAACGTGAATGCTTTCTTTTATCTTCCAAATGGTAGAGTCGCATATATGTTTGGCATAGAGAGGCTATGTTTTCTAAAACACAATATAATTGTCAAGATTTTATATATTTTTTATGTGTATATATACGAAATGTTGTCAATTTGATTGTCACTGAAAAAATAGATATGGGCCATAGTATATATGAGCTATGGATTAGATGAAGATTGTTTCTGGAAAAAAATATGTTCATTATAAAGAAAATGTTACTTCATTACCATTTTAATAGATTGAAAATCTGAATAATAGGCTAACTTTTTATTTATTTATAGTAGTACAAATATATTTATTAGCTTCTTTCAATAGCCGACTTTACATACAACTTTGACATTTACATACAACCAACATTTCTACTGCTTTATATGCTACTTGAAAGAAGAAAATTTTTCGAGGAAAATATAATCAAGTAATAAAACAATTATATTTCTAACTACTCAACTTTAAATTTGCACAATTTTAATAATACACTTTTCTTGGTATTGTGTGACAATTCTTTTAAAGGAAATATAATAGACTAATTAATGAAGTTAATGTACTTGGTTCTCTTTAACTATCCATCTTATTTTTTTCTTCACCTTTCTTTCTTTCTTTTGTTTATATTTTTTCGCAATCACTTGTTATGAATCGATGTAATCAACACTTCTACTACATTACATGCTATTACAATAGAATAACCTTTTAGGGCAAAGATAATCAAATAGCAAAACAATTATGAGTTCTATATCATTCAAATATTTAGAATTATTTCTCATGAGAACAAAAAAATTAAATTTGTGTAATTTTAACAACATATGATTTTGAGAGAGATAATACACTAAGTAATTATGTTGAATGCAATTGATTTTCTTTAATCATTCCATTCATTCATTTTTCTAATCTTTTTCTCACTCACTTTTTTCTTAATCAATGTAATCAACATTCCTACTGCTTTACAAGCTAAATAAATAGGACACCCTTCAGATATACATATAATCAAATAGTAAAATCATTACATTTTTTATACCTTATTTAGAGATATTTATTATAAAATATTAATATTATATTTACACAATCTTAACATCATATAATTTCTTGTTGTTGTGTGATGTCTATTTTACAAGAGATATAATAGACCAATTAATAACAATGAATGTACTTTCATTCTCTTCAGTCATTAGTCCACCCAAAATTATATTCCTTTTCTTTTTTCAAATCTAAATTTACTCTTCACCTCTCCTCATTTCTCTAATACCACATTATGTTTATGTATTCAAGGAAGGGAAGACCGAAAAAGATGCACCAGAATTTGATGTAATTATCTTTCATGACCCATGAAAAAGTGAGGGGAGTATTAAATTAATTATGGAGGGGAGAAAATGCCATTAAAGTAATTTACCTCCAACTCCCCCTAAATCCTCTCATTTGTCCTATATTTTAATTTACAATTACTTTTTACAATAACTATCTACCTTTTAATATATAAATCTTCAACAAGTCGATACCCCTATTCTCTACCAAGAATCACTTTTAACAAGTGGCTATCTAGCTATTCTTTTTCCCAATATATAGCATATATATTACATGAAAAACTATGAATCCATAGTATGAGCATTTGCATAAATTGATGAAAAGAATCTCATAGAAAAAAATATCTAAAAATATTATAGTAAAATATACTTACTTATGTTTTTACGTGCATGAGCATGTGTGTGTCTACTACTTCGGATAAATATGTGAGTATCAGAAAAGGGTCGAATACCATTACCACAAAAGCTCTTTAGCATTGTTGAGGGTTCTGATTCAAAAACATACAAATAAGAGTTTCACAAATATTGATGGGTGCTTAATTAATATGTCGTTATTATTAAGAGAACAAACTATTTGTGAACTCTATTTTGTGGGTGATTGTTACATCCTTAAGAAACATTCTTCTATCCTTGTTGATGTGTTCATCTAATGTGGTTATTGATTCTTCTCTCTGTAAGACATCAAACAAAAGACACAGAGGAACCTTGTTTCAGGCACAAAGCAGATAAGACAAGAGTCACCACCAAGTTTATTGACCGAAAACATAGGAAACAAAAAGTAACTCCTAAAATTGATAGGATAAAGTCAATAACTCCTAAAATTGATATGATAAAGTCAATCTACGATAAAAAAAAACTCATGTAATGATCCATATTATACATTGGGAAGGTGTTAGGCACCCAATTGTACCCATATGAGTGGTATTGTCTATCTCATAGGGGAAAGACCAAAGCCGATAGGAATGCGGTGAAAGGGGTCTTAATACCACAAACTCTTACAAATATATGGGGGTGATAACACACTAATGGAAATGTGAAGAACCTATGGTGCTCATTTTATTGTGTCGGCCCTGGATCTTACAGGAAAAGATATAAAAGACTAGAGATGTAAATATGTCTCGGATACTGGTTTACCAGCAAATTTGTACCCTTTAAAATGCATTAGGGTCTTAAACTTTTTACCCTCATAATCATGGACCCGCATACCCATAATCTATATTTAAGTCAATCCACCGATAGGAGTGCTTGGGTCCATACCAGTAGTGTCATATACCAACTATATGTACATGACGATTAATTAATATGTTATTTATATCATACTTCATTATTCTAGTGAAAATAATAGTTCAGATTATGTATTACTTAAATTAATATGATAGTTGAGATTATACCATCTAGTTAAAAAACTAATAATTCTAATTACAAAATCAAGATAAAGTAGCATAAACCTAAACCAAATAGTAACATGGTTCATGGCATCACTCAAACACTACAACATTTACCACAACGATATGTAAACTATAACTCGAGTCATCTTCAACCTATAAAGTATTGCATAATATATTATGATAATGTGATGTAAATATTATTTACATAGATATATATATCATTGTATTAAAATGAATATGACATATCATATCTCTTCTTATATTATGATGTAGGAACCTAGAACATACATAGGTTCATATTCGTGACGTTCTTATGTTAGGATTCGAGATCAAAATAGACACAATTGTGACATGGTAAGGTTGTTGCGTCTATTAGTGGAAGATATATTAAAAGGGTGTGTACAGGCACATACGGGTTATGTGCCTATAGTGGGATTTTTCTACTTTGAGATACTCATATGGTTTTGGCAAGGTGATGATTTGATAACAAGTTTGAATGTCAACATAGGTACATATCTAATATGAGCATATGTAAACATGATGTTGATTTTTTTTTTAAGATGATTTTTAGATGGTTTTGGGATGCTAATATGGATAGTTGTTTATTGGTTGAATGGTAATAACATTCTCGACATGTTTTATCCATATTCAAGAATGAACTTTACAAGGTAACCAAAATGAAATGTCTATATATTCCCCTCCCAAGGTGAGATGTGACATTAAGGGTAGTACCCACGACCATACATATGATTTGATTGAACTAGACACTAAATTTGGAATGTTCACTCATGTTGCATCTAATTGTTATTTAGTGCTCTATGAGCATGAGACGGATTATGGTAAAGATTCATTTGATTAATCTTCCTAAGAAATTAGGGCTTTAGTTTTTGTGTACGTCCAAGGTAGTGAGTTAACCTTTCAATTATGGACCGCTGAGTCTATTTTAGAATGGGAACTTCATTACCCTACCTCCATCATGAGGGTTTTATAGGTGACATATATTATGAAATTCATTTTGGTTTTCACATGAATGGCACTGAAAAAGGGGAGAAAATTCAGAGGTTACAATAAGAAGAATAAGCATGTGAGGCCCCACACCATACAAAGCGAGATTACTAAACAAAATGTAGAATTAATACTAATTAACCAAGTTGCCAGAAGAAGAAAAAAACATAGGAAATCAAAATAATTTGCACATAAGCACAAAGGTTGGAACTTATCACGTCTGAGTCCACAAAAGCCACCTGTATATACAACACTTGCCAGAAGATCATTACATAGCACTGTTTACTGGCTCTCTGTCCACAACCTGTTACAAGAGGTAACTTGTTCACATATATACATGCCATGCCTTTACAACAAAGGCATAAAGCCCAAAATGTTGTCTCAATACACAACATCTACAAAACTCCCTCAAGGACCTGGGAGTACATGAACGACACATAGGACTCTACCAAAAAACACAAGCATCTTTTCCAACCTTTGCTCAGCTATTGCTCCTCTTATTGCTTAGCCTCAACAACCCTCTACATGCTCGACCACCTAAGAGATGTGGAAACCCATGGGGTGAGACCAAACGTCCCAGCGAGAGATATAACTCTCTGCCAATGTCTATTAAAAGCATAGGTAAATTGAAGCAGATAGATAACCTACTTGTCAGGTTGAGCAGATTAAACTAAATGATATGTATCCAACATGTAATAGAAATTAAACAAACTAGGCAGTTACCACTGAGCAGTAGAACAATTAATATTTTAAGAAGGAATATGAAGAACATGTATAATAGATGATTTCTCTTATTATATTTTAATTTAAGAAATTAGTACAAAGATAAGGCAAAAGGGTCATCCAATGTTATTTGTACTTGACCCTAAGAAAATACACTACACGACTATGTTGCGTCTTTTATTATGCCCTGAGGAGATGAGGTATACCACTCATGCTCGAACTGACCACTACTAAGTCGAAATCAGTGCCATACAAGATCAATGGAAGAGCGGAAATCCAATGATCTCTCCACACCCCTTGGTTAGTACGAGTCTGCCGCATTGACATATAGAGTCCAACTGCAAAATAGCCTAGTCTGCCTTGGTATATAGGCACAACACTAGTGAAACTGAGTTACGACCGCAGCCACACTCCTACCAAGGTATGATCATATCCATCCTCGAAACATATAATATATAAACATTATTTACATCCTTGAGATACAACCTCAATCGTTCTCCTGTCAAGGTATGACCGTAGCCAATCCTATAAAATGCATATGCTCAACGATATATGACTCTGAGCTTCCATTAAGGGAGAACACATTTCGTTATCTAGAAAGTACTAATGCAGTAATGGATATATGGCACACAGAAACTACATGATTAGAGTTTCACTTGATTAGTTAATCTAATTGAGCATCTTTTAGCATCAATCAAGTTACAACATACAAACCCTAAACAAACTCTACAAAGATAAGGGCATGGTACAACTCCAGAAGATATAAAATGTAATAGGTGTGAACTTGTCACATCATCTCATGATACTTGTAGCACTACTATTCACAAGGCCATCACCAATGTCACATCACTAGGGAATATCAAACCCTCAATCACATCACTCGTGGATATCACCTCACATTACACATTGAGCCTCTGCTAGGTCATAAGACCCACCCATACACATAATCTCTGTGTCATGTCATCACATCTCATCATGCCTCATAAGGTCTCACAATCATTACCATGTATGACATATACATCACCATAACTATCATAAGCTATGATATTTATCACCTGCATGGTTAGGATCATACAAGTAGGAGAGAGAAACAAAATATCATCACTGCATACTATCACATTGCACAAGGTAGATGATCATTATTATAGTCCCACATTAGGTTTAGGGTCTCAAAAACACATACGATTAGGGTTTTACCTTCCCACACTATCAACAAATCCTAAGTATTTCACTTTCCCACATTCTTGGTACATGTGGGTAAACCACTATTAACATCAAGGCAACCATTATTATCAACATGAGTCATAACCCTTCATCGGTTTGAAAAAGGCATCAAGTCTCAACCCATGCAATCGTAGGGAGATACACCATGGTCGAAGACCATCCTCAAGACCAACAATCAAGCACAGCTATGACACACCAACGATCGAAGGAATCCAAGGTCAAAGACACTACCTAAGGTTAACAACCAACAACCGGTGACCAAGACCAAAACACACAAGTCAAATGGTCAAAGGGAAACATCACCTTCAGGGATCATGTCACCACCAAGTCCATTTGGTTGAAGAGACAACACCGCCTAAGCGACCGAAGGAACTAGCTCAATCATGGTCGAAGGGAACCAAAAATCCCAATAGTCGAAGGTGAATCACCCATCTATGTGATCAAAGAAGGAAGGCCATTCAAATGACCAAAACTAATGATCCATCCCAAACGATCAAACATCATATCTAGGACTTCAACAACATAGAACACATCATGAAGATCAACTAAGAGAGGAACCAAAAATCAACCAAGTTGCCAGAAGAAGAAAAAAACATAGGAAATCAAAATCATTTGCACATAAGCACAAAGGTTGGAACTTATCACGTCTGAATCCACAAAAGCCACCTGTATATACAACACTTGCCAGAAGATCATTACATAGCACTGTTTACTGGCTCTCTATCCACAAACTGTTACAAGAGGTAACTTGTTCACATATATACATGCCATGCCTTTACAACAAAGGCATAAAGCCCAAAATGTTGTCTCAATACACAACATCTACAAAACTCCCTCAAGGACATGAGAGTACAGGAACGACACATAGGAATCTACCAAAAAACAAAAGCATCTTTTCCAACCTTTGCTCATCTATTGCTCCTCTTATTTCTTAGTCTCAACAACCCTCTACATGCTCGACCACCTAAAAGATGTGGAAACCCATGGGGTGAGACCAAACGTCCCAACGAGAGATATAGCTCTCTACCAACGTCTATTAAAAGCACAGGTAAATTGAAGCAGATAGATAACCTACTTGTCAGGTTGAGAAGATTAAACTAAATAATATGTATCCAACAGGTAATAGAAACTAAACAAACTAGGCAGTTACCACTGAGCAGTAGAAAAATTAATATTTTAAGAAGGAATATGAAGAACATGTATAATAGATGATTTCTCTTATTATATTTTAATTTAAGAAATCAGTACAAAGATAAGGCAAAGGGGTCATCCAATGTTATTTGTACTTGACCCTAAGAAAATACACTACACGACTATGTTGCGTCTTTTATTATGCCCTGAGGAGATGAGGTATACCACTCATGCTCCAATTGACCACTACTAAGTCGAAATTAGTGCCATACAAGATCAATGGAAGAGCGGAAATCCAATGATCTCTCCACACCCCTTGGTTAGTCCGAGTCTGCCGCATTGACATATAGAGTCCAACTGCAAAATAGCCTAGTCTGCCTTGGTATATAGGCACAACACTAGTGAAACTGAGTTACGACCACAGCCGCACTCCTACCAAGGTATGATCGTATCCATCCTCAAAACATATAATATATAAACATTGTTTGCATACTTGAGATACAACCTCAACCGTTCTCCTGTCAAGGTATGACCGTAGCCAATCCTATAAAATGCATATGCTCAACGGTATATGACTCTAAGCTTCCATTAAGGGAGAACACATTTCATTTTCTCGAAATTACTAATGCAGTAATGGATATATGGCACATGGCAACTACATGATTAGAGTTTCACTTGATTAGTTAATCTAATTGAGCATCTTTTAGCATCAATCAAGTTACAACATACAAACCCTAAACAAACTCTACAAAGATAAGGGCATGGTTCAACTCCAATAGATATAAAACGTAATAGGTGTGAACTTGTCACATCATCTCATGATACTTGTAGCACTACTATTCACAAGGCCATCACGAATGTCACATCACTAGGGAATATCAAACCCTCAATCACATCACTGGAGGATATCACCTCACATTACACATTGAGCCTCTGCTAGGTCATAAGACCCACCCATACACATAATCTCTGTGTCATGTCATCACATCTCATCATGCCTCATAAGGTCTCACAATCATTACCATGTATGACATATACATCACCATAACTATCATAAGCTATGATATTTATCACCTGCATGGTTAGGATCATACAAGTAGGAGAGAGAAACAAAATATCATCACTGCATACTATCACATTGCACAAGGTAGATGATCATTATTATAGTCCCACATTAGGTTTAGGGTCTCAAAAACACATACGATTAGGGTTTTACCTTCCCACACTATCAACAAATCCTAAGTATTTCACTTTCCCACATTCTTGGTACATGTGGGTAAACCACTATTAACATCAAGGCAACCATTATTATCAACATGTGTCATAACCCTTCATCGGTTTGAAAAAGGCATCAAGTCTCAACCCATGCAATCATAGGGAGATACACCATGGTCGAAGACCATCCTCAAGACCAACAATCAAGCACAGCTATGACACACCAATGATCGAAGGAATCCAAGGTCAAAGACACTACCTAAGGTTAACAACCAATAACCAGTGACCAAGACCAAAACACACAAGTCAAATGGTCAAAGGGAAACATCACCTTCAGGGATCATGTCACCACCAAGTCCATTTGGTTGAAGAGATAACACCGCCTAAGCGACTGAAGGAACTAACTCAATCATGGTCGAAGGGAACCAAAAATCCCAATAGTCGAAGGGGAATCACCCATCTATGCGATTAAAGAAGGAAGGCCATTCAAATGACCAAAACTAATGATCCATCCCAAACGATCAAACATCATATCTAGGACTTCAACAACATAGAACACATCATGAAGATCAACTAAGAGAGGAACCAAAAATCAACCAAGTTGCCATAAGAAGAAAAAAACATAGGAAATCAAAATCATTTGCACATAAGCACAAAGGTTGGAACTTATCATGTCTGAGTCCACAAAAGCCACATGTATATACAACACTTGCCAGAAGATCATTACATAGCGTTGTTTACTGGCTCTCTGTCCACAACCTGTTACAAGAGGTAACTTGTTCACATATATACATGCCATGCCTTTACAACAAAGGCATAAAGCCCAAAATGCTATCTCAATACACAACATCTACAAAACTCCCTCAAGGACCTAAGAGTACAGGAACGACACATAGGACTCTATCAAAAAACACAAGCATCTTTTCCAACCTTTGCTCAGCTATTGCTCCTCTTATTGCTTAGCCTCAGCAACCCTCTACATGCTCGACCACCTAAAAGATGTGGAAACCCATGGGGTGAGACCAAACGTCCCAGCGAGAGATATAACTCTCTGCCAACGTCTATTAAAAGCATAAGTAAATTGAAGCAGACAGATAACCTACTTGTCAGGTTGAGCAGATTAAACTAAACGATATGTATCCAACAGGTAATAGAAATTAAACAAACTAGGCAGTTACCACTGAGTAGTAGAACAATTAATATTTTAAGAAGGAATATGAAGAACATGTATAATAGATGATTTCTCTTATTATATTTTAATTTAAGAAATCAGTACAAAGATAAGGCAAAGGGGTCATCCAATGTTATTTGTACTTGACCCTAAGAAAATACACTACACGACTATGTTGCGTCTTTTATTATGCCCTAAGGAGATGAGGTATACCACTCATGCTCCAACTGACCAATACTAAGTCGAAATCAGTGCCATACAAGATCAATGAAAGAGAAGAAATCCAATGATCTCTCCACACCCCTTGGTTAGTCCGAGTCTGCTGCATTGACATATAGAGTCCAACTGCAAAATAGCCTAGTCTGCCTTGGTATATAGGCACTGAAAAACCACTAGAGGGGGGGGGGGTGAATAGGGTTTTATGATTATTTTAAAGTGATTTAACTCAAACAACCACAATTGAAATAATAAGAAGGAGACAAGGTGTTTAGAGTGGTTCTAACCTTAGCTAATACTAAGGCAGCCAATCCACTACCCAATTACTTACCCAATCGGGATTTTGAAAGTATTAAATTTTATTACCTCTCAAGGAATTTGCATAAAATTACAATACTTTCTACACCCTTTGGACAACCTTCACCTTGAAGTAGTTGCACCAACCTTGAAGTAGCCTTCTTGAAGTAACTTCAAGCTCCCCCTTGAAGTAGCCTTCCTCTTGAAGTAGCTTCCCGTTGCAACAACCTTCTAGAAGTAGTCCAAAGACCTCCTTCTTCACCAAGAAGATCAAACCCTCTCCAATCCGCAGCCTCCAACCCTAGGAGTAGCAAGGAGAGTACAAGCAATAAGAAAGAACAAGAAAGGAAATGGAAATTGCAATTACCACTTTGAAGCACAAGGCTTGATTTGCCTATATCAAGCGTATAGATCTCCTAACCAATGAATATTGAAGTGTAGATTCAGTGGATAGGAGATGGTAGCCTATAGGACATGAATTTAGAGCAAGGGAATGAGTAGCCAATGCTAGTATTGCTCAATACCTCAAAACATATTGCCAATTGCAAGTGTAAGCTCAAGTATAGCACAAGTGTATATGAGTGAGTTTAGGTGTCCTAAGGCATGTCCTATTTATAGGAATGACCTACAAGTGCTTAAGGACGTTCTAGACACTTTCTAGGGGGTTCTAAGTGCTTAACTAGCCGTTAGGTACACTTTAATTGCTTTCGCAATGACTAGTTAATTAATTCTGAAAGTTGCAGACAGAACACATCTCGGTCGAAGAATTGTTGACTGAGAGTCCTTCTCGGTCGAGGACTTGTCGACCGAGGGACTTCCTGGAGCAAGAGTTTACAACGTTCATCTCCAACTGCCAACTACCTTGTCTGATGTGTCTAACAACTACCTGGGTCTTTCTCAGTCGAAGAGTTTGTCGACCGAGAGTGTCTCGGTCGAGAAGTTTGTCGACCGAGAATGACCCTATTTCAACATTTTTAAACTAAGTATTGAGTGTGTGTACGAGTGTGCAGTTGTGACACTATTTTAGGGGATGAACTATCTAAGTGTTGTGATTAGGGAAGATCTAACACTTGATTTACATGATGTCTAAGTACTTGTACATTATATACTTGTACAAGTTTTTACATTTGATTACATTCATGAAATTTACAGCAATTTAGCATATAGATCTTCCAAATATTTGTCATCCACTTTATTCCTGCAACACTCAAGTAGCACGTTAGATCGACAAGAATGAAATGTTTATCATCATCAAAACAAAGGGATTATACTAATGTCCAATTTAGCCAACAATCTCCCCCTTTTTGAAGATGACAAACATTTCCTAAAAATAAAATAAGGAAATATAAATCATGTGAGTTTTATACCTGAAATTTACCTTTTGTAGCCATTCTTGTTTTGCAAGTGAATGCTGGCCGAGATATTATGAAACTCATTTTAATTTTATGTTTTTGATTTTATGTTATTTCTCCCCCTTTGTCATTTAAAAAAGATATCCAAGATAATTCCCCCCCTTAATTTTATGCTATGCTCCCCCTTAAAGAGATATTCAAGTAAAATCAAGGGATTAATGCACACCAATTAATGGTAAATTTAGCCACAATTTAATTCTCAATCATTTGCAAAAATTTGTACCCTTTGTGATTCATTGCGTATTTTACTCCCCCTTATTTGTATGCTCTATAATATTCTTATATAACATGTATATGTTCAAATGAAGCCATTTAAACACACTTTTATTGATAACAACTTGTTGCTCATACAATTTATAAGAAGACTCATAAAGCATGACATACTTGCTTATAAAAGATATCCATTACAATCATTATAAAGATAGCCATTCCATTACAACCATTACAAAGATATCTCATAATCTCACTGGAAAGACCGAAGGATTACATCAATGTCTGGGTCTTTTCCAAGAAAAGGCTCAGCTCCATAATATTTGACAAGTGTCTGCCACTCTAAGGCACCTATCTTGGTTAAGGCATAAGCCTCCAAGAAGGTGGGAACACGATCAAAGCGGAAGTGGGCAGCGATGTCTTGAAGTTGTATTGGGGAAAACTGAGTATGTGTGAGATCAGGAGATGGTGGAGGTGGAATTTGATAGCAGTTATAGGAAGGATTGTATGGATTTATCATGCCAGGATTATGGGAATATGGATATTCATCAGGTTGATCAGGAGAGAGGGCTTGCATTCTTTGGTTTAAATAAGTCATGGCATGGTGATTATAATCTAATTGCCTACTCAGGTGATATTGGGATCCAGCTATGTAAGTCAAGATTTTGCTTTTGATTTCTTAAAACAAACAAAAACATTAATATTTTTGTTCGAAGAAACACAATAATCATTATCTATTTTGTCAAGATGCATGTATGCCATCGAGTTTTACTATTTTACAAATTTTCACTTTCAATGATAGCATCAATGATCATCTATTTATGGCTTGTATATATATGGATCAAAGATTATTTTAGACAAACCAATGAAGTATATGGCACAATAATTATGATGGAATAGTAGAAACATATCCACAATACAATGATCAAGATGTAATTTCATGAAATACAATGATTATGACCACATGGTTCCTATATAGATAGATCAAGAAGTACTTAGGATGAACCATGTAGATTATGATAAAATAGTAATTTCCATGGTTTATAATTTTCATTTTTAAGCTAAACCATTGTAAATGAACGTGCTTAATAGACCTTTTCAATTAATGAAGAAAGTATGTTCAATATCAGTCTTCATATAATACTTTTGCAATATTTTTAAAGATTTCTTATACATAATGCTATACCTTAAAAGATTACTATGTCATGTTTCAAAGATGGTCTCCATTTATTCTTGATTTACGAGTGAAATCAATCATTAATAACAATTTGATAGCATATTAGATTAATTGAAAGTAGGTTCAACATATTTGTTGCAGATTTGAAAATAGTAACCTGCTCGGTCAACTATTTCTCGATCGACAGTGTTCTCGGTCGAAAAGTTTCTCGACCGAGAATGTTTCTGTACTATTTCAGAATTGTTTTCAATAATTGTTTCCAAGCAAAACAAGAATATGAAAGTTAAAGCTCGATTTAGTTGAGATATTTAAATATCAAAGCAACATTTAGGTTAAATCTCAACTAATCATATACATTTTGAGAATCCAAACTAAAACAAGTAGTTTAAGATGTATATTTGGAAACTTGGTGTCCTATTATGTTAAGTTGAGATAGACATAGAGATATACAACTTAGAGTCTTTGGTCATATCTAAACTTAATTTTATCCATTTAGTTTGGGGGTTTTGGAACCCATACTAACTCAACATCCTTTTTCTTGTAGGGACATGAGAAAGAGTAATGTCCAAGACGTAAACAATAATGACAACATATGGAATCAACCTCATATCTCTTTCTATGATTTTGTTCTAGGTTGTTCTTGGGTACATATGTATGTTTGCCTTTAGGTACATACATAGATTGATTTTCTAGTACTTGTGTCTTTCTCCAACTAGGTTTTTGATAAGATTTTCCTTTAGGATTATAACCTAGTCCTCTCCTTCCAATTTGATGATAAGAATTATTTAAAATTTTATCAAGGATATCATTGTTATTCAAACTACTAATCTTTTATTGCAGCTTGACAATCTCATCCATTCTCTTATTGATGTCTAGCTTTGCTTGATCTAGATTAGAAGATAAAGAGTCTCTTTCTTTCACAATAATATCATAATCTAGATGTGTACACAAAATAGGTTGTTTTTGAAGATCATTTAACTTTGCAAGTAATCCAACTTTTTCTTGAGATAGAAGATCGTAATTTTTTCTAGAGTAAAAATCTTCACATTACAATCACTTAGAGATGATTTCAAAGTATGATTTTCAGAAATAATGCTATCTTTTTCAAAATCCAAGATCATTTAATTTAGCATAAAAATCTTCATTTTCAGATGTGAGAACAAGAAGTTTAGCATGTAACTCATCATTTGCTTTATTAGACTTCTTTGATTTCTTCTTGCACTCAATATACTTATTATGTGTTTCTTCAAGACTAGCAATTAGCTCTTCTTTTGATAAATCAAGAAGGCTTACCTCTTCTTCTTCTTCATTGGTTGTAGCAATGAGGCAATTTTTGTGCACCTCTTCCTTCTTTTCTCTCCATGGACAACTAAGTGTTGTGTGGCTTGTTCCTAAGAACCAACTGCAACTTATTGAAGATTGGTCCATACTTTTCTTTTGCTTGCGGTTGTAGACACCACCACCCTTCATTCTTCAAGGCTCGATTAGAGCTCCTTGAAGCCTGCTCTGATACCAATTGAAAAACCACTAGTGGGGGGGGGTGAATAGGGTTTTATGATTATTTTAAAGTGATTTAACTCAAACAACCACAATTGAAATAATAAGAAGGAGACAAGGTGTTTAGAGTGGTTCCAACCTTAGCAAATACTAAGGCAGTCAATCCACTACTCGGTTGCTTACCCAACCGGGATTTTGAAAGTATTAAATTTTATTACCTCTCAAGGAATTTACATAAAATTATAATACTTTCTACACCCTTTGGACAACCTTCACCTTGAAGTAGTTGCACCAACCTTGAAGCAGCCTTTTTGAAGTAACTTCAAGCTCCCCCTTGAAGTAGCCTTCCTCTTGAAGTAGCTTCCCGTTGCAACAGCCTTCTAGAAGTAGTCCAAAGACCTCCTTCTTCAACAAGAAGATCAAACCCTCTCCAATCCGCAGCCTCCAACCCTAGGAGTAGCAAGGAGAGTACAAGCAATAAGAAAGAACAAGAAAGGAAATGGAAATTACAATTACCACTTTGAAGCACAAGGCTTGATTTGCCTATATCAAGCATATAGATCTCCTAAACAATGAATATTGAAGTGTAGGTTCAGTGGATAGGAGATGCTAGCCTATAGGACACGAATTTAGAGCAAGGGAATGAGTAGCCAATGCTAGTATTGCTCAATAGCTCAAAACAGATTGCCAATTGCAAGTGTAAGCTCAAGTATAGCACACGTGTATATGAGTGAGTTTAGGTGTCCTAAGGCATGTCCTATTTATAGGAATGACCTACAAGTGCTTAAGGACGTTCTAGACACTTTCTAGGGTGTTCTAAGTGCTTAACTAGCCGTTAGGTACACTTTAGTTGCTTTAGCAATGGCTAGTTAATTAATTCTGAAAGTTGCAGACAGAACACATCTCGGTCGAAGAATTGTCGATCGAGAGTCCTTCTCGGTCGAGGACTTGTCGACCGAGGGACTTCCTAGAGCAAGAGTTTACAATGTTCATATCCAACTGCCAACTACCTTGTCTGTTGTGTCTAACGGCTACTTGGGTCTTTCTCGGTCGAAGAGTTTGTCGACTGAGAGTGTCTCGGTCGAGAAGTTTGTCGACTGAGAATGACCTTGTTTCAACATTTTTAAACTAAGTACTGAGTGTGTGTATGAGTGTGCAGTTGTGACACTATTTTAGGGGATGAACTATCTAAGTGTTGTGATTAGGGAAGATCTAACGCTTGATTTACATGATGTCTAAGTACTTGTACATTATATACTTGTACAAGTTTTTACATTTGATTACATTCATGCAATTTAAAGCAATTCAGCATATAGATCTTCCAAATATTTGTCATCCACTTTATTCCTGAAACACTCAAGTAGCACGTTAGATCAAAAAGAATGAAATCTTTATCATCATCAAAATAAAGGGATTATACTAATGTCCAATTTAGCCAACAGGCACAACACTAGTGAAACTGAGTTACGACCGCAGCCGCACTCCTACCAAGGTATGATCGTATCCATCCTCAAAACATATAATATATAAACATTGTTTGCAGCCTTGATATACAACCTCAACCATTCTCCTGTCAAGGTATGACCGTAGCCAATCCTATAAAATGCATATGCTCAAAGGTATATGACTCCGAGATTCCATTAAGGGAGAACACATTTCGTTATCTAGAAAGTACTAATGCAGTAATGGATATATGGCACAGGGCAACTACATGATTAGAGTTTCACTTGATCAGTTAATATAATTGAGCATCTTTTAGCATCAATCAAGTTACAACATACAAACCCTAAACAAACTCTACAAAGATAAGGGCATGGTACAACTCCAGAAGATATAAAACGTAATAGGTGTGAACTTGTCACATCATCTCATAATACTTGTAGCACTACTATTCACAAGGCCATCACCAATGTCACATCACTAGGGAATATCAAACCCTCAATCACATCACTCGTGGATATCACCTCACATTACACATTGAGCCTCTTCTAGGTCATAAGACCCACCCATACACATAATCTTTGTGTCATGTCATCACATCTCATCATGCCTCATAAGGTCTCACAATCATTACCATGTATGACATATACATCACCATAACTATCATAAGCTATGCTATTTATCACCTGCATGGTTAGGATCATACAAGTAGGAGAGAGAAACAAAGTATCATCACTGCATACTATCACATTGCACAAGGTAGATGATCATTATTATAGTCCCACATTAGGTTTAGGGTCTCAAAAACACATACGATTAGGGTTTTACCTTCCCACACTATCAACAAATCCTAAGTATTTCACTTTCCCACATTCTTGGTACATGTGGGTAAACCACTATTAACATCAAGGCAACCATTATTATCAACATGTATCATAACCCTTCATTGGTTTGAAAAAGGCATCAAGTCTCAACCCATGCAATCGTAGGGAGATACACCATGGTCGAAGACCATCCTCAAGACCAACAATCAAGCACAACTATGACACACCAACGATCAAAGGAATCTAAGGTCAAAGACACTACCTAAGGTTAACAACCAACAACCAGTGACCAAGACCAAAACACACAAGTCAAATGGTCAAAGGGAAACATCACCTTCAGGGATCATGTCACCACCAAGTCCATTTGGTTGAAGAGACAACACCGCCTAAGCGACCGAAGGAACCAACTCAATCATGGTCGAAGGGAACCAAAAATCCCAATAGTCGAAGGGGAATCACCTATCTATGCGATCAAAGAAGGAAGGCCATTCAAATGACCAAAACTAATGATCCATCCCAAATGATCAAACATCATATCTAGGACTTCAACAACATAGAACACATCATGAAGATAAACTAAGAGAGGAAATCATCTCCCCAAAATCGAACTAAGACATGTGATTACCAACTTGAAACCAAAAATATCAAGAGAGAAAACATTGAGGCATAACCATGCTCAAAACCCTAGAATCATGCACCACTCATTATCACATGAAACCCTTGAGTTGAGGGATGAAAAATCAAGATCATGCACATGGAAATAGAATCAAAACTCCACCTCATGTAGGGTATCCAAACCAAGAACCAAGATAACAAAACCAAGGTTGAGTTATACGTCAAACCATCATCTTCTCCATCACTTCGATTTTTAGGTAGGTGAATTAGGGTTAAGCAAGAAAGCAAGATCAACATAGAAACATGACCCAAATCAAGATGTTATCATCAACATCAGTTAATCACGTTTTAGAATAAGTGTCATACAGGATTAAAGTGCTATGATAGAGAAGGAAGTGAGTTATATAACTTTCCTTAGATGATGGTTGAACCACCTCCAAAAAAAGCTCCAAAAGCAAGAGATAAACCTAGCCTTGATCTCCTCCACGACCAAGCTAGTCACCACATCAAAAGAGAAGAGGAAACCCTAGGTTAAAGGCAAGAAAGAGAACTAAAACCTCAAGGCCACAAAGAACAAGAAAAGGGAGAAGATCTTCATCTCACTCAGGTACTACCATGGAGAACCATGGAATCGACCTCTATGGAGAGCAGTATTTCAAAAGACCACCATGGAGAACCATGGATTCAGAAAAGAGAAGAAAAAGGAGATAGGATTTTGCAAGAAAACGAAATCAAGAGGTGGAATCACTTACCAAAGTTCAAGGAATCACCAAAGATAACCAAGGAAGAGTAGCTCCAAACTTGGATCACCACATACAAGGGATCTTGGCCATCAAGCACACAAGGTCGATCTCAAGGTGGAAGTGAGAAGGAGGAAGGCTAAAAGATATACTTGCATGTGTAGGAGACAAGTTATATACTTAAGAGTATGAGAGAGATGGGAAGGTTGAGGTGTCATGCACACAAGTGCCACATGTCCACCAAAGAACCAACATGCACCCACTAAAACCATGCATGCAAGGTAGGTAGTGAAAAACTAGGTAAACTAGTGACCTCATGTGGTCATAAATGACCATCTTTTAAAAGAAACACATGGCCCCAAGGGCCATGGTCGTAGAGAAACCAAGCGACCCACTTCAAGCAACCAAAACCCTAGGTCAAGCGACCCAAGGGAGAGATCCAAACCCCACAACCATAGGATCTCAAAGCATCATTAAAACATCATGTGTCTATAGAGAAAACATCAAGGATATCCAAGGGTGGTCACTAAATACCAAGAACATCAAATGGTCAACATATGATTAACATCAACATAGGGCATCTAGGCAAAACCCTAGAAGCCACTCTCAACATATCACCACTTCTCTCCTCATCAAACTAAAGCATAACAAGGCGCCCCATAGAACCATCCCCTCTCTCATGATGCCAAGATATCAAATATACACTCTACATGTAACGAATTGCAAGATAACCCCTCAACAGGGTAAATTGCAACTAGGTTCAAAATAAGCCCATATATAGCAAAACTAGCTCAAAAATTATCTAAACATGACCAAATTGAAAACACAAGCATGTCACATGTTATTAAGGAATATCAAAAGATTAGATTAAGGTTTAAGCATCTTATTAAGTAAAGCAAGCACTATCAGGCAATAAGCTAGGTTAGGGGCCATACAACTATAACAAGCATTTCACCCCCAAAATCCTATGCGAAAAGAGATGGGTACTTCCTACACATCTCTTCCTCAAGCTCCCACATGGCTTCCTCAATGCTAGGTGATCCCAAACAACCTTAACCAACACGATATCCTTCTTCTTAAACTCTTGATCCTCTTATCCAGGATCAACACATGACCCTCTACATAAGATACATCCTCATCTAGTTCAACCTCCACATACTGCAACACCAACTCGGTGCCAGGGTGACACTTCTTCAACATGGACACATGGAACACTGGATGCAACCTGTGCAACTCACATGGCAACTCCAACTTGTATTCCACCTTCTCAACATGTGCCACCATAGGGTAAGGTCCCATATACCTAGGAGCCAACTTACCCTTCTTCCCAAATCTTAAAACACCTTTCCAAGGAGAGATCTTGAGATAGACCATGTCTCCCACTTGGAACTCCAAGGGCCTACAACGGTTATCAGCGTACAAATTCTGCCAGTCCCGGGCAACTTTCAACTGTTGTTGAATCATCTTTCTTTCCTTTGTTGTCTGTTACACAAGCTTGGAACCAAAAAGCTGGTACTCACCAGTCTCGTACCAACACAAATGAGACCTACACCGTCTCCCATACAATGCCTCATAAGGTGTCATATAAATGCTCCTTTGATAGATGTTATTATAGAAAACTCTATCAGATTGAGGTGCACATCCCAAGTTCCCAAAAATTGTAAGACACAAGCCTCAACAAGTCTTCTAAAGTCTGAATCATCCTCTCAGATTGTCCATCTATATGTGGGTGGAACGTTGTACTGAACTTCAACTGTGTACCCAAAGCGGTGTGCAAGCGCTCCCCATAGTGACTGGTGAATTGAAGACCTCTATCAGACACAATGGTAGCTGGGATACCATGTAAACACACTATCTCATCAACATATATCTGTGCAAGCTTCTCTGTTGTATACATTGTCTTTACTAGAAAAAAGTGTGTTGTCTTGGTTAACCTGTAAACGGTCACCCAAACAGAATCATGACCCTTGGTTGTCCTAGACAGGCCAACCACAAAGTACATGGTAACATGATCCCATTTCCAATGTGGTATAGGCAATGGTTGCAACATCCCTACATGCTTATGATGCTCTGCTTTAACCTGCTGACACACTACCAACTTTACAACAAACTCCGCCACATTACGCTTCAAACCAGGCCACCAATACATATATTTAAGGTTATGGTACATGTTGGTGATACCTGGGTGCATAGCATACATCAAAGAGTGATACTCTTCCATGGCCAACTTCCTCAGGTTGTCAACATTAGGAACCATGACTCTACTATGGTAACACACTGTCCCATCCTCTATCTCATGGAATCCATGATGCTTCTCACTGCCAAAATATGTTTACATCTTCTGTATCATAGTATCACTCTGATGTGCATCTTTGATCTACTATCTCAATGTAGGGTTCACATATAATTATGCCAACAGTCCTACTAACAAGGACACCTCCAATTTCACATTCATCTAACGCAAGGAGACCAACATGTCTCTCTTATGGCACACCAAGGAGCACAATTGTGCCTCATCTATAGATGATGATGATGAAGATTTCCTGCTCAAGGCATCTGCCACCACATTCACCTTCCCTGGATGGTAATATATGGTACAATCATGGTCCTTGATTAACTCCATCCAGCATCTTTGCCGCATATTCAACTCCTGTCATGAAAAGATATACTTCAGGTTCTTGTGATCTGTGAAGATCTCACACTTCTCACTATAGAGGTAATGCCTCCAGATCTTCAAATCATAGACCACTACTGTGGCATCCAACTCACAAAAACAAGATTAATTAAGCGGAAGCGATCATTTGCAGCGGATTACTAAAAATCACTAAAAATTAAAACCTTTTTCAAAGAGATCCAATCATAGGAAAACTCTTTCAACAAGAACCAATGTATTACATTTACATCTTGGTTCATAAGCACATATCTTGTACTATCTCTTCTCGAGGGTTACAACATCAAATGCCTTATTAAAAGTTACACACAGACAACATAAGAACCTCGAGGCAGTAAGCCAAAATCTCAAAACGATTCATTAAAAGCACTAACTATTAACTCCGAGGACCTGAGAGTACAGAGACGACACATAGGACTTTTATCTACAAACACGACATACAACACACTCCACCTAGGTTGTTTCTGCTGTACCTGCTGCTGCTGAACTTCTTCCTCTGCAAGATATTCTCAATCTCCTCCGTGCTCGTCCACCTAAAAATGTTGGATCCCACGGGGGTGAGACAATTGAAAATTGCCCCAGCGAGAGATATAACTCTCTACCAGAAACATTATTATTGCAGTTTATAATATAAATATGAACAGAGGATAAGCAGTTTATATCATTCTCATCTTTAACTATTGCAACTATCTGTGATAGAGCAGTAAATCATCTATTCTCTTTATAAGGAATAGAAAGAACATGTATATTATTTATCTATTGTATTAGCTCAACATCTCATGCTTTTCTCATGATACTCATTACTCTAATATGTCATCCATGACTCTTTCTTGTTTCTATCTGATGGCCTTAGCCAATCTGCTAAACAAATATTGGTTTATACTGGACATGAGAGTGTACATCATCATGTCTTATTTAGGCATTGGTCCATACTAATCCTGTATAAATATTCCAGGCATTGGATTATACCAATCCTGTGCAACTAGTATGGGCATTGGACTTATATTGTTCCTATGTATCCATTCCAAGTATTGGACTATGCCAATCCTATGACATTATTCTAGGTATTGAACTATGTCAACCCTGTGCAATTATTCCAGGTATTGAACTATGTCAACCCTGTGCAATTATTCCAGGTATTGAACTATGTCAACCCTGTGCAATTATTCCAGGTATTGAACTATGTCAACCCTGTACAATTATTCTACGTATCGAACTATGTCAACCCTGTGTAATTATTCTAGGTATTGGGATTTAACCAATCCTGTGTTATTATTCCAGGTATTGGGATTTAACCAATCCTGTGTTATTATTCCAGGTATTGGGATTTAACCAATCATGTGTTATTATTCCAGGTATTGGGATTTAACCAATCATGTGTTATTATTCCATGTATTGGGATTTAACCAATCCTGTGTTATTATTCCAGGTATTGGGATTTAACCAATCCCGTGTTATTATTCCAGGTATTGGGATTTAACCAATCCTGTGTTATTATTCCAGGTATTGGGATTTAACCAATCCTGTGACATTATTCTAGGTATTGGGATTTAACCAATCATGTGTTATTATTCCAGGTATTGAACTATTTCAATCTTGTGTAACTATTCCAGGTATTGAACTATGTCAATCCTGTGACATTATTCCAGGTATTGAACTATGTCAATCCTATGCAACTATTCCAGGTATTGAACTATGTCAATCCTGTGACATTATGTCCCATGTATGTTTACACAGCACTGGGTACCTCATTCTTCTACTGACATTTAAACTTTTCCCATGCCATTATGCTCAATCACATTCTTTATTAAAACAAGTATCCTTCTCTTCTCTACACTTGTATAATCAAGGTTTCATCATTATTATTGTATTCTTTTATTATAATTATTAGGGTATTAGGTTTCCCTTTTCTTGGTTTATTAAGAACATTATCATATTTTACAGTGGGCTTTTATAAATATCTTGGTACCTCCCACTAGGTAACAACTTGCTCATATGGTTCACAAGGCCTATTAAAATATCTTGTTACCTCCCACTAGGTAACAACCAATCTCATGGTTCATAAAACACATTACATTTTAATGTAACGATTAGGACAACACTCTTTATATGTTACTCATCCAAGTATGTTTGATTTGAAATGCATTAAGGGATATCATTCTTAAAGAGCTGGATGTGATATATATGATGTCTTGATATATCACTTCCCTCAACACTTTAAACTTTCTTGATTTTATCAATTTATATTGTATTAAGGTATTTATCATCTTAATACATCCATATACTAACCTATCACCTTTACTATGAAGTGCATAGATCATAGAACACACATAAGGATTGTCCAACTATCTTCCATGATAGGGACTCATCTCAGGTTAAGGCTTTGCTTGTTATAAAGTTACCTATAATCAATCACTATTCCATTATTAGGATTAGGTTTCCCATACCATCACCCTTTATTAGGGTTTAGGGTTTCACATACTATCATACTTCATTAGGGTTAGGATTGCATATAGCATCATCCTTCATTAGGCTTTCACATCACATTTTCCATAAATAGGGTTTACTATTCATCCCAACTAGGGTTTCTCATGGCATCATCCTCAATTAGGGTTTCTCATGGAATCAACCTCAATTAGGGTTTCTCATGGAATCACCCTCAATTAGGGTTTCTCATGGAATCACCCTCAATTAGGGTGTCTCATTTCTTAACAATACATCAGGGTTTTACATCACATTACCCTAGTTTAGGGTTTCATACACTTTACCCTAAAATTAGGGTTTACTATTCAACCCAATTAGGGTTTCACCCTCCATTCCTATAATTAGGGTTTTACCTTATGTTACCCCGAATTAGAGTTAGGATTCATTAACCTTCTGGATTAGGGTTTCATGATCTCTTTACTGAGGATCATAATTTAATCATCACATGATTAATACTCATGTAAGAATTCCTTTCTATCATCCTTTCAACTTGATTAGGTTTATATCAACCCTTCAATCAAGTATATATATATACAACTATGGTTGACAAAGTGTACTGAGACATTGCTTTCATAAGCTTGTAGGGATTAACTCATCTAGGGTTACCAATTACTTAGTACCTTATAGGTACAACCCTAGTGATTATCTTTGAGATAAATCAGTAACAACCATGGGATCATTTTATCTTTCATCACCTTAGGTTTCCAATTAACTTAATTACATTAAAACATCCAAACATTCTTGACCATTGATACTCCAAATTGTTTGAAACCGTTTAAGAAAAACAATTATGAAACCGTATGGAAAAGTCACACTTGAAACCACTTGGGTCTCTAAATGGTTTGAGACCATTTGGTCTCAAACGGTCTTAAGACCGTTTGGTCCAAACCCTCTCAAAACCGAATGGACCAAAAAGGTCTTCCATCACTTAATCAATTCATGATTTCAATCATTAAACCATCTATCAATTGAACCACTGCTTTATTCTTCCATTGGACCATTGAATCACCCTTCAATTAGACCTTCAATTAGGGTTTTGAACCCAATTGAACTAGGGTTCATAATCAAGAAACCATCCATTAGGGTTTTAAAATCAAGGAACCATCAATGGTTGATATTGTGGAACTAGTCCAATTGAAATCATTGGGTCATCATCAAACCATGACATGACCTGACCTCAAACGGTCTTGAGGTCATTTAGATGACCTCCAAACAGTCTTGAGACCGTTTGCCCCATCCCATCACTTAAAATTGTGAAATTCAATTAGGGTTTGGATCATTAGATTGATCAACAATTGAACTATTGATTGCATTACCATTTGCTATCTTTAGACCTTCAAATACTCAACCATACTCAACCCTAGACCTCCAAACGGTCATGGTTGACCTCCAAATGGTCTTGAGACCGTTTGGGTGATCTCCAAATGGTCTTGAGACCATTTGGGTGAATCAACCCAAAGATTTAATTCATTCCATTGCAAAATCAGCACTTAACCCGATTAGGGTTTCTAATTGGATGATTGTCCATATATTGATTCAATCAATTGGAACCATTAGATCCTCATACAACATGTACTAGGGGCCTGACCTCAAATGGTCAACCCATCCAAATGGTCAACTCATATAAACGGTTTGGGGTTCAAGACTCTAAACGGTTTGCAAACCGTTTAGTCTCCAAACGGTTTGGTGAAACTGTTTGGACCAAAGTCTTAAAACCGTTTGCAAAAGATATTTGGGGAGGTGTGTGCTTATGATGATGTAATCATCATCAAGCTCTAAACCCATGAAACTTTCTGTGATTTTCATGGAGATTGCATCAATCAACCAAATAAAATTTCGAGAATGAAGAAAGGGTCAACAATTGATAAGGAATTGAATGCAATAACAATATTAAGGGTTCAAGTTATAAAACTCGCCTCCAATTGAGATTCAAAGCTTCAACATCCACTTATTTAATGGTGAAAGAAACACCTTCAACTATCCCAAGCTCGTCCTCAAGGTTTGAGTGAAAAGGAATGGCTAGAATTGAAGATCGAGTGAAGATAAGAAGAAATCATGCGGTAACCCCCAATTAAGGGAGACCTGAAGGTCGGAATCGTTAATCAATTTACAGGATCAAAGGTTCAGCAAATAATCAATGATACGTAAGTAAGATGTCATTTGCACAAGTATAATTAGTTTAAAGGAAAACTAAAAGTCTGTTTGTGTGCAGATGGATCGTACCAAAGTTGTGGCTATTCCGTTTTCCACCGGTGAGGGTGGACCACCCCATAAGGAGAACGGGTCTTCCGAGAAGAGGAAGAGGAACCACGGTGGAGAGACCTCTAAGAAGAGAAAGAGGCCTGAAGAGACTATACATAAGGGCCCCAACCCTAAACCGATGCCTGGTGCCAACCAAGAACAAGGGGGAGGACCGGAATATGAGGAATATCAGATGCATGAAGAGGAGGCCCACATGGAGGAGGACCAACCTGGTGGTTCAGAACCAACCATGGTGGTTCATACAACGGATGCAGTTTGGATGGAACAACAAAGGCAATTAACTGAAGCTATCCGTGCCCTGACCCTTAGAGACATAGCTAGAGCCGAGAATGGTGAGCCACTTCCTGTTCATCCTTGACTTGGAGCCACCATCCTGGACTTCGTCAAGCTGAACGTCGAGAAATTCTGGGGAGAAGACAAGTCGGAAGTAGTCGACAAGGATGAAGCTTGGTTGCTTGTAGTCGAGAATGGGTTCCGTATGCTTGAAGTGCAGCCGAATAAGAAGGTTCTGTTTTCTACTCACCTTTTAGAGGGTGCAACCAAGATATGGTGGGAGAACCATATCACAGGAAGAGACCTAAGTGAAGAACCGATGGCATGGACTGACTTCAAGACCATCTTCACCGCCAGATTCCTCCCCGTCTCAGCAAGGAAAGAGAAAGAAAGAGAGTTCATGAGCATGACTCAAGGAAGTTCTTCAGTTGCGGATTTCAGTCGCAGGTTCCATCTCCTGGAACGCTTCGGACATATGTTGGATGAAGAGAGGAGGGTGGACCACTTCATGGAATGTCTACACCCTGCCATCAAGCCTCATGTGATGGCAAGTAAGCCAAAGACCTTTGCTGAAGCCTACAACACCGCCTTAGACATGGAAAGGACAGTGATTCCTGCACAGAACCAACCCAGAGGGTACTTGGGTTTCACTGAAGGAGCTCCAGGGCCGAGGAATGAACACAGGAAGGGACAAGGACGCAACCACAACAAGAACAAGAATGGGCACAAAGGCAAGCCACGTGGTCGGCTCCAGCAGTGTCGCACCTGTGGACGGGCACATCCTGGGAAGTGCCGCTTTGAGAAGAAGGTATGTTTCAGATGTCAACAGGAGGGACACTTCATCGCCAACTGCCCTCAGCCTGACCCAAGGGGACCTTTGGGGTCACAACCTGTAGCAACACAACCAGTAGCTGCAGCACCCCTGGTAGGAGCACCAGCCGGAGCACCTCCAGCTGGAGAGAGGAGGCAAGCTAGAGTGTTCGCCATCGACAATGAAGAAGCTCAGGCGAATGCTAATAAGTTGATTGAGGGTAATAACCCATAGAGTTATTCTAGTTTAGTTAGTAGAATTTTATAATTATTGTTGATTATATGTTGAACCTTTGATCCTGTAATTTGATTAACGATTCTGACCTTCAGGTCTCCCTTAATTGGGGGTTACCGGGAGGCGGGGTCGTTACACTTACCAATAGGTTGGGGGTCTTCCTCCTGTTTCTCCAAGCTCCCTTGGTGGTTTGTGAAAGCAAGAAGTGAAGGTGGATTCGAAAATACCCATCCAAGCTAGGGATAAAGGAGCATATATGTATTTTATTAAAAATTCATTTAAGAGAGAGAAAGTAGGGGACAACTCCTCCATTTCCTTGCCACTTTCCCCATTCCCTTCCTTGGTTATGAGGCTATCTCTTTTTCCTCTTATTCCTCTCAATTATATATGATTTAAAGAAAAGCAAATTAAGCACCTTAAATCATATTATAATAATATCCATAAGTGAGTGAATATTTCTTTTTCTTATAATAATGTGAGTGAGTTATCCACTTCCCTTAGATATTTTCGTGCCTTTGTAAGGCACATGGTCGTCCAAATATATGGATTTCAACCATTTCAATTTTGGTTGAAGGGCAGTTCAATTAATATATTTATTTTTTGCATATAATTGAAGTAAAGTTCCAATTATGCTTAAATCTTGATTATTTTAATATCAAGATTCTCTCTCCTCCAAAATGATACAAATGAGATGACCCTCTAATTTTATTTGCTCTACATGATGCCAAGAAACATTAGGGACTATTCTGAAGTGGTAATTTGCATATTGAACCCTGGGTTTTGGGTAAATTGCACATTACACCAAAACTAGGTTTTAATGCATAAACATTGCTTAATCAGCTCTTTCTTATTACTCAGGCTTTCCCAAGCCATACCTCTACATCATCTTCATTCTCATGATGCTTCAACACATGAGGAACATTTATCAAGTAACATTTTCAAGTTAACCCCTCACATTGGGTAATTTTCACTTTAGTCCAAACTAAGCAAACATTGTTTCAACATTATTAAAAAAGGACTAAAATTGAAATATAAGTTCCTCTTAAACCTTAATTAATTTTCAAAAGATAAGAGTAAGCATATAATTGCCTTTCTTAAACAAAACACCTAGGGTTAAAGCATAACCTAGGTCAGGGATGTTACAACTACAGCTAGCTCCAGATCATGGGTGGGGTAGTTCTCCCCATGCTTATTAAAATGTCATAATACAAAAGAGATCACATCCTTATCCTACATCAACACACATCCCAGAACATTACTTGATGCATCACAGAAGATAATATAGACTTTTCCTTATTTAGGGAGAACCAACACTAGTGCATTGGTTAGCTTTTCCTTCAACAACTAGAAAGCATGTTTACATCTATCATCCTAGACAAAAGGCACATCTTTCCTGGTCAACTTCGTTAGGGGTAACACCACTACGTTGAAGTTCTTAATGAACCTCCCTTAGCAGCCTGCCAGTTCCAGAAAACTGCAAACATCTGTCGGCATCTTCGGCTGCTCCCACTCCGTCACAGATTCAACCTTTTTGGGATCCACACGAACACCCTCAACATATATCACGTGTCCAAGAAAAGCACCTCCTTCAACCAAAACTCACACTTACTGAACTTAGCATACAACTGATGTTGTCTCAACAAGGTCAACGCCTGATGCAGATGTTGTTCATGTTGTTGACTATCTTTGGAGTATATTTAGATATCATCTATAAACTCCACCACAAACTGGTCTATATACGACCCAAATACCTTGTTCATCAAGTCCTTGAATGCTAATGGTGCATTGGTTCGCCCAAACGACATAACCACGAACTCATAGTGACCATACCTTGTCCTAAAAGATGACTTTAGTATGGCATCTACCTTGATCCGCAACTGGTGATACGCAGACCTCAAGTCTATCTCTGAAAATACTGCAACACCCCTCAGTTGATCAAACATGTCATAAATCTGTAGAAAATACTTGTTCTTTATTGTCACTTTGTTCAACTATTTGTAATCAATGCATAACCTCATGGATCTATCCTTCTTCTTCACAAACAACACAGGAGCACCCCATGGAGATGTACTCGGTCTGATAAAGCCTTTCTCAAGTAGTTCTTAAAACTATTTCTTTAACTCTACCATCTCAACTGGCTCCATCCTATATAGTGTCTGCATTGTCAGTTATGTGCCTAGAACTAGATTGATCTCAAAGTCAATCTCTCAAACTAGAGGACCGCTTGGAAACTTGTCATGAAACATGTCCTCAAACTCACAAACAACTAGTACCTCCTGGATACTCAGACTCCTTGCCTTGGTATCCACCACATGTGCTAAGAAAGCATCACAACCTTGCCTCATCATCTTCTTTGCCACCATCGTTGACACCAGACATGTCAGAAGAATCTTCCTATCCCATTGTAAGATCCACATCAAATCATCATCGAACAAATATCACCATTTTAGAACTACAGTCCAAGACCACCTAATACTTCTCCAAAGTGTCCATTCCAAGTATCACATTGAATCTATGTATTTCAAGTGGTATGAGATCCACTTGAATGTTGTGCCATGAAAAAGAAAGGACACCGAAAGGACACACCTCCCGCAGCTCGACGGAACCAACCAATGGGACTATCACGTGTATGACTAATAGGCAAAGAACAACTATCAATCACTTCTTGAGTGATAAAAGAGTGCATCACACCCAGGTCAACCAAAATAGATATAAAACAAGAAGAAGACAAATCAAAATGAAATTAACTCCATCTGACATGTCATAACTCACGGGTTGACCACTCCTTCTGGATGACTCATGACATAGAATCGAGTTATTTCCTATTGTCATCCCCATCCTCTGCTAGCATGTCTAGAAGAACCAACTTGTGATGTCTATCCATATCCTCGGCCTCCACCGCTGCTAAACTGTTGCATCTGCGAGCCCTGCTAATTCTGTCTCTGTTGTTGAATCACCTCATCATCTTTAACCAGACATTCCCACCTCAGATGTCCTACTTGTCCACACTTGTGGCAAGTCCTGGTCTCATATTGTGGCCTAGACGGCTCCATCATTGACACTGACACCATGTTGTGGGCTCCTGCTGGTGGAAAACTGTGGCCTCTGCCCTTACTTGGCGACCATTGTGTCTGTACACCAGACCTTTGCTATGATTGTGGTGCTGAGAATCTAGGATTTTTGAAGCCTCTAGATGACTTCCCCTGGTACTTTGTTGGTCTCTTCTTAGCACTCGCCTATTTTTAAACAATCAATCTCTCTATCCTACTGAATGACTCTAGGAATGTGGCAAACCGCTCACGATTCTCCAAAGATGACACTGGTGTATCCAATTCCATGATCAAGCCCTTATCAAAACATCTAATCCTTTCTTGATCTGTAGCAGCCATATGCAGACAAAACCTTAGAAGCTCCATAAATGTAGCTTTGTACTCATTGACTGACATAGATCCCTGTCGTATCTTCTCAAACTGGTTGATCTTCTCATCAAGGTAGGTCTCTAGAAAGTACCAACTCACAAACTCACATCAAAACTCTTCCCAACTGATAACAACACCATGTCGCTTCTCCTCCTCAATGGCCCACCAATGGCCAACACTCCCCTTCAAAAGATACACAACATGCTTCACCTTTTTTGCCTCGGGGATGTTGAGGATCTTAAAGGCCTTCTCCAACTTCATCAACCAAAGGTTAGCATTCATTGGATCTGTCGTACCAGCATACTCCACAACCCCAACATGCCTCAACCTCTCAAAGGTCTCCCTATTTCCTGAAAATCAAGCACACAGAACAACCCCAACATGCCTCAACCTCTCAAAGGTCTCCCCATTTCCTGAAGATTCAACATACTCCACAACCCCAACATGCCTCACAAACTCACATCAAAACTCTTCCCAACTGATAATAACACCAGGCCTCTTCTCCTCCTCAATGGACCACCAATGGCCATAACTCCCCTTCAAAAAATACACAACATGCTTCACCTTGTCTGCCTCGGGGATGTTGAGGATCTTAAAGGCCTTCTCCAACTTTGTCAACTAAAGGTTTGCATTCATTGAATCTGTCGTACCAGCATACTCCACAACCCAACATGCCTCAACCTCTTAAAGGTCTCCCCATTTCCTGAAGATTCAACACACAAACCAACTACCCTTGACTTTGGTGCAAGCATTCTGTCTGCCATGTGCATCATCATCGCCATGAACTGCATGAACAAGGACTAAAAGGCAGGGTTTTCCATCATGTCTGGGTCAAACTGGGGTACCTCAGGCACTCCATCAACCCTCTCTTGCTTCCTTGCACCACCTCCAGGTACAACAACACTGCTCTCAGCAGCATGTTCTTCATGTTCTCCAACCATCTTCTCTTCTCTTCTCTTCTTCTGCATAAGCAGAAGTTACCATTAATAGACTGGAGGTCACTTGAACAGACAGAAACACGAGTCCTATGTCCTTGTAGAATCTACAAACTTAAATCTCTAATACAAACCAAACTGTGATGCCCTGCACCACACAAAGTGAGATTACTCAAAACAAAATGTAGGATTTATACTAATCAACTAGGTTACTAGAAGGAAAAAAACACAGGAAACTAAAATTTTTTGCACATAAGCACAAAAGCTATAACTTATCATGTCTGAGTCTACAAAAGCCACTTGTATATATAACACCTTTCAGAAGATCATTACATAGTATTATTTACTGTCTCTCTGGCCACAACTGGTTACAAGAGGTAACCTATTCACATACATTAATACCATATATGTACAACAAAGGCATAAATCCCAAAACGTCATCTCGATACAAAATATCTACAAAACTGCCCTAAGGACCTGAGAGTACAGGGACGACACATAGGACTCTACTACAAAACATAAGAAACTTTTCCATCCTTTGCTCAACTACTGCTCCTCCTGCTGCTCAGCCTCAATAGCATTATCTCTACCTCTACATGCTCGACCACCTAAAATATGTAGAAACTCACAGGATGAGACCAAATGTCCCAATGAGGGATATAACTCTCTAACAACGTCTATTAAAAGCACATGTAAAATGAAGCAGATAGATAACTTGATTGGTAGGTTGAGCGGATTTCGCTAAATGATATGTATCCAACAGATAATGCAGATTAAACAAACTAGGCAGTTACCACTAAGAAATAGAACAATTAATATTTTAATAAGGAACATTGAGAACATGTATAACTGTTGATTTCTCTTACCGCATTATGATTCAAGAAATCAGTACAAAGATAAGGCAAAGGGGTCATCCGATGTTATTCTATTTGACCCTAAGCAAATATGCTACACAGATGTGTTACATATTTTATTATGCCCTGAGGATACGACGTATACCACTCATGCTCCAACTAAGCACTGCTAAGTCAAAATCAATGCCATTCAAGATCAATGGAAGAGCCAAAATCTAGTGATCTCTCCACACCCCTCGGTCAGTTCGAGTCTATCGCAGTGACATATAGAGTTGAACTACAAAATAGCCTAGTCTGCCTTGGTATATAGGCACATTAATAATGAAATTGAGATACAACCACAACTATAATTATCGAGGTATGACCACATCCATCCTCAAAATATATAATATATAAACTTTTTATCACATCATTGATATACGACCTTAGTCATTCTCCTACCAAGGTATGACCACAACCAATCCTATGAAATGCATATACTCAATAGTATATGACTCTAAGCTTCCACTAAGGGAGAACATGTTTCACCATCCAACAAGTTTTGATGTTGAAGATGGATCTATGGCATATGGAAACTACATGATTAGGGTTTCAGTTGATTAGTTAGCCCAATTGGGCATCTTTTAGCATCAATCAAGTTACAACTGTAAGGCCCCTGACCTAGCTGAATGCTAATTTATGCTTACCTTACTTAGTAAGATGCTTAAAACTTTAATCTAATCCTTTGAGATTCTTTGTTATCATGTGATACCTTTATATTTCGAGCCTAGTCCTGTGTGAATGTTGTTTGAGCTATATTTGCTTGTTTTTTTTTTACCAAAATGCAATTTACCCAAGATGAGAGGTTATTTTGCAAATGGTCACATCTTAAGAATGTTTTCTTATGCTTTAGAATCATGAGAGAGAATATGATACAATGGGGTTCCTTGTTTGTATAATGGTTAGTGATGTGACACCTTATGGCAATTATAGGGTTTCTAGGGTTTGCATGGTTGATATGGTGTTGATGTTAGGGTTTGAGTGTCGTGACCCTTAAACCATTTTTGGTGAGTGTCACAATCGAGACACGTGCTTTGGAAGCATGTTCGTGACCAAGAAAACTTTGTGAGAGGTGGGTTGAAACACATTGTCTTTTAGTGTCTCAACCATGAACATATGTGACCTAGGTTTTCAACCCTAAAGTGTCTCGACTGAGACAAAATGATGGAGTTATCTCGATCTACACTGGGGGACAACCAACCTGGAAGGTCATGACATTATGGATGGATAAATACAAACATTTCAAATATTGCATGTGAGTGGCAGAAAGGCTTTTCTTTGATGGGCATGTGTCCCTTGATAGTCTAATATGTTGACACATCATAAATCTACTACTTCCCTCCTCCTTTGGGTATATAACCCCTTTTCTTCACACATGAGAACCCTTTTTTGGCCCTACACTCCTTCTCCTTCCTTTGGATTGGCCTTGGATCATTGGGAGCAAGAAAGATCAGACCTTGAAGCTTAGGTGGCCGATTCACCATGCATGTCGAAGATCTAGTGCCAGATCAATCTTTTGATGGTGGTTTATTGGAAATTCTTTCTTGGTAAGTGATCTTCCTCTTTGAATCACATTTTCTTTTCTAAAACCTCTGTATTATTCCTCCTCCTCGGGCTTGGATCATCCATGGTGGTTCATCTTGAAGATCTCTTCTTTACAAGAATCATAAATCATGTTTAACATTGTGAACTTGAGTTAAAGATGATTCTTTCTCTTTTTCATTTCCTTTTTGGTTTGGTCAGAACAGTTTTCTTCCTTTCTTGACTCTATAGTGACCATAGTTTCTTTCTCTTCTTGAGGTGAATCCTTGGTCGAAGTTGAAGCTTGGTTGGAGATCTTGGAGCTAGAGATCTTGAAAGTTTGACTCACTCTAAAACAAGCGGGTTTTATAACTTTTCCTACCCTTATTATGTGCATCTTAAACCCGATCATTTATTTTTGTATTTAAATCTTAAAACATGTTCTTCATAGTAGGAAGAATGATGAAAGTAGGTTTAAAATATGGTATTACTCTTGAAAGAATTACTCTTATTACAAACCCTAAATTAATAGCACTCAATTCTTGTGGTGATCAAATTATTAAAATGTTTCTTGGATTGTTATCTATAAATTTGAGCTGCTTGATAGATGGTTTGTCAATCATGAGTAATAGTAGGTTTTGAATATGTGAACATGCATATGAATCATGGCTCTCACTCTCTAAACATTGTAAATTTGATGATCTTCTATGACCCATAGCTTAAGGGCTGTTAAACATCATGGTTTAGGGTGTTACCCAACCTGATGATGTTTGGTATTCCTTTGTGTTAACCCAGGTCTCGACCTATTTGAATATGTTCATATGTTGTGCATAGGGCTAATGAGGGGTCGATACCTCCCTTTGTTCTCCCCTTAGGTTGATACAAACATAGATGGTGATTTCAAACCCTTACAATGCCAAGTAATGTCGATGCATGCGTTGCAAGCCATAACACAACATCACGGTCAAAATGTCACACACGTCGCAGGTCGAGACTTAGCCATCCATGCATTGGGACTGAGATCTAGCCGTGCACACGTTGTGACCCAGTGCACATTGCAGGTGAGAAATCCATATGCATGTCATAGGCGAGACTTAACCCTACACGTGTTGCAGGCAAGAGAGATGTTTCACGCATCGCGACCCGCGACACACCCATTATGCACGTTGTGACCAACACCCTTGGATGCATTGCTGGTCAAGCTACTACTGCACGCGTTGTAGATAGGGTTCCCTACTACATGTGTTGTAGTTCATAGTTATATATGTGAGTGAGCAATGTTAATACACTTAGATATGTAAATGGTGGTTGGATAGTGTAATGGCATGTACATGATGATATAATTATACATGGTTAATATTAATGATGGTGTAACTTAAATGCTTCCAAGCATATGGGAAGTAATTGAATTAGGATTTAGGGGTTGAATAATATTATTAAACCCTAATTTACTAAGTACAAACCCTAACCCTAAGCGTGTGATCATGCGATACATGTGCTCACCCTACTTGAAGATTGAATCCCATATTAGTGTTTCCTCTCCTAATTAAGTAACTCTAATATTACATGTGAAGTAAATGGCATAGCCATATGAATGTTATGGTGAACCGTGTATAATACAAGGTGGTTATGAGCACTGAGAAATATAGTGTGTTATCAATTATGTAGAAATTATATGAAGGAGTCTAATAACCTAATGAGTGCCTCATGTATAATTTAAAGAGAAATTCTCTAGAAATGTGATGAGGGATTGACATCCCATAGCAATGTAATATTGTTAATGACTCTATGAGAGGAAGTAATATAAGCATCATGTAAAGATGAGACACCATGTTGATAGTGGGTCTCGATACCATATTGGTACATGGTTAATATGTTTATATGATTCATGGTAAATACACATTTAAGACATCATAAGATGGTACACTTACACATGTAAATAATGAGGATACTTAGTGTTGTAGATATCATGATCAACTAGTGATATTAAACTCTAAACATGTTCTTTAACCCTAATAAGCTCCAAGAAGGTGGGAAGTGACTCAATCAGGGTTTCGTGCAATAATCATGATGTAAATTCTAAATGGCTATGTGGGTGAATCCTAAATCTAATATGAGAGTATGATATAATTGTTAAACGTGCATGAATGAATAGCATGTAAATATACTTTATCTCTCCTACTTGAATAGTTCTATCTTGCTGGTCAATTGAGTGTCATAACTTGTGCATACCATGAATATGATTAAATGATACTAGTTGATGGCCATGAGCTTTGATGAAGTGCACTAGAATTGTAAATATGTGAATGTGCACGCTTAGTAATAGTTATAGTGCTTAGCCCTAATACACTCTAACCTTGTGGGAGGTAATGAAACTAGAGATTGATGATTAAATAGTGACATGGAACCCTATATGGTTAATCATGAATCCCTAACCCTAAATTAAAGGGATATATGTGCATTGCTTACATTGCCTAAAGTGTTTAAATGATGGGAAAGTAATGAGTTACAAAAGTAATGTGATTGGTTATATGACCTAGTGAAGGCTTGATACCTAGTGTGAGGTTATATCCTGTATTGATGTGATAAGGAATTATTATCCCCAGTGATATGATAATAGTGATCATCCTGATAAGGCAATGTTAATAGGTGATGATGTTGGTGGCCTTGTTTAGGGCAGTGTGACAATGATGCCTTGAGATGATGTGACAAGTTCACACATTATACACTTTATATCTTCTAAATTTGTGCCATGCCCTTATCTGTTACTAAGCAAGGTAAGCATAACTTAGCATTAAGCTAGGTCAAGGGCCTTACAACTATAAACCCCTAACAAGTATTTCACCCCCGAAATCCATGTGAAAAGGGACAAATACTTCCCAAGCATCATGTTTATTCACACATGACGTCCTCCATATCACAGTGACATCATAAAACTTCAATCAACACAATGCCCTTGTCTAAGATTAATACATGGCTTGCCACATAGGACATACCCTCAACTGTCTCTACTACTACTAGTTGTAGAGTCTACTCTATGTCAAGTAACAGTTCCTTAGCATAGAAACATTGGAAATTCCTTACAAAACTCAGGTGTGAACTCTAACTTTTAAGCCACCTTCACAACTAGTAACATTACAAGATAAGGTTCACAGACCATGATGTTTTTCATATTTATTCGAGGGCAAAGGTAAGACTACAAGTTTAAGGGTATTAACCATCAAATTCTCATTATTAAAACCAAAGCATTATATTATAAACTTCATTATAAACCATTAGATGTTATAACATTCATTCACAACTATTGAATCAGATTTAACATTTCAAAACTATCAACTGACATGTAGGTTTAACCCTTGGATCATATAACCAAAGAGAACACAAACTCTACAAAGATAAGGGCATGATACAGCTCCAGAAGATATAAAATGTAATAGGTGTGAACTTGTCACATCATCTCATGATACTTGTAGAATTGTTGTTCAAAAGGCCATCACCAATGTCACATCACTAGGGGATATCAATCCCTCAATCACATCACTGGAGGATATCACCTCACATTAGGCATCAAGCCTCTGCCAGGTCATAAGAACCATACATTGAATCTTAATGTCATGTAAATCACATCCTCATCATTTCTCATAAGGGATCACAATCATTACCATGTATCACATATACATCACCATATCTATCACTAGTTATGATATTTATCACCTACATGGTTAGGATCATACAAGGAGGAGAGAGAAACAAAGTAACATCACTGCATACTATCACATTGCATAAGGTAGACAACCATTATTATAGTTCCACGTTAGGGTCAGGGTCTCAATAACACATCTGATTAGGGTTTTACATTCCCACACTATCAACAAACCCTAAGTATCTCACTTTCCCACATTCTTGGTACATGTGGCAACCACTATCAACATCAAGGCAATCGTTATTATAAGCACATGTCATAACCCTTCATCAGTTTGAAAAAGGCATCAAGTCTCAACCCATGTAATCACATGGAGATATACACCATCATCAAAGTCCATCCTCAAGACCAACTATCAAGCACAACTATGACACACTAACAGTCGAAGGAATCCAAGGTATACCTAAGGGCAGCAACCAATAATCAACGACCAAGACCAAAACACACAAGTCAAACAGACGAAGGGAACATCACCTTCAGTGACCATGGCACCACCAAGTCCATTCAGTTGAAGAGACAACACCACCTGAGCAACCAAAGGAACCAACTCAATAATGGTTGAAGGGAACCAACAATCCCAGTGGTCGAAGGAAAATCACCCATCTATCTGATCGAGGAAAGAAGGCCATCCAAATGACCAAAACCAAGGATCCATTACAAACAATCAAACATCATCTCCTGGCCTTCAACAACATAGAACACATCATAAATATCAACTAAGAGAGGAAATCATCTCCCCAAAATAGAACTAAGACAAGTGATTATAAACTTGAAACTAAAAATCTCATGAGAGAAAACATTGAGGCATAATCATGCTCAAAACCCTAGAATCATGCACCAATCGTGATCACATGAAACCCCTGAGTTGAGGGATGAAAACTCAAGATCAAACACATGAAAATAGAACCAAAACTCCACCTCATCTAAGGTATCCAAACCAAGAATCAAGATAACAAAAAAAAAAGGTTGAGTTGCACGTCAAACCATTACCTTATCTGTCACTTAGATTTTTAGTTAGATGAATTAGGGTTAAGCAAGAAAGCAATATCCACATAGAAACATGACCCAAATCAAGATGTTATCATCAACAACAGTTAATCACATTTTAGAAAAAGTTGTATGTAGGAATAAAGTACTATAATAGAGAAGGAAGAGAGTTATATAACCCACCTTAGATGATGGTTGCGACACCTCCAAACAAAGATCCAAAAGCAAGAGAGAAACCTATCCTTGATCTCCTCCATGACCAAGCTAGTCACCACCTCAAAAGAGAAGACGAAACACTAGGTTAAAGGGAAAGAAAGAGAACCAAAACCTCAAGGTAGAAAAGAACAAGAAAGGGAGAGAAAAGGGATAAGATCTTCATCTCACACAGGTACTACCATGAAGAACCATGGATTCAACTTCTATGGAGAGAAGTCTCTAAAAAAACACCATGGAAAACCATGGATTTGACCAAGAGAAGAAAAAGGAGATAGGGTTTTGTAAGAAAGTGAAATCAAGAGATGGAATCACTTACCAAAGTTCAAGGAATCACCAAAGATCACCAAGGAAGAGTAGCTCATGTACTACCATGAAGAACCATGGATTCAACCTCTATGGAGAGAAGTCTCTAAAAAAACACCAGGCAAAACCATGGATTCGGCCCAGAGAAGAAAAAGGAGATAGGGTTTTGCAAGAAAGTGAAATCAAGAGATGGAATCACTTACCAAAGTTCAAGGAATCACCAAAGATCACCAAGGAAGAGTATCTCCAAGCTTGGATCACCACATGCAAGGGATCTGGGCCACCAAGCACCAAGGATGAGCTCCTTCACACCACCAAGCATACAAGGCCGATATCAAGGTGGGGGGGGGAGAAGGAGGAAGGCTAAAAGAGATACTTGCATGTATAGGAGAGAGGTTATATACTTAAGAGTATGAGAGAGATGGGAGGGTTGAGGTGTCATGCACAAAAGTGCCACATGTCCATCAAAGAACCAACATGCACCCACTAAAACCATGCATGCAAGGTAGGTCGTGAAAAACTAGGCAAACTAGAGACCTCATGTGGTCCTACATGAGCATCAGTCAAAGGAAACACATGGACACAAGGGCCATGGTCGTAGAGAAACCAAACAACCCACTTCAAGTGACCAAAACCCTAGGTCAAGTGACCTAAGAGAGAGATCCAAATCCCTACCATGGTTGGGGTCTCAAAGCATCATCAATACATCATGTGACCATAGAGAAAATGTCAAGGATATCATGGGATGGTCAATGGATACCAAAAACATCAAACAGTCACATATGATCAACATCAACATAGGGCATCTAGGCAAAACCCTAGAAACCACTCTCAACATATCACCACTTCTCTCCTCATCAAAATAGAGAATAAAAAGGCGACCCATATCACCATCCCCTTTCTCATGATGAAAAGGTATCAAAGGTACACTCTACATGTGACAAATTGCAAGATACCCCCTCAACATGGGTAAATTGCAACTAGGTCCAAAACAAGCACATATATAATAAAACTAGCTCAAACATTATACAAACATGATCAAACTAAAAACACAAGCATGTGACATGTTATTAAGGCATCTCAAAAGATTAGATTAAGGTTTAAGAATCTTATTAAGTAAAGAAAGAACTATCAAGCATTAAGCTAGGTCATGAGCCTTACAAAGCAGTGGCTCAACCTTTGTAAAGGCCCTTGAAAAGAGACATGATGTACCGAAATCATTATCTAGATGTTCATTGATATGAACAAGCAATTACTCAGACTTAGTGGTTCATTCTAGAGAAGAACTGTTGTATTGAGTACCTATTTGATAGGTAAAGATGAGATGGGCTAGAAATGGTTCGACCATCCTAAAGGACATTCAAAATAAAGGTGATGAGTGACAACCTGTCATGCTAAACGAGATTATTAAAAATCAAAGCATGATCAATCAAAAATTAATCACATCCCTAAAAATGTGGAAAATCAAAACTGATTGAAACTTCACAAACATGTCTAAGAACATTTACATAAGAGCCCAATATCTTTCATATATTCATATATCAAACCAGGTTATTTTCACAATGGCTATGTGGCCTCAACCCCAACATATTTATAAAAAATGTTATTCACATAAACAATATGTAAAAACATCAGATAACTACCAAAATCTTGATTCGATTGGAACATTATATACAAACTTTCCCGCCAAGACCTGAGAGTACATGGATAACTATAGGACATACTAGACATATAAACAACTCTTCTTATAGGATCCTTCACAACAGCAACAACTCCTCCTCACAACCACATATCTGCTGCCAGTGTTGACGACCACCTAAAAAGATGTGGTAACCCACAAGGTGAGACTCATGTCCCAGCGAGAGATATAACTCTCAACAACATTTGTTGCTGTTACACCCTGATCTCACAATTATCAATAATCATGAGATTAGGGCATAAATTAAGGATTTAACGTAATACAAATGTGGCATCCAACTCACAAAAACAAGATTAACTTAAGCGGAAGTGAATTATTTGCAGCGGATTACTGAAAATTACTGAAAATTTAAAACTTTTTGTAAAGAGATCCATACATAGGAAATCTTTCCCATCAAGAACCATTGTATATCATTTACATTCTGGTTCAAACATACATAACCTGTACCATCTCTTTTCAGAGACTACATCATCAACTATCTTATAAACATTATATACAGACAATATACAATCTCGAGGCATCAAGCCAAAACCTCAGATCGATTTATCAAAAACACTGGCTAAAAACTCTGAGGACCTGAGAGTACAGAGATGACACATAAGACTTTATAACTACATAACTTGACAGGCAGTATCTCCACCTGAGATCTCACTGCTATCCCTGCTGTTACTGCTGCTGACCATTCCCTACAATGGGATTATGCTTCTTTGTCTGCGTCCACCTAAGAAGTTGGATCCCACGGGGGTGAGACAATTGTAAATTGCCCCAGCGGGAGATATAACTCTCCACCAAAACATTGTTATAGCAGTTTATTAAAATAAACTGAGCAAAAGGACTTATATATATAATCAACAACAGGTAAATCATTGTATGAACACAGTGAAGTAATCTCCTTTTTCAAGGATAACATTACATCTACTCATGGTAGACTCATAGTTCATTCATCTACTTGTAATGAATACAAATAGATATGAATAACATCAATGGACTACAGATATATAATAGAAAGGTAACATCAACCAATGAATTTCCGTATTCAATCCTTAAGCAAACATGCTATACGGCTGATTTCATTTTACAAACAGTAACAACTCCTCTTCACTGCCACATATTTGCTTCCAGTGTTGACGACCACCTAAAAAGATGTGGTAACCCACAAGGTGAGACCCATGTCCCAGCGAGAGATATAACTCTCAACAACATTTGTTGCTGTTACACCCCGATCTCACAATTAACAATAATCATGAGATTAGGGCATAAATTGAGGATTTAACATAATACAAATGTGGCATTCAACTCACAAAAACAAGATTAACTTAAGCGGAAGCGAATTATTTGCAGCGGATTACTGAAAATTACTGAAAATTTAAAACTTTTTGCAAAGAGATCCATACATAGGAAATCTTTCCCATCAAGAACCATTGTATATCATTTTCTGGTTCAAACATACATAACCTGTACCATCTCTTTTCAGAGACTACATCATCAACTGTCTTATAAACATTATATACAGACAGTATACAATCTTGAGGCATCAAGCAAAAACCTCAGATCGATTTATCAAAAACACTGGCTAAAAACTCCGAGGACCTGAGAGTACAAAGACGACACATAGGACTTTATAACTACATAACTTGACAGGCAGTATCTCCACCTGAGATCTCACTGCTATCCCTGCTGTTACTGCTGCTGACCATTCCCTACAATGGGATTATGCTTCTTTGTCTACGTCCACCTAAAAAGTTGGATCCCACGGGGGTGAGACAATTGTAAATTGCCCCAACGGGAGATATAACTCTCCGCCAAAACATTATTATAGCAATTTATTAAAATAAACTGAGCAGAAGGACTTATATATAATCAACAATAGGTAAATCATTGTATGAACAAAGTGAAGTAATCTCCTTTTTCAAGGATAACATTGCATCTACTCATGGTAGACTCATAGTTCATTCATCTACTTGTAATGAATACAAATAGATATGAATAACATTAATGGACTATAGATATATAATAGAAAGGTAACATCAACCAATGAATTTCCATATTCAATCCTTAAGCAAACATGCTATATGGCTGATTTCATTTTACAAACACACTTATGTCCTGAGGAGATGAGGTATACCTCTCATACTCCAACCGACCACTGCGAAGTCGAAATCGGTACCATACATAGGTGAATGGAAGAGCCAGATTCCCATGACCTCTCACATCCCAGTCAGTGCGGGACAACAAGTAGGACTGTGTTAATTGCTCAAAATAGCTTTCTAGGGTATACTGGAACTTCGCTATAGAGTTACAGCGTCAACTGCACTCTCATCGGCCATCGAGAGATTTGTTGTTTATCTTCATCAACCTGACATAAGTATTATGGGGAGATGTGTACGTCATCTATCCCAATCATCGGGAGATTAGTGATACATTCATCCCGACACATGAAGGATTGAGAGCTTTGTTGTTTACCTTCCCTCAATCTCTTCACCGGACGTAAGGATATTTTTTGCTGATTTACCCCCACATATTCGAAATATGCGTTCCGAGTTTTGCCGCGGAGCACGCATTTCACCATCACCTTATTACTTACGATGATGGATCTTATGGTCAGGGCTCAACATGATATGATTTCTCTTGATTAATTAAGTACATTTTCACATTCGTTTAGCATCAACCAAGTTCTCAAGCATGACTTATTACAACAATGCTATAAAGGGACACGTACTATTTTCATCAAATACTTATCAGTCTTTTTAAAGACCTTGGGAACACAGTCCCTCATTTCAATATTGGGAATTATCATTCCATTTCAATCTCATCACCATAATCATATGGTTATGGGTATTCAAACCCTTAACTCATCATTAATCACCATTACCATCTATTAGGTAACTATCACCTTCAGGTCATCTGACCAAGGCATTCATGATACTTGTTACACAAGCATCACACATGGCTCTCAAGGCCACACAACATCTTGTCACCTCTTTCTAGGCAACAACTTACTCATATGACTCATAGAATCCATGTACATTGCTACTTTTACTAAGCAACAATAACATTAGGGCACATAAGGCCAATCAACATTTATTATATAAATGTTACAGCTCAAACCTAGCTATATTCATCATCTCATAATACCTATACAGTTATTAGATAGGATAACAGTTATACAAGTCATTCATCACATCATGTGACACAATAGTAACATCATTATTCCTTTACCAGGAATTAGGGTTTACTATCAAATAGGGCTTTTCATTCTCTTTACCCTAAATTAGGGTTAGGGTTCCCCATTTCTCATTAATTAGGGTTTCATGAATATATTATCTGTCCAACCCTTAATTCATTATTCCATACCTCTGGGGCATTCAAAGATATCATAGTTAATTATTCAAGATCATTACTCTCATCATATAGCATTAATGATCATCAATTCAAGGTATGAGTTCATTACTCATCCTCATCATGGTATGATTACATCATACTCATCATTTGGGCTTAACCCCATTCTCAAGGTACATTAATTAATACTCATAAAAGTGCAACAACTCATTACATTTCATTGTAATAGTTTCATAACACACTTCATATGTTTCTTACCCAATTATATTGGATTTGAAGTGTATCAAGGTATATAAACCCTGAAGTGCTGAATGTGATAACTATCATATCTTAATGTATCACTTTCTCATCATTTCAGACCCTCTTGAGTTAATCAACTTATCTTGTATTAAGGTATTTCCCTCTTAATACATTCCATCACTAAACTCTCACCTTTAGCATCTAATGCATAGGCCACACATTAGAATTGTCCAACTATATTTAATGATATGGACTTGTCTAACGCCAAAGACATTGCTTACAATAAGGTTGCTTATAATCAACCACTTGAAATGTTTCACCTTTATAAGGTCATTCCTTCTATCTCATCATTAGGGTTTCCTTATACCCTTACTTCAAAATTAGGATTATGATTCATTGTCATATTTCCCAGGATTAGGGCTTTATGTATTATGACTCCACATTAAAGTCTCACATACCTTCACCCTTCTTAGGGCCTCTCATCACAACATAGCATTGGAGCTTCATGTGATGTTAACTCTTAATCAGGGTTTCTCATGGAATCACCCTCAACTAGGGTTTCTCTTGGAATCACCCTCAACTAGGGTTTCACATGGAATCACCCTCAACTAGGGTTTCACATGGAATCACCCTCAACTAGGGTTTCTCATGGAATCACCCTCAACTAGGGTTCCCACCATAGTTACCCACAATTTGGGTTTACTAATCATCTCCATTAGGATTTCATTAAATTATCCATAATTAGAGATTCACTATTCATCCCAATTAGGGTTTTACATCTCATTTCCCTAAATTATAGTTTCACATATCATTACCCTAGGTTAGGGCTACATCCTCACCCTGGATTAGGGTTTTATTTAGAATTACACTCAATTAGGGCTAGAGTTCAATAACCCTGTCAATTAGTGTTTATGTTCATGATTAGGGTTTCATGATCTCTTTACTTAAGGAACATAACCCTTAATCACCACATGAATCATATTTATGTATGAATTCATGCTAACATCTTCTCAACTTGATAAGGTCATATCATCCCTTCAATCAAGTACATACAACTATGATTAACATAGTGTACCAAGTCATTGATCCTATAAGAAATTAGGGTTCATTCCTTAATTGGCACTAATCACTTAGGTACTAAGGGTTTCAACCTTTGTACCTTCATTGATTATCATTACTAATCATCATTGGATCAATGGATCATTCATCATCTTAATTCTCAAGAGATTCAATCACATTGGACCTCCATTACATAAGGTATCCAATTGAATTGACCAATTGAATCTTCAATTACAATAGGTGTCCAAGTGGATTAAGCAATTGAATCATCAATCAACTTTGAATACTTGAGCCCCAAACGGTCTTGGTCTTTCAAAGTTCAAACGATTTGAAACCGTTTGGTAAAGGCGGTGCTTGAGACCGTTTGCTAAAGCAAGTACTTGAAACAGTTTGCTAAAGCAACTTTTTGAAACCGCATGGGCTCAACCGGTTTGGAATCGTTTGGTCTCAAATGGTCTTGAGACCGTTTGGTCCAAACCTCCTCAAAATCGCATGGACCAAATATGGTCTCAACCAATCAAATTGGATTAGGGTTTCCAATGTTGATGCCTTCAATCATTGAATTCATGGAACCAATCATCAATTGGACCTATCCTCATACTTTAATTGAGTTAAATAGGTCAACCTTCAACTGATTTGACCCTCAATTTGTCATCAATTAGGGTTTGAATCAATTGAACTAGGGTTTGGAATCGATGATCCTTCAACACTAATCAATGTAAGATTAGTTACTTTGACACCATTGAACCATCATCCAAATTGAACATGACCTGACCCAAAATGGTCTTGAGGTCGTTTGGATGACCACCAAATGGTCTTGAGACCGTTTTACCATGACAACATCAAAATCCAATCAACCAATTAGGGTTTGGGTCATTGGATTGATCACCAAATCAAAAATTGATTTCACTCCAACTTAGTATCTTTGGATCTTCAATTGCTTAACCATACTCAACCCTAGACCTACAAATGGTCTTGGGTGACCCCCAAATGGTCTTGAGACCGTTTGGGTGATCCCCAAACGGGTTTGAAACCGTTTGGGTCAATCAACCCAAGTTTCAAACTCAATCAACTTGGAAATCAACACTTAACCCGATTAGGGTTTTGGTGATTGATTGACCTTCAACTCATGATCCAATTGGAACTAACCAATAATAATTGATGGGTCATTAACCTAGATCATTTTCAACAGATCTCCAAATGGTCAACCCTGGTCAACATCACCAAACGGTCTGAAACTATTTGGTCTCATGCGGTTTGGTGAAACCGTTTGCTTCTAAACGGTTTGAAACCGTTTGCTCCCAAATGATTTGGGAAACCGTTTGAGAAACTAAATCAAGACAGTTTGCCTTGGATATTTATAGATGTGAGTGCTTATCATCTTCAAACTCTAAACTCACGAAACCTACTGTGGTTTCCATGGTGATTGCATCCATCAACCAAATCAATTATTGTAAATATAGAAATGGTCATTATTTGATAAGGAATTGAATGCAATAACAAAATCAAGGGTTCAAGTTATAAAAAAACCCACCTCCAATTGATCTCCAAAGCTCCATGTCCATGGCAAAAATGGTGGATGCAACTTCTTCCACCATTCCAAGGCTCATCCTCAAGGTTTGAGTGAAAAGGAATGGTAAGAATTGAAGAGGAGATCGAAATAGGAATAAATCCATAATTTATTTTCGATTTCCACCATGGAATTAAGGTGAAAAGGGTCAAGAACCTTAACAACAGGTTGGGAGTCGTCCTCCTGATCCTCCCAATCTCCCTTGGTCGTTTCCCAAGCAAGGAGAAGAAGTGGGGTCGAAAAAGCCTTTCATTTGGCTTGTAAAAGGTCTTTTTATAAAAAAATCAATGAGAGAGAATATGCTTTGTAAAAAATCCATTTAATCCCAAAAATATGGCCGCCTCTTCCCCCTAAACTTCCTTAGGGACGAGGATATATTGTTTGACTCTTATTCCTCTCAATTATCCATGATTTAAAGAAAAGCAAATCAAGCACCTCAAATCATATTATATTAATATCCATATGTGAGTGGATATTTCTTTTTCTTATAAAATTTGTGTGAGTTATCCACTCCCTTGGATATTTTTGTGGTTCTTGCAAGGATCAAGTATGTCCACAAACATATGAATCCAACCATTTTAATTTTGGTTGAAGTCCCTTTAATTAATACATTTAGTTTTTCCCTAAATCGAATTAGGGTTTCAATTAGGATTAAATCTTGATTATTTTAATATCAAGATTCTCTCTCCTCCAACTTAATTCAAATGAGGCGTCCCTCTCATTTTATTTGCTCTACATGATGCCAAGAAACATTAGGGACCTTATTGAAGTGGTAAATTACATATTGCACCCTAGGTTTTGGGTAATTTGCACATTACACCAAACCTTGGTTTATATGCACATACATTGCTTTATCAGCTCTTTCTTGGTATTCGATCTTCCATAAGCCATACCTCAGCATCATTTTCACTCTCATGATGCTTCAACACATGAGAAACATATTATCATGCACAATTTACACTTAAACCCCTCAACTTGGGTAATTTGCACTTTAGTCCAAAATAAGCAAACATTGCTTCAACATTATTCAAACAGGACTAGAATTGCAACATAAGTTCCTCTTGAGGCCTAATTACTTTTCACAAGATGAGATTAAGCATTTAATCATCTTTCTTAAACAAAACACTTAGGGTTAAAGTATAACCCAGGTCAGGGATGTTACAAATTATAAACCCCTAACAAGGATTTCATCCTCGAAATCCAGATAAAGGAAGACATATGTATTTTATTCATCATACTATCTAGTCTTCACATATAATCTCCTTATTATGGAGACACCATAAAACATTGATCAGCACAAAGTGAATTCTGTATAAGATTTTCATAGAATCAACACGTAAGACACATGCTCCACTGTTCCTTATCATTAACTGTGAAGTCAATTTTTGCATCAAGAAACACTTTTCTTGTTTAGAGAAACATCATACATCCTTTATTAATATCATATTTATGCAAAGCATAAACCCCTAACATATGATGTTCATATCATTTTATATAATCAGACTAATTTCATAGTTGACCACTCCAGGTAGCCAACATAAGCCATCTGATATATCTTAGATACCAAAATATTTCACCTTGGTATCTATCACACGTGTTGAGAACACATCACATATTTCTCTTCCTTTCATCTTGGAACATTATTTGTTACATATGTCCTCATCTTGGAACTAAAGTCCAAGATAAATTGATACTTTTCTAATTATCCATCACATGAACATATTTATCTTATGCACATCAAGTGTCCTAAGACACACTTGATTGCCATGTCCCTGAAAGGAAAGAAAACAAGGATTCATATTCCTCTTATTTATTCATGTATTTTCAACTATTCATGAATCATTTATTCTTTGTCTCATCCTAAGTTCCTTGCCTTTCGAATAGGAATTTGTAAGGATGATTGCATGTCATTATCCCTTTCTTATTATTATATAGCATGTTTATGATCATCTCATGATCTCATCACATTTCCCATTTCCTCATTATGGGAAAGATCTTTATTATGTTGGCAACATTATTGAACATGGCTCATCTCCCTTATTCTTATTCTTATCTTATGAGGAGTACACTTTTAGTTCCTCATACAACATGCTCATCTGAGATTATCTCAGGCTTCTCTTTCTTATGCATAGGATATGACACATTTATTCATTCCATATTCCTGTCTTCATGATACTCATTAGATTGTCTCAGAATGACTACTTGATCAGAGCAATAAAAAAGACAACAATCTAAGAGTTTCCATACCCACTTTATCATCAATAGTTGTATACCTGGCCAGGGTATATAAATACTGAGATTAAGTGGTATGCACTTTGTATACTATCATATTCCTTCTTTTCATATTATCACAAGCATAAGGTTTAACATCCCTGGATTTTATCCAGGCATCTCTTCTATACCTCATCTTTTCTCAAAGAGGTAAAAACAACATAAAACATTTGTAATGTTTTACTATGAAAAACATAAGTCCTCATAGGACTAAGCAAGGAAAGTTCAATCACTTCCTTTCTCAGTTAATCCAGGAATTCATAAGATAACATATTTGAATGAAATTATCTTGTCTAACTTGTCATAATTCATGAATTATTCACCGCCTCAGGCTAACTCTGCCTCAAAGATTGATTCAACAGGATAAGGTTGAGCACAAACTCAATTTAAGTCTAGAAATTCATCATTTCCTTTTGCTTCAACCAGCTAATGCTAATTATAAATCCTGTTGATATATAAAACATCATCATTGGGGCTGGTAATCTAGGTTACACTGCCAATGCTTGATCCACTATATACATTACTGTTTCCCTAACTTCTCCAACAATAACACTTAAAGAAGGATTTTCTTATTATAGTTGGATCAACTAGCGGATTCTCAGGCAATTGTCTCTCTTTTGCCTGGTCCCATGGACCTCTTCTTGGTGCAACATTGCTGCTTTCAACTGCAACCTCCTCGTGTGACCCAATCATCTTTAAGTTTTTCATCTCTTATACGAGCAGAAGACACTATCAGATACACTGGATGACACCAGAACAGACTCTACTACCTTAGTCCTATGTCTCTGTAGACTCAGCGAACCTAGAGCTCTGATACCACTAATTTGTGGCATCCAACTCACAAAAATAAGATTAACTTAAGCGGAAGTGAATTATTTACAACGGAAAACTGAAAATTACTGAAAATTTAAAACGTTTTGCAAATATATCCATACATAGGAAATCTTTCCCATCAAGAACCATTGTATATCATTTACATTCTGGTTCAAACATACATAACCTGTACCATCTCTTTTCAGAGACTACATCATCAACTATCTTATAAACATTATATACAGACAATATACAATCTCGAGGCATCAAGCCAAAACCTCAGATCGATTTATCAAAAACACTGGCTAAAAACTCCAAGGACCTGAGAGTACAGAGACGACACATAGGACTTTATAACTACATAACTTGACAGGCAGTAACTCCACCTGAGATCTCACTGCTATCCATGCTGTTACTGCTGCTGACCATTCCCTACAATGGGATTCTGCTTCTTTGTCTGCGTCCACCTAAAAAGTTGGATCCCATGTGGGTGAGACAATTGTAAATAGCCCCAGCGGGAGATATAACTCTCCGCCAAAACATTGTTATAGCAGTTTATTAAAATAAGCTGAGCAGAAGGACTTATATATATAATCAACAACAGGTAAATCATTATATGAACAAAGTGAAGTAATCTCCTTTTTCAAGGATAACATTGCATCTACGCATGGTAGACTCATAGTTCATTCATCTACTTGTAATGAATACAAACATATATGAATAACATCAATGGACTACAGATATATAACAGGAAGGTAACATCAGCCAATGAATTTCCGAATTCAATCCTTAAGCAAACATGCTATACGACTGATTTCATTTTACAAACACACTTATGCCCTGAGGAGATGAGGTATACCTCTCATACTCCAACCGACCACTGCGAAGTCAAAATCGGTAACATACATAGGTCAATGGAAGAGCCGGATTCCCATGACCTCTCACATCCCAGTCAGTCCGGGGCAACAAGCAGGACTGTGTTAACTGCTCAAAATAGCTTTCCAGGGTATACTGGAACTTTGTTATAGAGTTACAACATCAACTGCACTCTCATCGGCCATCGAGAGATTTGTTGTTTATCTTCATCGACCCGCCATAAGTATTATGGGGAGATGTGTACGACATCTATCCTAATCATCGGGAGATTAGTGATACATTCATTTTGACACATGAAGGATTGAGAGGTTTGTTGTTTACCTTCCCTCAATCTCTTCACCGGACATAAGGATATTTTTCACCCATTTACCCCCACATATTCGTAATATGTGTTCTGGGTTTTGCCACGGAGCACCCGTTTCACCATCACCTTATTACTTACGATGATGGATCTTAAGGTCAGGGCTCAACATGATATGATTTCTCTTGATTAATTAAGTACATTTTCACATTCTTTTAGCATCAACCAAGTTCTCAAGCATGACTTATTACAACAATGCTATAAAGAGACATGTACTATTTTCATCAAATACTTATCAGTCTTTTTAAAGACCTTGGGAACACAGTCCCTCATTTCAATACTGGGAATTATCATTCCATTGCAATCTCATCACCATAATCATATGGTTCTGGGTATTCAAACCCTTAACTCATCATTAAGCATCATTACCATATATTAGGTAAATATCACCTTCAGGTCATCTGACCAAGGCATTCTTGATACTTGTTACACAAGCATTACACATGGCTCTCAAGGCCACAAAACATCTTGTCACCTCTTTCTAGGCAACAACTTATTCATATGACTCATAGAATCCATGCACATTGCTACTTTTACTAAGCAACAATAACATTAGGGCACATAAGGCCAATCAACATTTATTATATAAATGTTACATCTCAAACCTGGCTATATTCATCATCTCATAATACCTGTATGGTTATTAGACAGGATAACAGTTATACAAGTCATTCATCACATAATGTGACACAATAGTAACACCATTACTCCTTTACCAGGAATTAGGGTTTACTATCAAATAGGGCTTTTCATTCTCTTTACCCTAAATTAGGGTTAGGGTTCCCCATTTCTCATTAATTAGGGTTTCATGAATATATTATCTGTCCAACCCTTAATTCATCATTCCATACCTCTGGGGCATTCAAAGATATCATAATTAATTATTCAAGATCATTACTCTCATCATATAGCATTAATGATCATCAATTCAAGGTATGAGTTCATTACTCATCCTCATCATGGTATGACTACATCATACTCATCATTTGGGTTTAACCCCATTCTCAGGGTACATTAATTAATACTCATCAAAGTGCAACAACTCATTACATTTCATTGTAATAGTTTCATAACACACTTCATATGTTTCTTACCCAATTATATTGGATTTGAAGTGTATCAAGGTATATAAACCCTGAAGTGCTGAATGTGATAATTATCATATCTTGATGTATCACTTTCTCATTATTTCAGACCCTCTTGAGTTAACCAACTTATCTTGTATTAAGGTATTTCCCTCTTAATACATTCCATCACTAAACTCTCACCTTTAGCATCTAATGCATAGGCCACACATTAGAATTGTCCAACTATCTTTAATGATATGGACTTGTCTAACGCTAAAGACATTGCTTACAATAAGGTTTCTTATAATCAACCACTTGAAATGTTTCACCTTTATAAGATCATTCCTTCTATCTCATCATTAGGGTTTCCTTATACCCTTACTTAAAATTAGGATTATGATTCATTTTCATATTGCCCAGGATTAGGGCTTTATGTATTATGACTCCACATTAAAGTCTCATATACCTTCACCCTTCTTAGGGCCTCTCATCACAACATAGCATTGGAGCTTTATGTGATGTTAACTCTTAATCATGGTTTCTCATGGAATCACCCTCAACTAGGGTTTCTCATGGAATCACCCTCAACTAGGGTTTCACATGGAATCAACCTCAACTAGGGTTTCTAATGGAATCACCCTCAACTAGGGTTTCCACCATAGTTACCCACAATTTGGGTTTACTAATAATGTCCATTAGGATTTCATCCAATTATCCATAATTAGAGATTCACTATTCATCCCAATTAGGGTTTTACATCTCATTTCCCTAAATTAGAGTTTCACGTATCATTACCCTGATTAGGGCTACATCCTCACCCTGGATTAGGGTTTTATTTAGAATTGCACTCAATTAGGGCTAGAGTTCAATAACCCTGCCAATTAGGGTTTATGTTCATGATTAGGGTTTCATGATCTCTTTACTTAAGGATCATAACCCTTAATCACCACATGAATTATATTTATGTATAAATTCACGCTAACATCTTCTCAACTTGATAAGGTCATATCATCCCTTCAATCAAGTACATACAACTATGATTAACATAGTGTACCCTGTCATTGATCCTATAAGCAATTAGGGTTCATCCCATAATTGGGACTAATCACTTAGGTAATATTAGGGTTTCAACCTTTGTACCTTCATTCATTATCATTACTAATCATCATTGGATCAATGGATCATTCATCATCTTAATTCTCAAGAGATTCAATCACATTGGACCTCCATTACATAAGGTATCCAATTGTATTGACCAATTGAATCTTCAATTGCAATAGGTGTCCAAGTGGATTAACCAATTGAATCCTCAATCAACTTTGACTACTTGATCCCCAAACGGTCTTGGTCTTTCAAAGTTCAAACAGTTTGAAACCGTTTGGTAAAGGTGGTGCTCGAGACCGTTTGCTAAAGCAAGTACTTGAAACCGTTTGCTAAAGCAACTTTTTGAAACCGCATGGGCTCAACTGGTTTGGGATCATTTGGTCTCAAATGGTCTTGAGATCGTTTGGTCCAAACCTCCTCAAAACCGCATGGACCAAATATGGTCTCAACCAATCAAATTGGATTAGGGTTTCCAATGTTGATGCCTTCAATCATTGAATTCATGGAACCAATCATCAATTGGATCTATCCTCATACTTTAATTGAGTTAAATAGGTCAACCTTCAACTGATTTTACCCTCAATTGACCCTCAATTTGTCATCAATTAGGGTTTGAATCAATTGAACTAGGGTTTGGAATCGATGATCCTTCAACACTAATCAATGTAAGATTAGTTACTTTGAAACCATTGAACCATCATCCAAATTGAACATGACCTGACCCCAACGGTCTTGAGGTCGTTTGGATGACCACCAAATGGTCTTGAGACCATTTTCCCATGTCAACATCAAAATCCAAATCAACCAATTAGGGTTTGGATCATTGGATTGATCACCAAATCAACAATTGATTACACTCCAACTTAGTATCTTTGGATCTTCAATTGCTTAACCATACTCAACACTAGACCTCCAAATGGTCTTCGGTGACCCCCAAACGGTGTTGAGACCATTTGGGTGATCCCCAAACAGTTTTGAAACCGTTTGGGTCAATCAACCCAAGTTTCAAACTCAATCAACTTGGAAATCAACACTTAACCCGATTAGGGTTTTGTTGATTGATTGACCTTCAACTCATGATCCAATTGGAACTAACCAATCATAATTGATGGGTCATTAACCTAGATAATTTTCAACAGCTCTCCAAATGTTCAACCCTGGTAAACATCACCAAATGGTCCGAAACTGTTTGGTCTCATGCGGTTTGGTGAAACAATTTGCTTCTAAATGGTTTGAAACCGTTTGCTCCCAAACAGTTTGGGAAACCGTTTGAGAAACTCAATCAAGACCGTTTGCCTTTGATATTTGTATAGGTGTGTGCTTATCATATTCAACCTCTAAAATCACAAAACCTGCTGTGGTTTCCATGGTGATTGCATCCATCAACCAAATCAATTATTGTAAATATAGAAATGATCATTATTTGATAAGGAATTGAATGCAATAACAAAATCAAGGGTTCAAGTTATAAAACCCGCCTCCAATTGAGCTCCAAAGCTCCATGTACATGGCAACAATGGTGGATGAAACTCATTTCACCATTCCTAGGCTCATCCTCAAGGTTTGAGTGAAAAGGAATGGTTAGAATTGAAGAGGAGATCGAAATAGGAAGAAATCCATAATTTATTTTCGATTTCCACCATGGAATCAAGGTGAAAAGGGTAAATAACCTTAAAAACAGGTTGGGGGTCGTCCTACTGATCCTCCCAAGCTCCCTTGGTCGTTTCCCAAGCAAGGAGAAGAAGTGGGGTCGAAAAAGCCTTTCATTTAGCTTGTAAAAGGTCTTTTTATAAAAAATCAATGAGAGAGAATATGCTTTGTAAAAAATTCATTTAATCCCAAAAATATGGCCGCCTCTTCCCCCTCAACTTCCTTAGGGACGAGACTATCTTGTTTTCCTCTTATTCCTCTCAATTATCCATGATTTAAAGAAAAGCAAATCAAGCACCTCAAATCAGATTATATTAATATCCATATGTGAGTGGATATTTCTTTTTCTTATAAAATTGTGTGTGAGTTATCCACTCCCTTGGATATTTTCGTGGTCATTTCAAGGCTCAAGGATTTCCACACACATATTAATCCAACCATTTTAATTTTGGTTGAAGGCCCTTTAATTAATACATTTTTTTGCCCTAAATCGAATTAGGGTTTCAATTAGGATTAAATCTTGATTATTTTAATATCAAGATTCTCTATCCTCCAACTTAATTCAAATGAGGCGCCCCTCTCATTTTATTTTCTCTACATGATTCCAAGAAATTAGGGACCTTATTGAAGTGGTAAATTACATATTGCACCCTAGGTTTTGGGTAATTTACGCATTACACCAAAACTAGGTTTTCATGCACATACATTGCTTTATCAGCTCTTTCTTGGTATTCAGGCTTCCATAAGCCATACCTCAGCATCATTTTCACTCTCATGATGCTTCAACACATGAGGAACATATTATTATGCACAATTTACACTTAAACCCCTCAACTTGGGTAATTTTCACTTTAGTCCAAAACAAGCAAACATTGCTTCAACATTATTCAAACAGGACTAGCATTGCAACATAAGTTCCTCTTGAGGCCTAATTACTTTTCACAAGAGATTAAGCATTTAATCATCTTTATTAAACAAAACACCTAGGGTTAAAGTATAACCCAGGTCAGGGATGTTACAAATTATAAACCCCTAATAAGGATTTCATCCTCGAAATCCAGATAAAGGAAGACAGATGTATTTTATTCATCATACTATCTAGTCTTCACATATCATCTCCTTATTATGGAGACACCATAAAACTTTGATCAACACAAAGTGTTTCTGTATAAGATTTTCATAGAATCAACACATAAGACACATGCTCCACTGTTCCTTATCATTAACTGTGGAGTCAATTTTTGCATCAAGAAACACTTTTCTTGTTCAGAGAAACATCATACATCTTTTATTAATATCATATTTATGCAAAGCATAAACCCCTAACATATGATGTTCATATCATTTTATATAATCAGACTAATTTCATAGTTGACCACTCTAGGTAGCCAACATAAACCATATGATATATCTTAGATACCAGAATCTTTCACCTTGGTATCTATCGCATGTGTTGAGAACACATCACATATTTCTCTTCCTTTCATCTTGGAACAATAATTGTTACATATGTCCTCATCTTGGAACTAAAGTCCAAGATAAATTGATACTTTTCTAAGTATCCATCACATGAACATATTTATCTTATGCACATCAAGTGTCCTAAGACCCACTTGATTGCCATGTCCCTGAAAGGAAAGAAAACAAGGATTCATATTCCTCTTATTTATTCATGTATTTTCAACTATTCATGAATCATTTATTCTTTGTCTCGTCCTAATTTCCTTGCCTTTAGCATAGGAATTTGTAAGGATGATTGCATGTCATTATCCCTTTCTTATTATTATCTAGCATGTTTATGATCATCTCATGATCTCATCACATTTCCCATTTCCTCATTATGGGAAAGATCTTTATTATGTTGGCAACATTATTGAACAAGGCTCATCTCCCTTATTCTTATTCTTATCTTATGAGTACACTTTTAGTTCCTCATACAACATGCTCATATGAGATTATCTCAGGCTTCTCTTTCTTATGCATAGGATATGACACATTTATTCATTCCATATTCCTGATTTCATGATACTCATTAGATTGTCTCAGAATGACTACTTGATCAGAGCAATAAAAAAGACAACAATCTAAGAGTTTCCATACCCACTTTATCATCAATAGTTGTATACCTGGCCATGGTATATAAATACTGAGATTAAGTGGTATGCACTTTGTATACTATCATATTCCTTCTTTTCATATTATCAAAAACACAAGTTTTAACATCCCTGGATTTTATCCAGGCATCTCTTCTATAACTCATCTTTTCTCAAAGAGGTAAGAACAACATAAAACATTTGTAATGTTTTACTATGCAAAACATAAGTCCTCATAGGACTAAGCAAGGAAAGTTCAATCACTTCCTTTCTCAGTTAATCCAAGAATTCATAAGATGACATATTTGAATGACATTATCTTGTCTAACTTGTCATAATTCATGAATTATTCACTGCCACAGGCTAACTCTGCCTCAAAGATTGATTCAACAGGCTAAGGTTGAGAACATACTCAATTTAAGTCCAAAAATTCATCATTTCCTTTTGCTTCAACCAGCTGATGCTAATTATAAATCCTGTTGATATATAAAACATCATCATTGGGGCTGGTAATCTAGGTTACACTGCCAATGCTTGATCCACTATATACATTACTGTTGCCCTTACTTCTCCAACAATAATACTTAAAGAAGGATTTTCTTATTATAGTTGGATCAGCTAGGGGATTCTCAGACAATTTTCTCTCTCTTTTGTGGTCCCATGGACCTCTTCTTGGTGCAACATTGCTGCTTTCAACAGCAACCTCCTCATGTGACCCAGTCATATTTAAGTTTTTCTTCTCTTATACGAGCAGAAGACACTATCAGATACACTGGATGACACCATAACAGACTCTACTACCTTAGTCCTATGTCTCTGTAGACTCAGCGAACCTAGAGCTCTGATACCACTAATTTGTGGCATCCAACTCACAAAAATAAGATTAACTTAAGCGGAAGCGAATTATTTGCAGCGGATTACTGAAAATTACTGAAAATTTAAAACTTTTTGCAAAGAGATCCATACATAGGAAATCTTTCCCATCAAGAGCCATTGTATATCATTTACATTCTGGTTCAAACATACATAACCTGTACCATCTCTTTTCAGAGACTACATCATCAACTGTCTTATAAACATTATATACAGACAGTATACAATCTCGAGGCATCAAGCCAAAACCTCAGATCGATTTATCAAAAACACTGGCTAAAAACTCTGAGGACCTGAGAGTACAGAGATGACACATAGGACTTTATAACTACATAACTTGACAGTCAATATCTCCACCTGAGATCTCACTGCTATCCCTGCTGTTACTGCTGCTGACCATTCCCTACAATGGGATTCTACTTCTTTGTCTACGTCCACCTAAAAAGTTGGATCCCACGGGGGTGAGACAATTGTAAATTGCCCAGCAGGAGATATAACTCTCCGCCAAAACATTGTTATAGTAGTTTATTAAAATAAACCAAGCAGAAGGACTTATATATATAATCAACAGTAGGTAAATCATTGTATGAACAAAGTGAAGTAATCTCCTTTTTCAAGGATAACATTGCATCTACTCATGGTAGACTCATAGTTCATTCATCTACTTGTAATGAATACAAACATATATGAATAACATCAATGGACTACAGATATAAAGATAACATCAGTCAATGAATTTCCGTATTCAATCCTTAAGCAAACATGCTATACGGCTGATTTCATTTTACAAACACACTTATGCCCTGAGGAGATGAGGTATACCGCTCATACTCCAACCGACCACTGCGAAGTCAAAATCGGTACCATACATAGGTCTATGGAAGAGTCGGATTCCCATGACCATTTGGCACTTATATACTAGAATCATCCAATTAAACATCTTAATATACTGCTAAGAGCTAATTACTTGCCATATGAGTAATCATCATTTGCACCCATAAATTATTTGCACTTTCTTGGAAAACGTGCACATCGACCCAAATCATGGGTTGTGAATCTCATACTGAGAACATGGTAATCAAAATGCTTAATTCATTGAACACCCTATCCTTAGGGTTTCATTTACCTCATTCAATTATCACATGGCCCTCATAAGGATTTAATATGTCATAAACATCCACTAATTATAGATTGCTTTAAACAAGTCATATACAATCAACATATGTATGAAATCCTCGAATTGAGATAAATTAGGGTTTTCCATGCCATTCATTGAGATATTATGAATCAAGAATAACATTGCATAAATAGAGTCTATGATGCCAAGAAAAACACTTCAAATGGATTTCACCATATTTATTCATAAATTTCCAACTTTCCACTCATATAGGGCTTGACCCTCTTTACGAAGATATCAAGCAAACACTCTTCACACTACATGAAATCCAAAATAGTATATGACATATATGTACTACACATTCAGATAAACAATCATTCATAACCAAGGGGATCCAAATAAACAAATTTCTCTATTTAATTATACAACAATTTCAGTCACAGAGAAATTCCCTATATTTCAGTTTACGTTTATAACCTTTGTGAATACTTAGGGAATTCTCATTAGGATGTATTGTATACATTTATAATATGAATTTATCATTTGAAATTCAAACAAATAGAGGAAGAATCCATTTCATATCATTTTGCAACAACTTAGATCAAACAGACAATTCAGGGTTTGTAGTCGTATACTAAGCAATTAAAGATTATGGATGATTTAACCAATTTTCGTGCAATATACTGTTTAAAGGAAGTTCCCACTCACCCTAAGGCGTGAAAACACCTTAAAAACGCAGTTCATCCTTGAAAATCTCGATCTCATATCAAATCCCTAGCAATTCACCCGATTCTTCTTCCTTTCAACTCGGAAACCCTAAAAATGAGGGATTATGAAGAAAGAGTGAGAAAAGGGGAAGTTTTGATACCATTTTGGATCAAATCAGAGGAGGGATGGAATCTTGACATGTGAGATAAGATTCACCATTAAAGTCTATGCAAAGAAGCTAAACTTACATGATTTCATCATTCCTCGGACCGCAAAACCCTAGGTCAGTATCTCCATCACTTTCTCCTCTCAAACCCTAACTCTCTCTCTCTCTCTAGCATTTTGTTTCTCTGGATTAAATCACAAATTATGAGAGCTCCTTGTGTGTTAGGTTGACCATATAGAGCAATTGAGCTGCTTGGGTCAATTGCACATTGACCCCTCACTAAACTTTTTCTTATTTTAGCAGATTTTTCTGTCATAAAAAGGTTTATGTGAATTCGTGTATTTCAGATATCAAACCTTCTCCAAAAATTATGATAATTTAGCATGTTGTGTATAATTGAGTTACAAATCTTTAATTAAAATTTATATCATTCCAAACTTCAATTAAATAACTAAAAATTGAATAGTGCACTTCTATCTAGAATTCTGCAAAAATGTCAGTTACTATAATTCATCTACTGATAAGGTTTAAATGCATCAAAAAATTATGAAAATTTTACATATTATTTATGATTAATTTTCAGATCTCCAGTTAAAATTTCAGATCATTTGAAATTACCAATAAATAAATAAAAATAAAACACTACACTGTTGAAAAGTAATCTGTCGGCATTTTGGTCGAAGTATAGTTCGACCGAGAATCACATTCAAAGAACAATCAAATATTCTGAAATTTTTCTCCAATATGCATGATTTAGTTATCCATATCGTATCCAAAATCAAATTAAATACAAAATTTGTAGAAAATATTAAAAATCATTTACCACACTGCTATCGTGATCTAATTCCTTACTCATGTACCATCAAAACCCTAATTTCAACCAACTAGGGTTTATATTTCTCAAACCCTAATTTCTCAAACAATAAAATACTTAACATTCCTATTAGGTTTAAAACATCATAATTGAATTATCATCATTAATTAGATTTAAGAAATGATCAATCCAATTAAGCATATAATCATCCAGGTAAACCCTAGTTTACCAATTAAGCTCAGATGCGGTCATAACAGTTGCCCACAATAGATTATAGAATTAAACAGATATAGTAGGTAATATAATAGGATTGAAATTCCTAACAGGAAATATTAATCAAGAGAAGTCATATCAAAGTCTTAATTGCAAGGTTGAAAGGTTCACAATGTTAATAACAGATTAGGTGTAGCTAACCTCATAAGAATAGCTATCATCATAAGCATGACTACATCATAAGCATGGCTAACATCATAAGCATGACTTAACAACATAATCATATTTAACAACATGTGCATATCTAACAAAATAAGCATGGATACTTTATATTACTACATTAGACATCATCTATATATGAAAGGAGCAAGCAAGGGTTATCATCCACTATGAATCATTGTATAACCTTATAGATGTGCTACATGACTGGATTACATCTTCTATTAAGCACTGGGGAGTTTGAGGTATACCCCTCAAACTTTCAATTGACCACTGTGAAGTGCCATTTGTTGACTCAAGGTCAATTAGGTCAATGTTGACTCACGTCTAAATTGACTAAACCCGTGTTTTGATGATGACTAACCATTCCACATATTGGTGTCTAATGTTTTTACTTGAGTGTTTTCAGATTAGGTATAGACACACTCCAAATGCCCTAACTTGCGCATATCAAATTGGAGAAAAGATAAGTCAAAGTCAATACAAGTGCACATTTTTGTAATATGATGTAAATCCATTAGAATCATGTTGTAAATCACTTGTAATGATTGTATGACTTGTAATTAAGCTTAGAAAAAACAAGGAGTACTTAGATCGAATGTTTAAGCACTCAAAATCCATTTTCCAAGATTCACATCAGGCTATTCTTCGGTCAAGTTCTGTGAGTTGCAAACTCGACCGATCCTGATTGGATCTTGAAAATGACTTTTGATCGGTCGAGTTTACACTTCACAGAACTCGACCGATGGAGTACCAGACCAATTTGATTTTCATTGGTCGGTCGAGTTTTCCCAGGACAAACTCGACCGATGGTCTGAATATCGACTTTGTCTTTTACTCTATCGGTCGAGTTACCCTTATAGAAACTCAACCGATGGCACTGTACGACAAAGTGCAAAAAAGTGCTTCTAGCCGTTGTGGAGTTGCAACAAGTAAAATATATCCATTGCAAGCCACAAAACAACTAGTTTTTGTTCTCAGGTGTTCCCAAAGGCTAAGAGGCATCCCCAGCTATAAATAGGACCCCTTGGGCTTCATTACAAGGTGGAGCATTCAATGCAAAACTCTATGTGAGGTTCCTATTCTATAGTTGAGTGCTTCCTACAGTCTCCTCTCTCTCTAAGCTTAATCACTTGCTACATTCGTTACAGTGAGTAGGAAATTTGTAAGAGAGCTCGTCCTATATGTATATCTTGTGAGGCTCTCACTTTCACCACCTCCCTATCTCTCTTTTCAACCATGAAGATGAAGGATCTCTCTCTGGTCTAAGAGTGGTGAAGAAGAACAAGGGAAGGCATCCCTTGGTGAAGATCAAGGCTGAAGACTTGGAGCTAGAGTGGGTAAGCCCTTGGTGAAGGTAGAAGAATCCTTGATCAAGTGGGTAAGTCCTTGGTGGAAGCTTCTCCGAGTGAAGGTGAAGTCAAAGGCGAAAGATCTAAGAAGAGTGGGTAATCCTTGAAAGGCTGAAGACTTGTGCAAGAGTAGGTAAGTCCTTGGAAGAAGGCGGAAGACTCCTTGCAAAGTGGGTAACTCCTTGGTAAGGTTGAAGACTCTTTATATTGGATAGGTACGTCCTTTGGTGGTCATGTATTGTATCTCTTATAATGAATATAATGAAGGAACAAGGTTAAGAAATCCTAGAGGTTGACCTCTCTAGGTAGTGGACTGACTCACTTCTAGTTTGAAGTGTGGAACCACTCTAAATAGCTTGTCAATTGGTGTATGTTCAATCTCTCTCTCTCCCTTGCTGTGCATGTTTTAGTTGTACTCAAACTTCCTATTTAGCAACCTTATTTTGTGATATATCTTGAAGGTCTAATGAATTTTGTTTAAGTGCATTCATCTCTATTCACCACCCCTCTACAACATCTAATCACCCATCTAGGATCCAACACCATTCAGTTCTGTACAAGATCTAGGAGAACTAGAATCCTAAGATCTCTTCTGCCCTCAGTCAATACGAGTTTGCCACAACAAAATATATACTGAAGCTGCAAATTAGCCTAGTCTTCCTTTGGTATATAGGTCATGACACTAGTAACCTGGGTATACAAAACCCTATCATCTGAGGTACAACTATAGCTGTCAACAATCACATCACACATACAAATATCCAAGACATGGCCTCAACCGCTCTCAATTTGAGGCATGACCGCAACCATCCTCCAAAACCTTGGGATCAGGATGACAAGGACACACAGTCTCATGCACCTACATATACTCAATAGTATACAACTCTGGGCTTCCCTTCTGGAATTCCCATTTCCCCACCCAGCAAGTCCTGACACTAGAATGGTTCTACGGCACAAGGCACTACATGATTATGGCTTCACTTGATTAGTTATTGCTAATTGGATGAATTAAGACTGCATCAACCAAGTTTGACATACAAACTCTATTTCATTTCTAGCCAACATGGTTACATAATAACTCCAAAAGATATAAAACATATGAGACATACTCTTGATCACAACATCACAATATAAAAGTTCATAATCATCATTGAAAGGAAACCAACTTCCATTGGGGTTCACAACACCCCACTATTTCCATTCATGAAGAGGCTATATTCTCATTAGGGCTCAAGCATGCCCGAAAAGCCATTCAGGCCAAAACAATACCACTTCCTCATGTAAATCATTATCCTTCCATACACTCATTACCTTCAGACCCATAATCAAGGTTCATCAACCATAAGAATAGTTATGACATTCTCAAGAGTAAAAGAATAAAGTTACTTTTAGCAATATGATTAGTGTCTATTTGACATTTCATCATCAGAGGAAGATAGATATGTTAAATTATCATCACTTAATCATTATAAGCATGATTCAAGAATTGTAAAATTGGATTTACATCACAATCTATAATCATAGATAAGCCATCGATTTGCTATCACCCTTAGGCAATACATAGGATAACCATGATTTCTATGAAACTTAGGTAATCACATAGGTAACCCATCATTTAATTAGCTTACTTGGGCATACTAGAACAAACACATAGATAAACCATCATTTTTTTAATTCATATAGAAATACCATTGGTTCATTATTGTACTTAGTCAAAAATGTGTTCTTATACCTAAAGTCTTCATCGGTTTGGTGATGTACTTAGACAAAACCAAAACCATCAGATCATTGGTACACTAAACCAATATAAGACTGTCAGATATTTGAAACATATAGTCAATTAGTAATACCATCCGATCATTGAAACACTTGTCTAATAGAAAAACCATCATATCATTGAAACACTTACTGAAAAGAAAAACCATCGAATCATTGATGGATCAATCTAAGAACAAGAACATCGACCATTGTGGTAATTAGCCAAAAATATGATCACCAGGACACTTAGTCAAAAATCAAATCCATAAAATTATGAGAGTACTAGGTCAAGGACAAATCCATAGGATCATTAGTGTACTTATTTAAAAAAATCATCGATTTATTAGAGTTTAAAATCAAACACAAAACCATCAGATTATAAAAATCTTAACCAAAACCATATCCATCTATTCTTGGGTAGCAAGGTCATCAACTAATTTACTTAACATAAACATTAGGTTATTGACTCACTTATCCATTGATTCATTTACCAAGTGAAATCAACAATTGGACACTAAGTAAAGACCATCATTTTAGAGACTAAGAAGGGGCGACACTAAGAAACAACATAGTTTCCTTTACTTAAGTAAAACCATTACTTTATTATAGAGAAAATCATTGATTCATTTACTTAGCCTAGTCATTGGATTATTAACTTGCATAAACATGGGTTCATTTATCAAGTAGGGTGTAAGTTTCTCAATCTAGGTAACACCATCACCATCTACTTTTTTAATCAAAAATATTATTCCAAATACATGTGAAACCATCATTTCTTACACTTAACCAAACATTATCTCAATGCAAAGAAAATCCATCAGATTATGGGCTAAGTATCACTATCAAATCAATACCAAGTAGCTCCATCCATTTCTATACTAAGGGGGAAACCAATTATGCATACAAAGTAAAAAATCATCCTTTCTTACCTCCAAAAAAAAGATATTTCATGTACATACTAAAAGGAACTTTCACATGATCTGTGGGTAGTTTAACAACACACAAATATCATGTATATAAGTAAAGAAGTGCTCATATGATCATTTATTTCCATAACACCAAGTTTTAGGGCAAGATCTTTATGAAACAAGTTAAGAACAAGCAAGAAACGTGATGAAAGTTATATAACGCACCTATTATATGGAAGTGCACATACAAATAGAAAGGTGACTCAAGAAAAACCCTACCTACCCTTCCAAACCTCCAAGATAGCTCCTGTCTCCAAGAACAAGGTTTATCTAGGGCAAAAGAGAGAAGAAAAGGGTTCCTTCAACCACATCCACGACCTTACAACAAGAAGTTCTAGAGTTCCACCAATGTATGAGGAGAGAAGGAAGTGAACATAAAGAAAACTAGGGTAGATAAGAATATCTTACTTGGTTAGGGTAAGAAACTAGGTTAGGAAGCTTCAAACATCCTTAAAGAAGCTTGATCTAAACCCTAGGGCGACTTGCATCCATGATTTCCAAGCTTCATCCTCCAAGGCTCCTTATTCACAAAGAAACGATGGTTCTCTAGGACCAAGGATGAGATAAGGGTGCAAAGGGTTCGTTTGTGTTGGTGTTGGAGGGCATATATATTCAAGGAGAGAGAGATATGTGTCAAAAGTTTGAAAATAGGCTTGCCATGTGTCCAAAAGCCAAAATCTGTCCTTTCCATGCATGTTAGATTTTCCATCAAATCTTTACTTGGTTTTCCATCATTTAATTCCTTATAAAGATTACCAAGAAGTACTATCAGAGATTCCATCAAATCTTTCATATGAAACTAGGGTTATACCAAGAAGTCATCAGATTCTAGAGTTACTTAGCCATTTTGCACATTCTGACCCCATCAGATTGTCACTGCAACTAGGGTTTCCATTGGAGTATGTACCTCAAGGTAAGTCCATAGGATCATCCTCCATAAGGATAAACCATCGAATTCCATCCATACTTAGAAAAATCACCACATTAGTGAGAAACCCTAAATTCTCAACCCTAGAGGGAAGGAGCAGACAATCTGGTGGTGCATCTAGGCATCCACGTGTGCAACTATATCAAACATTATAAAGGATAGCATAAAGAACAACACACATATTTCAAAATTTCATTTAAAAACTTATAATTGGGTAAATTGCATAAAATCCCTTATAAGCACATAAATTGCAAAACTCAATCAAACAATGTCCAAACTAGACCAATCTTGAAACATAGCTTAGTCCCATGATACTGAAACACATGTTATTGTTTGATTAATGTTTTAAGCACCCAATTAATATAAGCAAGCATGTTTAGCCATTAAGCCAGGTCAGGGGTCTTACTTGATGTATCGAGTAGCTAATTTTGAGGTCTAGGTGGATTGCACGAGCAATGGATTGGTCTTCATGGATGATTTTGAAAAAAGATGTGAGTATATATCCATAGGTATCAGTGAGATGAATGAACAATGTTTTAGCCTTTGCAAAGGACTTTAAATCAATCGAGCAGAACACTATCCATAACCAACATAAAGTGCACAATAGAGACACAACTGGTGAAGAGCACATTGCTTCCACCCACATGGGTTTGTTGTTGATGACCTTTTGAATCACTCGAGTTTTCCTTAGATCTAGAAAATAGAGTCCTTAGTAGTTGTGTTGGCTAAATACTGCATTTTAGGTTAGCATGGAATCCTTCACTCCTTATACAATCATATGGAGTGATCTTTGATGTGTGGATTTATCTTAAAGCTGACATTCCTAGTCTCATTTAATCAGCATATTTGAAGATTCTCTAGATTTTGACCATTTTTTTGCGATCTTGTTGGACCTAATTCCCAATATTTAGAAGTAATAGGGTCCTTTTTACCCAAATAAGAACCTTGATACATAGACACCTACCTAAACCTTCCTATGTTTTGTTGTTACTTGAATTGGACTGGATCACCTTTTTGATATTACATGTTATGTTGGTTCTTAAGGGTTATGTTCCTATACGACCTGATTGCTTCAAAAGAGTAGGAAACATATTTTAGGGATGCAACAATGGTGATATTTTGGGGGTCCTAGAGACTGATATAGTGTGAGAAATACATAATGAAGGGTGTTGGAGATCAATATACAAAGTAGGTTTTTTTGTGTGACTACTGCATGGATATATAGTAATTTTCCCAATGTTTATAGATTTTGACACCTCAAAGTTTGGCAATTGCTTCTTGCTTGGATTGGAGGTTAAATATCAAGTATCTTTCTTGCATTTTATCTTGCTCTTGTCTAGGATCAATTTCTAACTTATTTCCATGAAATTTCCAACTAATTTTGGCAAAATTGATCCCTTACACTAGTATTTTCCAATGAGGTGTTCTATCTCATGGATTTGTTTCCCATTTGTGTGGTTTATGTGTTTTTTGTCCTTAATATTACGAAAAAATATGGAGGGGGATAGTATGTCTAGGTCATTCCATAACAAGACTATAGTGAGATGTTCTTGGCATACATGGGAGTAAAAACTCATACATTTATAGGATAGCATGTTGTTGTTGTTTTGTATGTCCATAAAGGAGTGATACTGGTTGCTTCCAGGTGACTTTAAATCCCAAATGTTCTCTTAATGGATGTATGCATGATGAATTGAACCTTATTGTAGTGCTAAAAACCCATTTGAAGCGACCAACTTTTTTCAACATTTTACTCCCACAATTGGATCAATGTGGTGGGACATCTATAATGATATGACTCATGTGGTGATAAGCTATATCCATGACATGTTTTAATCATTTATTATAATATGAAATTTCTAATATCATTTGCTTGTTTTCACTTCTAAAGAATTCACTCAAATTCTAATATTGTGATTAATGGATTGAGTAGTATGGTCTTATGGATTTATAGGCACAAGGGGAGGATATTTATTTGGAAGACTATCTTTGAGTCTATTTTGACTTTTCCTTACAAGCGAGGGGATAAGATGTTGATTATGACTATTCTTGAGAAATTTATCCCTAACACTGACACAATGTAGTTTGGCCTTGAGGATATGAGGATGACACCTAAATAGTATGTGGTGATCAATGGTTTAAATTTTGAGGGTCTTCCAATCTCGAGTTTCCATAAAGGATTCTAGATGATGTCTAGACTCACTTTTGAAGTGACCCTGCTAGGGATGTCGTAAGTCCAAGTAACATGAGAAATTAAGATTACCTAGATCTTCTATATCTTTTATTTTTAGAAGGGTAGTCACACTTTATGGAAGACTAACTTTGAGTACTCCACAAATAGAGCACATTTCATCCTACTTATATTGATACGTTTCATCTTTTTTGTCACCACCATGGAGAGTAGATAATATTTTGGTTGGATCCACTACCTATATGATTGCATGCTATTTCTTATCATGACTAGGGTGGTGCATCTTATTATCATTTGAAACATTTTTTTCAGCCATACATGGTTGGTGAAAAGTATGAGGATATTGTGACATTTGTGTTATTTGTTTTTTGTTTGATTTTGTGCTTCAAGTAAACTAGGAGTCCTTCACATGTTTAATTGGGTTAAATTTATATTGATGTATAAAACTACTAATTTATATTTACTATCATTTCCATGAGCAATTCAAACATGGTAATCAAACCTAATGTAAGAGGACACTTCTTGATTGGGGTAGTGCCTACTTGCCACATGTGGTCTCCCAGGGCAACGTAGGAAAACTACCATCACAACATGAATAAAGGACCCCACAAGAGATAAATTGTGTTACATTGTAACTCCTTAAACCATTAGTGTAGCTAGGTCTGTCCACATTTTATGGCATGATGTACAATGCCATGGTGTGTTTGTATTATATTTTAAGAATTATGGCATTTCTATAAAGTTGCCCATTATTATAAGTGTTAAAAAACCTCGTCTTAATAGGCTGAGTCATTTTTTTAGGATTATGGAAGTGGAGCGGGGGTCTGCGACAGCGGTCGATCTAGGGGAGACTGATGGAACAGTCTCCATGGGGACTCAGGGTTCAACGAATGACAAGGTTAAGGAGGCTAGCAATAATCAACATGAGAAGGCGAATAAGAGACGTTTAAGGATCCCAGGAAGGGATGGTTTTAGCCGTGAGGAAACACATAAATGTGATAAAAGCTCCGCAACCGCAAGTACTTACTGCATACTAGAATAGAGTTCCAATATGTAGGAATGAGGGGACCATTGTAAAACACAAACCAAAGTTCAGATAAACTAAGTGAGAGTATTGGTACGAGTATCATAAATGTTCTTGTAGAAGGCAGAGCATTACCCTCCATGGAACTTTTTCCACTGCTATCTAGTGGCAACCATGATTCATAGGAGAAATCACTGTCTGATACGACAAACGCTTGGGGCCCCAACACATCTAGATCCAATACTAAATTATTGAGTAATGGAGCAACTGACCTATTCCTTAACAAGCTATTCGAGGAACACCTAGATCTGAAGGTAGTAAGTCTAAATGTTACTGATGATCAACCAGAAATCACAATCGGTCTGATATATGAAGATTTCCTTGTCAGATCATGGAAATATCCCGTCGTTGTGAAAGCCATGGGTAACAACTAGGTTACATGACCCTAAGAGACTGACTGTGAGCTATGTGGAGTGTGGTGGGAAAATATAACATCTATGAACTAGATTTGAACCACTTCGTCATTCAACTATCATGTAGACAAGATTACAAGATGCCAACGGCAGGAGGACCCTGGAAAATCTTTAGATGCAATCTGATTGTCTAGGATTGGCATCCTTCCTTCGTTCCCTCACCCAAACTTCCAAGGAAGATAGTCTGTTGGGTGAGGATCCTTAGCCTCCCTTTACATCTTTACATTCAAACCATTTTTGATTGTATCGGTAGGGCTCTAGGTTGATTACTCAAGGTTGACGATCATACTATCCATTGAACCAGGAGAAAGTTTGCAAGGCTCACCGTCGAGCTCGACACAATGATAGATTTGGTACCCTACATCCTGATTAATGGAATAGAACATGAAATTGAGTACGAAGGCTTCCCATTTCAATGTGCAACCTGCGGCGAGGATAGGCACACATCGATACAATGCAATTCGATCACAGAGCATAAGGAGACAAACAACAATGAACAAACGCTTAATACAACAACAACCCATGTTGATTTTGAACCTCCATGGCAAACCTAGCGGAGAAGAAGAAACTTCCAGGAGAAAGAACAAGTACCTGGAAAACTGCCAGATATACCCATGACATCAAGAAATAGATTCACTGACCTTATCAAAGATGATGATAGCAATGAAGCCGTCATGAACACAAGCTAGCAAGAAAAGCATGTTATAGGATGGTCAAAAGGACACAAGACTCCTAAGATATGGAGGAAGAAGAAGACAATTGGCACTACCGAGACCGCTGAACAGAAGGTGGAAGCCCTGAGAGCCATCTCAAATCAAACCAACCAGCCCTCAAGCAGCCAACAGGCAAGTAAGAGGGACATCCACACCAAGGATCACACGATGGTCAATCCTAAAGTGGACGAGGTAATTGAGGTCATCCTGGATTCTGAAGAAATTGTACCCACAACTACAACCAGGCAGAATAACCAAAGTGGTAGGAAGGCACGAGACACATGCTCATCGGTGGCAAACAGCACCACTCCTAAAAACTCCACAAGTGGAAAGATGTTCAAAGGCAGTGGAACAAAGATGAAGAGGTCGGGGACAACATAATCTGTGATCGAAGGAGTTAGAAGGAGCCCAAGGCTAAGAGGAACCCCGAATATGGAGGTGATCTTGGAAGTCCTAAACGTTGCTGCCAATAAGGAGAACCTTGAGAGTCAAGCTTAACTCTATCCTTCTTAGCCTCCATCCTTATAAGCTATTGATCAATGTCCAAACTCTTGTGTTGGAATGTACATGGAATTGGGAATGATGATACCTATAGAGTACTTAAGGAATTAGTATCCATCCACAAACCTACTATCACTACCATCTTGAGCCCATAATCAGCGCGGTTAAAGTAGTTAATACTATCAAGAAGTTGGGGTTCTCTAATTCTCACAGGTATGAGGCCCGTGGTTTCTCAGGTGGTATTTGGCTCTACTGGAACTTAGCTCTTTGCGAGTGGAGATCCTCAACATGCATCGTCAGTTTGTTACTTGTAGATTAAACAATTGCTACATTGCAACCTTCATTTATGCAAACCCACACATTTAGATCTGTAACCTCCTCTAGAAGCATATCTGCAATATGGGTAAACACTTCACTGAGCCTTGGGTCGTGATGGGCGATTTCAACATCACTACTACCCCCACTGAAACAGTGGGCTACCAATCTTACTACCATCGAGAAGCACAATTGTTCTCTGCCACCATGCTAGAAGCTGGTCTGGCTGACCTTGGCTTCTCAGGACAAAAGCTCACATTTCGACATGGCCTTAAGCAAAGCAGATTGGATCGAGGATTGGCAAATAATGAATTCTTATTCAAATTCCCTGAGGTAGCTGTGACCCATCTAGCTAAGGTCTAATATGACCACTGCTCATTACTGATCCATATAGACAAATGCTCTAGATTTTAAAGGAGATTCACAACCAAGGCCTCCTGGAATACATACACTTCCTTCGCCCCCTACATAGAATGTAGCTGGAGGAGAGACCTGAACTTCCAAGAAGTCTTTGCCTTAACAACACCTCTACCATGTGCCTGCGATGCCGAGAAACATAAAAAACAAAGAAATAATAAGGATCACCTACTATGAAACATTAATACCCTTCATAAGAACCTTTCTAACGGGTATGATGAGATTATAGATAACTTATGTCTTCATATGCAGGCTGAACTAAATCTCATTCTCAAGCACGAGGAGGAGGAATGGAAGCAAAGGAGCCATATCAGATGGCTCAAGGATGGGGACTCCAATACCCAATTCTATTATGCCTATGTAAATCAAAGAAAATGATCCAATAAATTAACACTATCAAAGGCCCTAATGGCGACTGGTTTATTGATGCAGATGAGATTTTCAAGCTGGTTACTGACTTTTTCATTGACCTGTTCACCACTCCCAGTAATACAAGCCATCTAGATATTATAAAGATTCCTTCCCACTTCTCTGCAATACCTGAAGACGAGCATCGCCTTTTGGCCAAGGAAGTTCAATCAACCGAAATCTTACAAATCCTACAATCTATGGATCCCTACAAAGCTGCTGGACCAGACAACACAACTACACATTTCCTTCTATCTAACTAGTCAATTGTTAAGGAATCTATTAGAAGGACCACCCAAGAGGCCCTTAGCTCTATGAGCTTGAATGAACAACTCTGTAATGCGACAATGGTCCTCATCCCCAAGGTGCCCAAACCAGAGAATAAGATCCACTTTCGCCCTATCTCACTCAACAACACAATACTCAAGTTATGCTCCAAAATCGTCGTCGAACGACTGAAAAAGTGGCTTCCAGGCTGGATCAACCCTGCAAAAAGTGCCTTCATACCAGGGAGGAAGATCTCAAACAACATAACTGCTGCCCAAGAAATTATATACGACATGAAAGGGAAGCACTCAAGGAAGACAATGGCCATAAAGATCGACCTTACAAAGGAGTACAACAAGATGGCATGGAACTTAATCGAAGACACTTTAGAGAAGATCAATATCCCAAACAATATGAAATCTTATATCATGAATTCCATCACACATGGTAGCTCCACCATAGCGTGGAATGGTGAGAACTCAGCTAGCTTTAAACCCAGGAGGGGGCTCATATAAGGTGACCCATTGAGCCCATATTTGTTTTTTCTGTGTATTGAAAGGCTAAGCCAAATGATCGAGGACCGCGTTAAAGCCAGGAAATGGCAACCCATTCAGATGGGTAGGAGAGGGCCTTTGATTGCCCACCTGTGCTTTGCTGATGACATACTCTTATTCACTAAAGCTAATGAATCAAATATGGATACCATCATGCAATGCTTCAGTGAGTTTGAACTTGCCTCTGGTCAAGAAATCTCTATTGAGAAGACAAGAGTTTTCTTCTCAAAGAGTGTATCAACCTAGGAGGCTAAACGGATCTGTACAAGTAGTGGGCTCCTTGGGGATATATCTAGGGGTCCCTATCCTTCACACTAGGGTGAACAAGAAAACATATAATGAAGTTCTAGACAAAGTGACTAGCAGAGTCAACTCTTAGGCAGCATAAAATCTATCCATGGCTGGATGTGTAATCCTGGCTAAGAGTACTTTAGCCACTATCCCAACCTATGCCATGCAAACAATGAAGTTCCCTCTCCAATTGTGTGATAGAATTGATGGGGAGATTAGGCGTTTCATATGGACTGGAGGACGTAATAAAAGAGGCATACATATTCTGTCATGGAATTGCATCACCAATAAGAAAATCCATTGAGGCCTCAGACTCAAGTCTATGCGCGAATGGAATCAAGCCCTACTGCTGAGGCACAACTGGGATATTCACATCGGAAGTAAAACCTTGTGGAGTGGGGCCATGAGAGACAAACTGCTAAATAAGACTCAGGTGCCACATTCTAATCTATCTCGACTGACCAGAACTATGTTACAATCGAGATCCTTTATGGAGGCTAATACCTATCTTAGCCCCATAAGTGGAAACACCATAAATGCTTGGTATGATGTATGGTTACCTAGCGGTGCCTGCTTGAAGGATCATGCGGTCCAAGCTATCCCTGTGGAACTCAATGACCTGAGGGTCAGCAGCCTTGTAAATTTTCAAGGACAGTGGGATCGAGACTTCCTAGAATACTGGCTGCCATCAAACATTGCATAGGAAGTGTATAGAATTCACCCCCTATTGACCTGGAGGTAGATGACATATGTGAGTGGAAGCTTAATAAGGGAGGAAGCTACACAACCAAGTCCGCTTACATGGCCCTGCTCACAGATTGTAAGGTCAAGCGACCGAGGCAATGGAGGACAATATGGAACACTTAGGTATCTGTAAGGGTCAAGACTTTCATGTGGATCGCAGCTAATGGATCCCTCCTCACAAATTGGAGTCGCAAGCACTGACAGATGACAACGAGCTCCATCTGTAACAGATGCAATGCTGCTGATGAAACCAACCTTCATGTACTATGAGAATGCATTAAGGTGAGCCCCGTATGGCAACAATTACCCAATCTCAAACTACCTTCCACCTTCTGGTCTACATACAACTTTGAGAAATGGATTGGACAGAATCTTTAGTCCAAGGAAGAAGCTAGAAATACATTCATTCTGGCGTGCTGGGTCCTCTGGAAACAAAGGAACCTATGGATCTTTGAAGGGCAACATACCACTACCCAACAACAAGTTAACCTCATCTTGATGGAAGACAAGATGTCTGCGAATGCCTGGGACCTCAAGAAGAGCACAAAGCCCAAACACATGCCAAATCTACAGAAGTCCTTAGCTATTGACCTCCTAACCCTGAATACTGATGCTGCATGGAAGAAAGGACGAGGGGCCATAGCGGTCATCATCAGAGACCAAAGAAACCATTGGTTGGGAGGTGTTGGATAGTCGATCACCGTAGATAGCCCTCTTGAAGCTGAGCTTATGGCCATCATGTTGGCGGTGAAAATCATCAGAACTGTACCTATACATGGTGCCACTGTGGAAACAGATAGCCTGCTAGCATCCAAGATTCTTAAAGATGATTATAGAGGATACCCTCGCTATGATAAAATCATCAAGGGTAACCAAATGGTCCTCAAGGATGCTTCCTCGATTACCTACAAAGATAGGGAGAATAATGTCCTAGCTGATGTGTTGGCAAAGTTCCATTTGGATAACAAAAACACTGTTAAGTTCTATGATAAACCTCCTAGAGCTGTACTTGACACTGGTCAGGTACATCCTTGTAACGGCAGTAGTACTACCATGTTTAACTCCCTACAAATTTCTAAGATGTGTAACCTGCAATTGAATATGCTTGCACGAGGTGGGCAAGATGAATAAAACTACCGCCTGAAATATATATATATATATATATATATATATATATATATATATATATATATATATATATATATATATATATATATATATATATATATATAAACCTTGCCTTAGATTGATGATTTGTCCTCAGTTATCTCATTTTTTGTGCTTAAGTTGTAGTTTGATCTTTCTTACTTTTCATATTTGCATCAGGTTCATGTCATCGATAAATCTTGAGAATTTTTCTATTAATCTACTCCCTAAACATTTTCTAGCTAACACAATGTATTTCATGCTATAGAATAGACTATACACAAGCCTCACCGGTTTTGACATTCATCCCTAGAACATATTTGGGTATTTTATGAATCTTCTTGGTGCACTGGGGGAGGGGGTAGATTCAAAAACTATTTTAAAAATAGGGTGAAAATGCAATTGTGGTATATTTTTTAATTAACACATCATACGAAGATCAAATTGCAATTTGAACTTCAAGACCACCTCCTAAGTTTTTAGGGATATCTTCATGACAAATATGATAATGTTATATCTTTTTGGTCCACTCGAGGGCCATATTTGATAAAATATAAGGAGAATGTGCTAAAATGTGGATTTTGAGCAATTTTGCAATCAATTGATGTCTATGAATCAAATTGCAAGTTTGGCTTTGTGAAAACCTCTGTATATATGGAGATCTCCACACTAATGTGGTACTTGTTGTAAAGTCATATATATTGATCTTAGAGGCTAGTGTCGAGACTTACCAAAGACAAGGTTGAAATTAGTATTTCTACAAATAATTTTTTGTTGGGGACATGAGCCACACATATATCATTTGTATATCTATAACTTTAAAATATATATGTATGAATTAAGTTTTTCATTAATCTGAGGTTGATCCCAAAACAACAAAATTTGCACCTTGTTTTTGTAAAAAATTCATGGATAGGGTGCTCTATGCAACACAATAGATCAAATGGATGATCATAAAAATTGACAATATTTTTCATGGTCTAGGATTAGGATGTTTACATTTCATTCCGCAGTTAAACTTTTTGGGCTACAATGTGGACATGATGATCCCTTATTGGCAACTTGTCTTCTAATTTGCTTCAACTATGACTATGTGTTTCACTAGAAAGTTGTAAAAGTCCATTATAAGTGTTCAGAATGTTAGGTTTGAGTTTAGTTTATTCCACATGTCATATATGTGTCACTAAGTGTTTATCTAGACTGTGGAATTTCTAAAGTCTAGGCCTAAAATCGAGTGTTATAAAGAGAAGCATGAGAGATTGCAAGCAAACTTTATTGATAGTTTATAAAGGATTTCCACCTAATTGTAAAGTTTTCCTCAACATTCATTTGGGAATATGTTTTCCCAGTCATATAGACAAATGTAAGATGTAAGTGTTGAATATAGTTGGAAACCATCTAATATGTTTGGCAGAAGTACTTGCTCGCATGATGCGGACAAAACTCACTAACTAAACATTAGACAAATCTCCCTTCTTTAGGGTAAGAAAGAGTCAATTGTAATTGATTCAAGTATTCTAGATGAAATCCATCATTTAGGACATGTATTATAGTTCAAAACAAACTTTAATGTTCAAGTTGATCAAAGTTTTCTTTGTCCATTTTAGAATTCTATTTGCAACTCTTGTTAGAACTTGGATACTGCCTTTATGTAGGTGTACAATGGATATGCACCAACTTTAGGTTTTTTCTTGTCTATTTTGGCACATTTCCATTATGGTCCTATGTTTGGTATATTTTTTTTCCATTTCTTTCCCTCTTTCCTATTGATGGTCACCAATTATACTTACAATTTTGGTGTATGCATGCATATAATTGTTATGTTCCTACATATCTCATTCCTGTGAAGATATTAAAATGTGTGCCCTCATCATCCCTAATTATGGGTTTCACACTTTCCTGCACTCAAAAAAGCTCATGTAGTATAGATCGTTAGGTTTTCCATGCTAAGCCCTCTTCTTATCATTCGCATGTATGGATCATGGTGAGCCCTTTTGCACCCACATTCAATACATTTATCAAGGAAGTTTCTCATTTGTGTCATTATGCCTTAAAAGGGGCCTTCTTGTGAATTTGAAGCATGGTTTGAATTAAAAATAAAGGACTATTTGATAGGCTACATCTCGATGGAGAGTAGGTATCTAAAACCAATTATCCCTTAAAAGGGACCTTCTTGTGCATTTGAAACATGGTTTGAAAAATGAAGATAAAGAACTATTTGAGAGGTTTCATCTCGATGGAGAATGTGTCTCTATTAGTTTCAAACGATTGAGTGCATTTAGATATCCAACCCTTCCCTAAATGGTTTGGTTTTCATAATGCATGTCTGAAACCTATTGTATGGATATAGTCTACATTGGACACTTTCCTTTTCACAATTCATGGACTTCATAGTGCATTTCCAATGAGCCGCTTCACCTACTGGGGAATATTTGGAGTCTGAAGAAGCCAATAATGAAGAAATTTCTTGATCATAAAGACATCCATGTCAAGTTTCACAAACTTGGGCTTTTGTTTTGCTTCAAGAGTTGTCCACCAAGAGGGTGAGGTGTATCTCGAGTGGTGTGGGTATACAATTCCAAATGAAGGGACCTAAGTTTCTTAGGAATGAAAACCTATTAAATAAAGTGTACCACGGTGCCCTCCATTGACACAGTTGGCTCTCGATATGCACTACTAAGGTTGGTCACTTAAAGTGGATCCTCCTCATGGGTGGTTCCTGGTTACCAAAAATAGAGTCATCCACTAAGTAAAAGAGGTGTGTGGAGTTTACTTGTTACATATATCTTTGTGTTGTTCTCCCAATATTTGTTCTACTACCTAATAGATTTTTTATTGGTCATCTCTTATTCTATTTTATAGGACTTTCTAGATAGGGAAAGTATCTTCCTAATTGTAATGGCTAAGTTGACCTGATCTAATAATTCTAGAAATATAAAGGGAGGAGTTGTGAGAATTATGTAGATTTGGTTGTCCATGCATCTTGAGTGAGTCTCTTTTTACTAGTCACTTTTTGAACACATATGATAGCATATCATAAATTAAATTAGTATATAAGCTATTGGAATTGGTTTTCCTTGAAGATGGGGAGTTTTGGAAAGATACATAGTTTTTAGAATGCATTTTCTAATGGTGGTGGGTCCATACAGGATGGGACACGACTTCCCAGGGTGTGGAAAAAGAGGATTTGTGGAACGTTATCATCCTCCTAGGATTGAAGAAGTGTGTAGCTTACTATCATATTGCATTTATTAGACAGAAGGGTTGTCATTAGCTAGACTACCAAGGTCTTAAAGAAATGCATGTTAACTTTTGGAAACCATTTTCATTAAGAGCTGTTGTGGCATTGGGATTGACATTTCAAGCTTTCACATGACACATCCCAATAAGAATGGGATTTGCTCTAGATGGTGTTGTTAAAATTGTTTCTATTCATAGGTAGCAACTCGTCCCAAAACAATTTCAATTCTTGATCATTGTTTATAAAAAAATCATAAAAATAAAGATAAAATCTAGTGGGATCCTTCCTCTTGTACATTTTCTATGGTGATTTGGTCAAAGTCATAATTGGGAAACTCAAGATTTGATTCACAACCATATAAAAAAGATGATCAGCTGAATGATTTGTTGGTGTTTGGGCCTTGACAACATTTCATAGGCATATTCACTGACGCATCCCAAACCCAGTAACTTGGGTTTAGGTCTGCCAAAGAGTTATTAGACTAACCATTCACTATTAATTACTAATTGAAAAATCAGCCTTAATTTTTTTCTTCTTAAATTAATTGAATTTATGAAACATTGTGTTAACTATAAAGATAACATCTTGTTTATATAAACCACCATAAAAAGTTACACTAGAGTTCAAGTTTTACATAAAAGTAAGAGTTATCACTTAATATACAATTAGTACAACGCATTGCAAACTGCTTTCATCTCTCACTCTCTTATTCCCAGAATCTATAGGAAGGATAATAGATCATCTAATTGTTGGTGTATATGCCCAGAGAGCCAATCATGTGATGATTATAATGACATAATTGTAAATGATTGGGTTATTAATAAAAGGCAAGCTTCAATTTATTCTATTTGTTTAGTTATGAGATAATAAAATAACACAATAAATGTCTAGAGAATGATATTACTTAATTACTTATGTTTTCAAGTACGTGACTTGGAAGAATGAGATCATACGGATGTTAAGAATATATACATTCTCATTATGTTCTTGATTGGTTGTTGTTGTGTAAGGTAAACAAACATAAATAACACATAAGATCAGAGTGTGAGTTGGTTGATGACAGAATCTCATTAATCATGATATGGCGATATCAAAGCAAGCACACAGATACATGTTAGGGAACAGTGTATTGGGCAGACCCACAATGAGGCTGACACATGGAAGCCATCATAATGGAAGTCAAGTCAACTCTCAAACTATTGGTGGTGGTTGTGGTAAGAACTTGAAATCACTACACTCATCACATGTCGTTCAGTATGCTTTTACATCATCAAACGCCATCCTGAAACATGGGTTGTTATAAAGGTGATGAGGTGACCGTGTCACATGGGAATTGACTGTGAGTGATAGATATGTGATTTGTCCCTCCCAAGGGAGTATGATATCCTAGGCCTCTTGATTAGTGAGATTGAGAAAATCATGCATGCACATGTGAGTCAATATGTGATATTGAGCTTACATATATCTCAGAAAATTTGCTCTAGCTCAAGGAACAAGATTGAATAATAATGAGGGTGACTGCTCAATGCCTCTAGTTCAATCTGGATATCTATGATGAAGGAACTATACAAACACTATAACACCGTACACAAATTATAAGTTGAAGTTGTTCTCCAACTTTCCATTTAGTTGGATAGCAACGTTGTGTGACTAGGCACCACTCATTATTTGTGATGTCATAAAGTGTTATGGACATTCACTGCCAACGTAATATGGGATCTATAGGGTCACACACATAAGAACTCATCTAGAAAAGGAGTTGAACCTTGAATAACAATTGAATTAATTGCTAAAATGTTTAGGTAATTGATTCATGCAACAGTCAACCTGAAAGCACTACCAAACGGCCATCTCAAGTGTTGAGACGGGCTTCTGGAGAGTTAGGGTTGATTTGAGTAGAAATTGGCTAAGAAGAAAAGCAACCCAACCAATTGACTCAACTCGGGTCACCAGACGACCATATGGGTGACCGAGATAGCCGTCTTACATGGGCAAGATGGTCCAGTTTGGTCTAGGGAAGGTTCTAGACATTTCCCTATTTGTTTCACTTGTACATTACTTGTTGTGTAAGGAAATCAATGTCCAACATCGATGGAATTGAGTTGCCAATTTTGTGTACAACTGAAAAATAGCCAAATGGCCATCTGGGCTGTGCCAAATGGACGTCTGGGTTTCCAGATAACTGTCTAGGCTGTTGCAAGTTGTAAGATTTCCAGAATTATTGTGAAAATTCAATATCTTTCTATCCCTTCTACTCCTGCATCGACTGGAAACCTGGACCCAAACCCCACCTATAAATAGAGGGGTACTGGGGGATTCCCAAAGCACAACACAAACAATTGAGAATCAGTTGGTCTGACAAACATTGTCCTCTCTGGTTGTGGTAACCACAAGAGCCCATGAAAGTCCTACCCAACTAGGGAGGAATATCCAAGGGAGAGAAATAACTGAGATCATTGTTGTGGGAGAGAAGGTTGGTGACTAGTACACCAACAAACGGGAGGGGCAAATCCTTCTTGTCTGTTCTACTAAAATGACAGGAGTTCTATTTGGTCCGTGTGGACTACTCTTGAGGCAGGAGTCCTTTGGCTGCTGCTAGGAGAGCAACATCAACTCATAGTCCATAGGAAGATCAGAGAAGCTATTGCAATAGTTGTCCGAGTCTGCTATCCTAGGAGGAGCAGTCAGACGAGTCCCAGTGCAACTAGGAGTTGCATAGACACCGTCCAAGATGGAATGAACATCTACATCGATGATGATTGTCGCTAGTCTTGCTCCAGGATAATGTGTATCTTCGTGAAACCATCCTTCCCAATGTATAGTTATTAATGCAATCCGCTAGTTTATGGGAAATATATTAGTAATTTTTTTTGTTTCCACTACCTACCTGATGTCGCAGTTCCCAATAGTGGTATCAACGCCAAGTCTACTAATTATGTTTTGGGATAATCAACATGATCGTATTTTTGGTTTTATCGAGTTTATTTATTGAATGCGATGTGAATATTTGAACTGGATGATGTGCATGTCTAACTAATCACCACACAATATATATATATATATATATATATTCTAAAGTTAAATAGACAAATTTCATTATGGAGGAGCCATACAACATCTACATGAGGAGAAAAATAAACTAAAGGACCACACAAAGATCAAGAACACATACAAACCACAATAAAAACTCATATCGGAATTTGATAAGAACAATGATGTATAGATCCCTCTTCTCCCTCGCTGGCTAACATAGCTTTCTATGAGGAATACCTTCAACCTGAGTATGTATATGTGGTAGAGTATCTGCGCCAGATCGGTGTTCCAAAAGGATATTGTCCCCACACTTGCTGCCATACAACACCATAACAAAATTGATCGAGAAAGAGAAATCTACTACGAGAAGAGACAGAAGCACTGATTAACAGTGAGAGAGACAAAATAAGAGACCAACCTAATCTAAATAGAAAGCAAGTAAAAGAGAAAGGATGTAGGAAACTCGTCGCAGCCGGGCTCCACGACAGGGAGGAAGAAGACCGCTGTCTCCAAAGACAACACACCCACGCGCCTCCCGAAGAAGAGACCCTACTGAAGACGAGCGAGAAGAGGCTGAGGGGGAGCGGGACACCACTATACGGTGGTTAAATCCCCCTCCCCCAGCCAGCCGTCTCCGGAGGAAGAAACCCTAGTAGCACTAGGGTGAGAGAGAAACCGCCCGAATTATCCTTACCAAATGAAGTTACCTACAAGCATTGACTAAGGTCAATTTCTACAACCATATATATATGTATATATATATACAGTTTACATGCATTGCCCTAAAAGAGAGTTTTGATGGTGGATGCATAGCATGGTTATGTCCAATAACCCCTATTATCTATGCATGGTTATGTGGTAGGTTTATCTTGTTTATCTCGGTCTACAAACTGAGCCTCTACCTTATCTTCCCAATGTAAAAGTATTACTCTCTCCTACCTTTGCTTCCCTCAAATGTAACTTGAGTTTTCTCAATAATTATTAAAAGTAGCATAATTTACTTTCCTATTATGACTAAGAAGAAAGACATCTTGACGACGATCTGACCGGCTGAAGGACTATGCAGGACCTGATAGACAAGTCAAACCAATTGATTGGTGGACTCGACCGATCAGCTAGAGGAGCCAGTAGATGGTGGACCGACAAAAGAAGACGACCAGTGAGATGGCCAAACAACTGACCAGGAGGCGAGCCGATCGGTTCAAGGGTTGAACTGGTCAACCCAAATTTGCAAGCAAAGATCTTCATCATCAACATGTTTATACATGTGATGTGGACTTAGATGTGGTAATTCCTTGTGGCTACATTAGACTGGCCATAACCATTGCTTTTCATTTATTGCATGTTTTCATTGTGGGTTATAACATGTATATGATACATACTATATATGAGGTGATTGTGAATGTATATGTATTATACAAACTCCCTCAATAAAATATTAAGTCTAAGATGCTTTCCATTAGTAGCACACATGAAAATATTGATAAAACAAGTGTGAGCACCCAAGGGTGGTACAACATTTATCTCATGGAAGTGTGATGGTAATAATGTGGGCCTGCCAAGCAGGGTGCATTATTATCGTGTTGGCTATTGGGTCAGGCTTAACTGATGATTCTTAGAGAGTCTAAGACCAGAAGCATGCAAATGATTATGGTAAGGAGATGTGCATATCATCTATCCAAGAGTTGCATATGATGCAATTGAAAATTGTTGTCTACCTTAATAATTGGTCATGAGCGCCATCGTTGGTTGGGTATTAACTGAATTGTTTTGGATCTTGACCCACTAGAAGACTATATGTTGAAATCTTCCGAATTGATATTGAGGTCTATCAATTCGAATAAAATAGTGGGAGTGATAATTAATTAAATACTTAATGAATATGAACTTTTCAAATCAAATCAAATCAAAAATGGTTTTTGACAAATGCAAATTTTCTCTTATAGAATCAAATGGAAAACACTCAATCATCCCAATTGGATGAACTAAACGAGATATATTTCCATAACTGGTTCAGGACCTTGAGAAATGTTCTACATGTTCCTGAAACACTGGAGCCAGTACCCACTCCAAATTCACTTAAGACTGACATGGATGCTTCTTTGAAGCATGTCAATGATGTTGTGAACATCAAGAACCTTATGTTAGGTTGTATGAACTATGAGTTGCATAAACATCATGATAAGAATGAAAGGTAAATGTCTCTAAGGTGCTATTTTTGTGAAAACTGACAAAGGGATATCTAGTAGAGCCTCATGTGCTCAATACGAGAGATTGGGATTTCCTTTAGGTTAAGAGTTGGCCACAGATATGATTTTGCAATCATTGCCTAAATCATATATCCAGTTTATCGAGTGTTATCACTTGAGTAACATGGCTAAACCACTGTCAGAGTTGCTTGACATCTTGATAAGTGTTGAAGAACAAATGAAGATGGATAAATCTGAGATGATGATTAGCGGAGTTGAGTCCAAGGACAAAGGCAAAGCCAAGAAGCATTTTGTGGCTATGCCAAAGTTCAAGTCTTCTGCACCCAAAATAAGAAGGATAGGGGAACCTAGGAAAATGAAGAGAGGGATTGAGATCTCTACTTTTGGTATATATGTTATTGAGATTAACTTCACCACTTCTTCATTATGGGTACTAGATACCGAATGTGGATCACACATTTGTTCAAATGTGAAGGATCTGAAAAGAATTCGACCTTTAGAGAAAGGTGAGGTTGAATTGCGTGTTGCAAATGGTGCAAGAGTTGCGGGCATCACAGTGGGAACCTATGAGTTAACTCTATCAAGTGGGTTTGTAATAGAGTTTGAGAACTACTATTATGTACCTGCCATTAATAGGAACATCATATATGTATCTTGTTAGGACAAGAAAGGATTTAATTTCTTATAAGGAATGGAAGATGTTCTATTAGAAAAGATGGGAACTTTTATGGCAGTGCCCCGATGTCTTATGGTTTATACTTGATAGATATAGAGACAAGTGTATATAACATAAATACCAAAAGGCAAAAACTCAACAACTCAAATAAAAAATACCTTTGGCATTGTCATCTAGGGAACATAAATGAGAATCACATATCTAGACTCCATAAATATGGTTATCTAGACTCTTTTGATCTTGAATCATTAGAGACACATGAATCTTGTTTGTTAGGCAAGATGACCAAGACGCCCATCGTTGGAAACAGTGAGAGGGATAGTGATCTATTAGGAATCATACATACTAATGTGTATGGCCCTTTTAGAATAACTACTAGAGGTGGGTATCAATACTTCATTACCTTCACTGATGATTTCAGTAGGTATGACTATGTTTACCTGATGAAACATAAGTCAGAAGCTCTTGAAAAGTTCAAAGAGTTTATGAATGAAGTACAAAACCAACTTGGAAAAAGTATGAATGCACTTCATTCTGATCGAGGTGGAAAATACTTGAACCAAGAGTTGGAGGACCTTCTACGAGCCCGTGGTATTGTATCACAATGGACTCCACCTGGAACACCACATCATAATGGTGTATTAGAAAGAAGGAATCATACATTGCTAGATATTGTGCGATCTATGATGAGTTTTATTGATCTTCCAACTACCTTATGAGGTTATGCTCTTGATTTTGCAACGTACACTTATGACTAACCATGTACCGTCAAAATTGGTTCAAAAGACACCATATGGGATATGTTATGGGAAACGTCCCAATGTGTCTTTTATGAAGATTTGGGGATGTGATACTTATGTTAGAAAAAAAATCTGAAAATCTTGACCCTTAGTGTGATAAATGTTATTTTTTTGGATATACCAAGGAGACGAAAGAATATTACTTTTATTTCCAATATGACAACAAAGTGTTTGTTGCTAGAGAGGCTGTATTCTTGGAGAGGGAATTTATTTCCAAAGGGATCAGTGGGGAGGAAAGTGGAACTCGAAGAGGTTTGAGACCAACAAGAGAACATTGAACTGATAGATTATAAGAGGAACAAAAAGACTCATAAAGTGTTGTGGAATCTTAAATTCCTCAAGTGACATAGGAACCTCGTAGATCTAGTAGGACACACCTTGAAACTAAGATATTTGGATATCTTGTGATTCAAGAAGGTAGTGAATTGGTGATAGATGATGAGCCAATTACCTATGAAGATGCTATTGAGGGACCAGAGTCTGAGAAATGGCTTGAGGCCATGAGATATGAGATGGAATCCATGTATATCAACAAGGTATGGACCTTGGTGGAACCACATGAAGGGGTAAAACCCATAGGGTGCAAGTGGGTCTTCAAGAAGAAGACCAACATGGATGGTTAAGTACAAACCTATAAGGGAAGACTGGTTGCAAAAGGTTTCAGACAAGTTTAAGGTGTTGACTATGACGAAACCTTTTCTCCAGTGAACATGGTTAAGTCCATCAAGATCATGCTTGCTATTACAGCTTATCATGACTATGAGATTTGGAAAATGGATGTTAAAACTGCATTCCTTAACGAGAATCTTCTTGAGGATGTGTATATGACACAACCTGAGGGTTTTATCAATCCAAAGGATGCAAATAAAGTGTATAATCTACAAAGGTCAATCTATGGATTGAATTAAGCATTTCAAAGCTGGAATCTTCATTTTTATGAGTCAATCAAAGAGTTTGGATTTATTCAAAATTGAACCTTGTGTGTACAAGAAGGTTAGTGGGAGCATGGTTGTATTCCTCATATTGTATGTGGATGGCATACTATTGATGGGGAATGACATCCCTACTTTACAAAAGATATAGACATGGCTTAGAAATACATTCTCTATGAAAAACTTGGGAGAAGCATCTTACATCCTCAGAATAAAGATCTATAGATATACATCAAGAAGGCTTCTTGGACTCAGTCAGAGCACATACATTGCCAATGTGCTAAAGCAATTCATCATGGAGAACTCAAAGAGATGATACCTATCTACGTTGCATGGAGTGACCATCTCTAAGAGTTAATTTCCCTATTCTTGTAAAGAAAGGGAGCGCATGAGTGAGATTCCATATGCGTTAGCAATTGGATCGATCATGTATGCTATGTTGTGCACCCGTCTAGAAGTTTCATATTCTTTGAGCATGACGAGCAGATATCAGTCAGATCAAGGAGCTGCTCACTAGACAGCCATGAAGAACATCCTAAAATACTTGAGAAGGACTAAGGATCAGTTCTTGGTCTATGGAGGAGAGGAAGAGATGGTGGTAAAAGGTTACAATGATGCCAGCTTCTAGACTGACAAAGATGATTATAGATAGCATTCATGATTTGAGTTTTGCCTAAACAATGTATCTCAGAGTTGGAAGAGTTCCAAGAAAGAGACAATTGCCAATTCTATAATAGAGGCCGAGTATATTGCTACATTAAATGCAACAAAGGAATTTGTATGGATCAATAAGTTCATCTATAAACTTGGAGTGGTTCTGAGCATCGATAACACAATTGAGATATATTGTGATAATACTAGAGCTATTGCACTAGCTAAGGAACCCAGATTACATCAACATTCTAAGCATGTACAAAGGCAATTCTATCTCATACGAGAGATCATACAATGAGGAGATGTAAAGTTTTGTAGACTACCAACTGAAAGCAACATTCCTGATCCCTTGACAAAGGCACTTTTGTAGCAGAAGCATGATGGTCATGTCAGGTCACTCGGTATACGATACATGGGAGATGGGCTCTAAGGGCAAGTAGGAGTTTTTTGATGTATATGCCCAAAGAGCTAATCATGTGATGTTTGGAATGGCATAGTTGTAAATGATTTGATTATTAATAAAAGGAAAGCTTCCAATTTATTTTGCTTGTTAGTAATGAGATAATGAAACAACAAAATAAATCTTTAGAGAATAATATTACTCAATGACGTATCTCTTCAAGTACATGACTTGGAAGAATGAGATCATATAGATGTTATGAGCATATACATTCTCATTATGTCCCTAGTAGGTTATTGTGGAAGGTAAATAGACAACAATAACACATAACATTGGATGAGTTGGTTGATGATAAAATCTCATTAGTCATGATATGGCGATATCAAACCAAACACACAGATACATGTTAGAGAACAGTGTATCGATAGACCCACCATGAGACTAACACATAGAAGCCATCATAATTGAAGTCACAGTCAGCTCTCATAGTGATGGCAGTGGTTGTGGTTCTTAGAACTGAAATCACTATACTCATCACATGTTATTCAGTACACTTTGACATCATCAAACACAATTATGAAACATGAGTTGTTATAAGGGTGATGATTGGGAGACCGTGACACATGGGGATTTACTGTGAGTGATAGATATGGTTTTTGTCCCTCCTAAGGGAGTATGATATCCTAGGCCTCTTGATTAGCGAGACTAAGAAAAGCATGCATGCATGTGTGAGTCAATATGTGATATTGAGCTTACATATATCTCAGACAGTCTATTCTGGATCATGGAACAAGTTTGAATAATAATGAGGGTGATTGCTCCATGCCTCTAGTTCAATCTAGATATCAGTGACAAATGAACAATACAAACACTGTAACACCATACACAGATTGTAGGTTGAAGTTGTTCTCCAACTTTCCACTTAATGAGTAGCAATGATGTGTGACTAGGCACCGCTCATTGCTCGTGATGCCATAAAGTGTTATGGACATTCAATGCCAACATAATATGGGACCTATAGGGTTGCACACAGAGGAACTCATCTAAAAGAGGAGTTGAACCTTGAATAAAAATTAAAATTAATTGCTAAAATGTTTAAGTAATTGATTCATGCAATAATCAACCTGACAACACTGCAAAATGGTTGTCTCAGGTGTTGATTCGGGCGTTTGAAGAGTTAGGGTTGATTTGAGTAGAAATTTGCTAAGAAGAAAACTGACCCAACCGATTGGCTCAACTCAGGTCACCAGACAGCTATTTGGGTGACTGAGACAACCATTTTGCATGGGTGAGATGGTCCAGTTCATTCAAGGGAAGGTTCTAGACATTTCCCAATTTGTTTCTCTTGTACACTACTTGTTGTGCAAGGAAATCAATGTCCAACATTGATGGGAATTGAGTTGCCAATTTTGTGTACAACTGGGAAACAACCAAACGGCCGTCTGGGCTGTGCCAAACGACCATCTAGCATGCTAGATGACCGTATGGACTATCATAGGTTGTGAGATTTACATAATTTTTGTGAAAATTCAAGATCTTGCGGTCCCTTCCACTCCGCATTGACTAGGAACCTAGATCCAAACCCCGCCTATAAATAGATGGGGACTGGGGGCTTCCCAGAGCACAACATAGACAATTGAGAATTAGTTGCTCTGCAAAACATTGTCCTCTCTAGTTGTGGTAACCACGAGAGCCCAGGCAAGTCCTACCTGACTAGGGAGGGATAGTCAAGGGAGAGAAACAACTGATCATTGTTGTGGGAGAGTAGGTTGGTGAGTAGTACACCAACTTGAGGGACAACTCCTTCCTATCCATTCTAGCAGATTGACAGGAGTTTGAATTGGTCTGTGTTTACTACTCTAGAGGTAGGAGTCCTTTAGCTACTTCTAGGAGAGCAACATCAACTCGCAGTCTGTGGCAAGATCAAAGAAGTTGTTGCAGTAGTTGTCTGAGTCTGCTGTCCTAGGAGGAGCAGTCAGATGAGGCCCAATGCAACTAGAAGCTGCACAAACACCATCTAAGACAGAGTGCACATCTACATCAATGAGGATTATCACTGGACTTGCTCCAAGACTAGGTATATCTTTGTGAAACCATCATTCCCATTGCATAGTTATTGACACAATCCAGTGGTTTATGGGAAATATGTCTATATTTTTTTTTGTTTCTGCTGCCTGCCTGATGCCGTATTTCCCAACACTAACTAAGTACTCCTCTTAAGACATCATCTGATCTACTTCTGATAATATCTAGCTTCTAACTCCTCTTGTAAAGCTGGACCCTTGCCTAAAAATGTTTAAGTAGAGTGTACTACTAGCTCATTGAGTAGAAAATCAACAAGAAACCATGTTTTTTCCTTATATATATAGTTATTAGAATTAAACATGAAAGAGTACAAGCTTGGTAGTTTTAAACTGTGATCATCCAACATGGTATTAGTTTGATAATAGCTGCAATAAGCAAATAAATAAAATAAATCCATTTTCTGATTTGTTATTTCTTTTATTATGTCATGGACCCACTTAAATGTATGACAACATGTGGAAGGACATAAAAAACCTACTCTATATGTCCTGGCAGAAGGTAAACAAACCTAAAATAAGCTTGTTGTAGGTAGAAGATGAAGAAGTCAAAATAAGCCTTCGGTTACTGAAACATGAAGTTTTGCCTAAGAGAAAATAGATTGAAGATGAAATCTCTGGTCAAAACTCACTTACCATGTAAGAAAAAATCATCAATTTTTGTCGTCTTCCTTATTCCATCTTGTGTTGTCCTAAGAATCTCCTATTTGATCACCCTCTATCACTACTCTTGGGTTTTAGGAGAGAAGAAGATTTACAGACAAATATGACGAATCTCATTTCATCAGTTTTCATCTATTATTTATATCATTCTAAGCTTTTTGTGATTGGATGAGCTTGGTGATAGCCAAACCAAACCATCAGAAGGCTAGCCTTTAGTTGATGCTCCATTGGTTGCCGCCTTTGGTAGGAAGGCATAGGTTGTCTCTATTGATGGTCTATGCAAATATCTATTGCTCGAACTTTAGTAGGCATAAGCCTTCAGTCTGTACAACCTTTGGTTGTTGCCTTGCACCACCACACCTTCTATTACTAGATGTTAGTGCAGTCATCAGTCAAAAAACCATCGGTTTGTCATACTTTTTGTAGGCTAACCTGACAAACCTTTATATGATGCACCTCAACCAAACTATTGGTAGACATTCACCAACCCATCCTTCTGTCTATGGTGTCTAGAAAAACCTTTAGGGAACACTCTCCGCTAAACCATCGGTCTACCCGACCTTCGATTCTTGCCACTAACTAAACCTCATGTCGTGGCTACCTTTCCCATCAATCTATTAAAAAAAAACATCAATTTAAGGATTCTTTGAAACCATCAATCTAATGATGTGTAAGACTGTCGATATTAATCCTTTGGTTGTCAACTGATGGGATCTCTATAGAAAAACTAAAATGGTTGTAACTTCTCCATTTCAACTCTGATTTGATTCCTTCTTATTTCTACAGATTCATAATTAAATTCTCTACTAATTTTCATCAAAAGCTTGATACAATTTCTTTTGATGATACCTCTTTATAATTATATCATTTACTCAATTAAGAAATAGATCTGAACTAGATTTAATCAACCATTAATTAAATTTAGACATCATTATGAGTGTATTTATCTACAAGATCATCTTTAATTCTTTCATTAACAAGAAGTCAAGGTATGAGTTGTAACAATATCCCCCTCTAATAATTTTTTTGTCTCGAAATTCTAGAAGGCGAAGGGATATTTGTTATACATCTCTGACTCTAACTCCTAAATAGCTTCTTCTAACCCATTATTTTTTTAGAGAACTTTCACTAAGCTACCTCCCTCTTTCTAAGCTTTCCAATCATCCCTTCTAGAATTCGTACATGACCTTCAACTTAGGAGATCTCTTCTCTTAGTTTTAGCATCTCATGATCTATGGTTTCCTTGATACCTGGATAATACTTCTTCAACATGGATTCAAGAAATACACCATGTAAATTGGCTAACTCAAGAGGCAACTTAAGTTTATATGCTACTGTCCCAAACCTATGAATGATTGGATAGGGAACCATATACCTAGATGTTAGTTTCCTTTACTTTCCAAACTTCAATGCACCTTTCCATGGTGACCCTTTCAAGTAAACCTCACTCTCAACCTCAAACTCAAGTGTTCTATGTCTTTTCTCTACATAAATATCTAGTCTAATCTATGCAACCTTTAATTGTTGTCTATTTACAATTATCTTTTCTTTTGTCTCTTCCACCAACTCCAGACCTCAAATATATCTTTCCCTAGCTACATATCAATAAATGGGAGATCTAAGATTCCTCTCATATAAAGCTTCATAAGGGGCCATGCCTAAATTGGAATGATAACTATTTTTATACACAAACTCCATAAAACTAAGGTGATTATTCCAACTTCCACTAAATTGTAATACACATGCTCTCAACATTTCCTCTAGGGTTTGAATTGCCCATTCTGACAGTCCATGTATTTAAGGATGGAACATTTTCCTAAACTTCAAGCCCATTCCCAAGTCACAAAGTTTATTCCAAAATCTCGATGTGAACCTAGGATCTCTGTTAGATATGATAGTGACTAGTATTCCATTAAATCTAACTATTTCATTTATGTAGACCTTGGCTAGCTTGGGTGCATCCCAGGCTGACTTAATGGGAAGAAAATGGGTGGATTTAGTTAACCTATCCACAATCACCCATATTCAGTCAAAACATGCGATATTCTTTGTAACCCTAATAGAAACTCCACAATAATTAACATGTTCCAACTTCTACATTGGAATAGGGAGTGGTTTTAGGGCGCCTGTCGACTTTTGGTGTTCATCCTTTACTTTTTGGCAAATACCACACTTGGCCACATATTGGAATAGGGAGTGGTTTTAGGTGACAATCTCTCAACAACTTATGGAATCTCTCCCAAGTCCCATGAAAATGTTCATTCTCCTTCTAGCTGAAAGATGTGATGTACCTTCTGAATTGGTTCAACTTTGCAATCACATATAACTTTTTCAAGAATTCATTCTATATTGCTTCCCAAGTAAAAATCTCAATATTTGATGAATAACATTCCTTTGCCTTGTCCTTCAAAGAGAAGGGGAACAAGTTGAGCTAGATGGAGTCATTGGTGGCTGCATTAGTTCTTAAGGTGGACTACATCTCTACGTAGGGATCTACATGCTTATATGGATTCTCATTTTCAACCCCACATAAAGTAGGGAGTAGCCCAAGAAGAGCAGGTGGAATTGATATGCACAAACCACACATTAAATATAAGTATACATATCAATGTAATATAGGCCCAAAGAGGTCTGGATGTTGAACTCAGGGAAACGTTCTCCAGAGACTACTACTAACTGTAATGTGATCAGCTAAGCCGATGAAAACTTTGAGTGATGGTTTAATTATCTATGATACAGAAAATAAATCTAAGATTACTGGTTTTGATCTCAAATGGAGTGAATTCCTTAGGATTACAGTTTCACCTCAGTTAACATTGCAATTGACATCATATCATTAATAATTATTTCTCCTAACCCTAGACAAAGAGACCTATAGCAAAAATTACCCACTTTTGTGGCGTAGTTCACTACCTAATCTAATACCAATTCCACTCTCATAACAATTGTGTTATTAGTTACGTGCTTTTTTGAAAACTCTGGGTAATCTCTTCACATTCATAAGCCTCCTTTCTCAAGGTGCAATATAAAACATGTAATTATATGATTTTCAACCCCTAATCCCTCTTTTGAAGCAATTAACTATCTAATTAACTACCTATGGTGATCACGCATATCTAGTTCATTATACTTTCATGAAATTATATCCATAAATATAGAAAAAAAGATATATTAATGCATAAAAGTCAATTACAACAAGGGGTTTATCCCCACATGATTTCTATTGTCAAATACATAAGAGAGAAAAAGAAAACCTGGAGAACATTAGAGAACTAAAAGTACCCCTGAAGAAGATGGTTTGATTGACTCCCTCACGTAAACGTGCTGATTCACTAACCTCGGGCTGCAAATCCATCCACCAAAGGTGCTCGAATATCTCAGAATGTGGCTTTCTTCTCCACTTTCTCCTCTGTTTGCTCTCGGCTCTTGTATAATGGAATAGAATGAGATGCCTAGGTTTGGCCAAAATCCCCCTAAGTCATAAAAGTGACTTAGGACATCATTAATTGCCAACTTTCAGATTAAACACGATTTTTAGATCTGCCTGATCCCGTTGTGTCGGTACTACCAACGCCTTCAATACTTGTGATTCCCTGTGCAATTGTCAGTACTACCAAGTTGAAATCGATAATATCAAGATTTCTTGTGAAATTCTGAATCCTCCCTGTAATTTAGTTGATATGTATCAACTTCTTTGGTCAGTACAACTGAGTCTTGTCAATTTATTTTGTTCCTTTATGAACAAGTGTCGATACCACCAACAATAAAGTCGACAATACCGAACTGTGTAGTTTCTTATAAATTCATCTGAAATTTACAAAAAGCAAATATAAGCTCCCAAATAGTAATGAATTTAACAAGAACATTAAAAATACATTTATTTGGTGTAATTCAATGTCACATGCTAATGATAATAAATAATGCACAAATTAATATGTAAATGAATAATAAGTGCACAAAAATCCATAAAAAATAGCATGTAAAAATGACAATTATTCGGTTCATCAAGAATGGAGAACTGTTTCCCTGGCATTTGATCAAATCTAATAGCAATATGTAAATTTTGATTTCAAGACAAAATTATTCATAAAGCAACTTGCGGACAGGTGGAGGAGGTGGATGTTGCTCGTGTGCCTCCTCATGGTGTGCATCTTGGTCTCCCATCTCTTCTTCTAAGTGTTGGTTATGATGGTTTCTTCACCTTCTTCTTCCTATCTCCATATCCTCAAGAAAAGAATCAATAGAGAGGTCAACATCCAGACAACCACCAAGGTTCTCCTACACAAAGAACAACCAAGTAATTGAAGACAAGCTTTCAAACTAATATGCAAGAGTAACTCAAAGAATAATGAATAGAAATGGTGAGGGAACAGGAAAAGTCAAAGAAAATCAAACTAGCTAGTAAGAACACCACTCTCCCCAAACAATGATAGATAAAACATGGACATGTCCACGTATACACCCAACCAACTTTTATGTCTAGATGCCCCTTAGGCACACACCTAGGTCTTTTAATACTTATAGAACTCGATTTGGAAACACTCTAAAAAAATCCACAAGCGCATATGCTCTAGAGTAATATAGGAATGGAAAGTCAAGGTCAAGACCAATGGAGAGAGGGGTGCTAAAGATTAGCTTGCTTATGCTAGGTTCCTATATCAGAGACTAGGGTTCAAGGGTTTGATCTTTGATTTGTAAGTTACACTAGTGTGAGCAAGAAATTAAGGAAAAGGTCAGAAAAATCCTAGATTAACCCAAGCAAGATAAGTCTAGTTAACAAATAAAGGAAAGAAAACATGGAATTACACTAGATACAAGGAAGGAAGACTTGATACTAAAGATTATAACACTAGCGAAGCAATTCTATTTGGAAAACTAGGAGGGAACTAGATAAACTAGGCAACAAACTACACTAGAACAAAAAATGACTAATTAGAGAAAGAACAAAAGAATAAAGCCTAGAACTAACTATCATAACAAGATGAGCTAGCATGAACAAGGTAAGATTATAATAGACAATAAAGAAGCAAACTAAGTAAACACTAGCTAAGCAAGAGAGAAATTAGGGTTTCAAACAATTATGGATGTGTGGACTATTTGGGGTAATTTGATTATCAACTAGGTTGGGGGTCATAACATGTTTTCAAGCATAAACCACAAAGTAATTCATCGAAAATGAGATATAAGTTGAAAATATTTATTAGAAAATGAAATCATAGAGTTTACGTATTATTTTTAGCCAACATGGTATCAAAGTCACATTTCAACCCCAAATTTCCCACCTAGGGGGCTTAGCTACTCAGTACAAAATGGGACAAATAAGGAGTATAATAGTGAAATGCCATGGATGCTTGGTGATGACTGTTCCTTCTTCACCTCCACCTATAGTTACACGTCCTTCACCCTCATTGATGTATGGTGAGAATGGAATGGTGGATATGAATGGTCAAAATCCTATAAAGCTAGGATTTTGAGTGTGTCTTCAAGTGAAATTCATAGTAGAAGTTTAGCATTGAAGCAACTCTAGCAAGCCCAATAACACGACGGTGCTAGCCAGAAAAAGCATTCCAAGAAGACCTCAACACAGTCATTCCAGCTAAAACGGTCATGTTACCAAGCACCCAACATGTCCACACTCAAGGAAATGACCACACTCCAAAGAACCCACCACGATTGGGTACCCATCACATTTGTGCTACCTCATTGCCTTCAAAATCATTTTTTCAAACACAAAAGTGCCATCAAATCTAGAAACTCATTTTCCCACTAACATTTACCTACTTCCACCATGGTCGTTCCCCCTCAGCACGTCCAATCCACCATCCACCCACCCCGACCATGTTGCCTAGAACAGTCGTGCTGCCACCCAACCCCTACTTCTTCCATGTTGTCTTTTCACCTAAATGTATCCATTTAACCCTATGCTTCCCAAGTCACTATATAAAAAATAATGGTGGGTACCTTAGCATTCATTGACACACTCTAAAGCATGTATTGCACCTCAAACCGATCATGCTGAGGTCCTTTTGTATCATACCAAAACCTAGCATCTTGACTCTAGAGACTCTAATCCCATTATTAGGAAATTAGAATGCTTGGTTCTTTAGATGTAACCAACCAAGGATGGAGTTATATCCCAATACAATTGTTTGTAACTCTAATGAATATAGTTAATGCATGAACATGAACAACTCACCCTAACATGTATAGGTTTGAAAACATATACATTAGGTTATGTAATTATCATCACATATCATAATACACTAATATTAATATAATAACATGTATATGTGCGAGCATGTAAGTGAGTTCCTAAAATATGCCATATATGCTTCCTTTTCTAATTAATATTCACATAATGGCTAAGATATTTTTAGTAAGAGGAATAATGTGTTTAATACATGAACTAGAATAACAATTGGTGTTTCCATGTCCATAAACATGAACATTGTGCCATTATTTAAATAAATATTGATTTAGTAGAATCAATAGGATAAATTAGTAAAATATGAAAATTTGTGCATAATGATATAAGGCAACTCTTTGGCAACAATATGTAGAAAATAGGTCTCACTTTAATGAAGGTTGATGTAACATACCAGATCTTAGACCCTACCCTAGAACTTTGACCTTTTAGATTTGACCAAATAAGGTTGAGGTTAGTGTGATCCTTTTAAGCTAAAGCATGAACATATCACCCTAATGTAATCTATAACGACACATCACTCATTTGGATGGTAATAAGAAGATAAAGGACCTAATTGGATGAATAATAAAGATAATGGGTCACTAATGGGCCATATGACATATCTCATTAAAATAATTCTCAAAAGTGGAAAGAGAAGATCTAAGTTTTCCCCAAAATATCAAATAAAATAATAAATGACTCCAAAAGAGGAAAACAATCTTGGATTCTTAATCTACATAATAAATATAGTCTTTGGGTGAATTTTCATCCAATTTGGAGAAAGTTTGCTTAAAAAGTGAAATCAGGAGAGAGAAAGTGTGTAGAACCTTTAAAATATTAAATAAATGCTCAAACGACTCCAACAAGTAAAATTGGTGGCAAATTTGTATCCAACCCATTAAATATGACTTGTAGGTGAAGTTTCACCAAATTTGGATAATCCTAATGTCGTTAATGAAGAAGGAAAGAGAAAATAAGATTTGATTTATTTAATATATCAAGAGTTTCCAAAAGGCAAAACTATTTGCATATTCTGATTCCTCATGTCCAAAACAGACTAGGTGTAAATTTTCATTTAATTTAGGACTCATTTGCACCCTCAAAAGAGGAGAGAGAATATAAAATAAATAAATTCATTCACACTTTAATAGGAATCCAATTTGAGTATGGTTTTATTTGATTTTATATATCACACGATTTATGATTTCGGTCCTTATCTCAGTCATTTTATCATAGATCTGATGGCATGGGGGTCAGCTCCTACCTTGGGTAGGAGACCGCCTGCGTGAACAATGTCCCAATTTTCTCTCACCCGCATCTCAGTCGTTTCTCAATGTTTTCCAAAAATTTCTTCACCATCGAGTTTGTGAGGCGATCCCAAATCTGCCGAGCCCTATTTTTACCCCTCTTGTGCCCTATATAAGGAAAGACCAATTCCCCATCTTTCTATCTCCACACCATGACCGGGAACTACCCCCTCTGTACACCATACTTCTATAAAACCACTAGGACACCACCAGAGATCTCCCTGCGATGCTTCCCTATACCTAATTGAATTGTGATCCCACCCTTCTGTTCCCACAAACTGAACCTTCTTACAATGACTCCTTGTGTCACCTTTTCCAGTACAGGGCATGAGACATCAATTTCTTTCACCCCAACCCTCCTATCATTTCTCCGCAACCCCTCACCACTTTTGTTTTCTCTATTATGCGGCTGTGAGTTCTACCCTACTTGAGTTATGTCCTGCCTTTAGAGCTTCATGCCTCAGGTGCTCTAGAAGCCTAAAAGGACCGTCATCAGAGTTCTTGAGTTCTCCGAACTTTGGTGGAGATAAGACCATCAAACTGATCTAAAACTAGTAAATCAATTTACTTCCGTTTCTTCTTCATTGCCATGAATCTGAACCCACGTCTGTATGACTTCCTTCATTATTTCCGTCAGGGTTTGGTTCCTTGAATTCATGTTGTCCCAGAGAGCTCGTTGGTCAGGGTTCCATTGTTATTTGGCCTCTATTTTTTGGTTTAAGATCTCTCCATCAGGGCTTCGCAGAAGCAGGTGTTCTCGCGACCTTGGTAGGGAGCTGTTTCAGGGGTTGAATCCCCAATGTTTAATATCTATTTACCCTATGATTCCTCTAGTTTTATTTTTTCACAATAATGGCATTTTTGTCTTTTCACATGAATTGGTTTTTGTTTTTAGTTCTAAGGCAACACTGACTTGTGAGTAGGCTACTGAGTTGGTTTGCTTTGGTTGGGCCAACTCAGCATAAACAACCCTCTCCCTCTCTCAACTTCTCTCTCAGAGGTTTTTGCTGACATGTAAAATTCTGATTGGTCCAATTTCAAAAATGCATATCTAAATATTCCTAGCTCGGAAAATAAAATAAAATATGTTTTGAAATGAAAAATATGGGCTTTCTAATTGAACTAGTTTTTCACCTGAATATAATGTTATAAAAATGAAATTTTAATGGATTTTCCTAAATAAGTAATATCTTGTCAAATTCATAAGTAAATATTTATAAGTTAGAAAAACATAATAAAATATATTTTGGACTCAATAAAAGGTAACCTAAAATATGGCATGGTTTTGGTAACCTAATTCACTAATATTAAAAAGGCGATTTTTAGGTTTTGAATAATTAATGGAAACATAATCCTAATTTTATGAATATGCATAATAGGTTCTTTGGAAGCCTAGACTTGGATCTAGAAGTATCTTGGACTTGTAAAGAATCTAAAGTGAGGTATGTTGTATCCCCTATTCCTATATGTTGAGCAATTCACCTATCTTATCATTCTTTTGACTTTGGCCTACACATATGTCTATTCTCTTGATATCATGGTTCATGTGAACTATCTTGCTCGTTATGGACTTGGATATTCTCTTGATATATTTTATCTTGTGCCTTAGTGCATGGTGGTCTTATGTAATGATATGTGCCCACTTTGAAGTGGATGTTTATATGTTTGTGTTGTCCATTGTGTGATGGAAACATTGTATAATTATGACTATACTTTTCTACTTGCATATACATTTTACATGTTTTGTGATTCAGTAGCACTAGAGTAGTGTAATTGCATTAGTTTTTGGGCTTGTGCCCCTATTTTTGGGATGGAGGTGATGGTGCCTCCATACCTGAGTTTCAAGGATGAGAAGCCTTGTCTCTAGTTTATATATTGGGATTTTGGCAGTGCGTCATACTCTATCAGGTTCCAAGGATGTGAAGCCTTGGCCTCCATTGTTATTTATATTGTTCTAGGGCTATGTTTATCTCACATGCATGTAGGATGATGTTTATGGATTATGGGTTATGTGCCCTAATTTCATATGTGCTTATGTTGCACCACTTTTATATGTTATTTTATGGCAAGTATCTTCTTATTGTGATCTTTTCTCTTGATACCCACTTGGGTGGTACTTTTCTTTTCTATGGGAAGCTTCTATTTACTTTGATGTCCTTTACTTCATGTATTGCTCAATTTACTTTTTAGTATGCACATACCAGCCTCTTCTGACATCTTCTATTTTCTCTTCTTGCTAGGGTATGCTTCCAACCCTAGGTGAAGGATATGGAGGACATGGCTTAAAGATATGGACTTAGATTGAGAAATTAAAGCTTGGAGACAATCTTAATGTGGTTTAGATAACCCTCTACCTGGATCTTTATGATGTACTCTACACGTAGTTTTAAGATGTTACCTTATTTTATAAATCAAATATAGTCATGTTTTTATTCCGCTGCTACACTTTGGTTGTTTTGTATACTATTAATAAAGATGAGAAAATTTTACACCCACTCAAAGCATACCTTTGAAGTGTGTTTGGACTGGAGGTTCTATTGTTCAAATTTTAATAGAGAGGTGGTTTCACTTCTTAACAACATGGTATCAGAGCCCAGGCTAGATAGAATCTGACTATTTTAGTTTTGTCTCCCTATTAGAACCCTTGACTTGGCTAGTTACCTCTAGGTGAGATGTTCACCCTAGAATTGATCGATGATGATCTTTTATGCAATAAGGTTTGATTTGAGGATGAAATTAGGTTGTGAGTATGAGGTAGTTGTAGGATAAGAAGATCTTGTTATGGATAAATTGTGACTTGGTTTCTGTATTGATTTTGAGCTCACCATTGTTTTATATCGCATGATTTTTTGAATATTTTTTTTTCAAATTATACTACTATGTGTACAAAATTTTCAAGATTTCATCGAAGTTTTCTTAAACTAAGTTAGAATGAAGTGATATGAGAAGTTTTGACAGTAAAACACTAAACCTTATGCTAACCCTAGTTTTGACTTTGGAGTTGTAACTAGGATTGATACAAAGGTGTAGTTGACCTACCCTATGTCTTTTGTAGTGTTGTTAGGTTAGAGACACAAGGACCTAAAACTCAACCCTAGATGGTGTGACTATTAGTTGGATACATGATAAATCTCTAAAAACTTTCACCACTAAAAGTTATATGGGTAACCCTAAATGTGGATTAGTTTGACTTGTTACACTGAACTTTTTTTTAAGGGGTGGAGAATAGTTGGTTGTTGATGTTTGGATCATTAGATTTCGAGGAAGAAATCCTTTTTAAGGGGTGGAGTGTTGTAACATACCAAATCTTAGACCCTACCCTAGAACTTTGACCTTTTGGATTTGACCAAATAAGGTTGAGGTTAGTGTGATCCTTTTAAGCTAAAGCATGCATATTTCACCCTAATGTAATCTATAATGACACATAACTCATTTGGATGGTAATATGAAGATAAAGGACCTAATTGGATGAATAATAAAAATAATGGACCATTAATGGGCCATATGACATATCTCATTAAAATAATTCTCAAAAGTGGGATCTAAGTTAAAAATCATGTTTCTTGGATCCTAATTGCCTTAGGAGTCAAGTTTCACATTATTCACATAATAATAATTATATAAATTCATTTTGGAAAGAGAAGATCTAAGTTTTCCCCAAAATATAAAATAAAATAATAAATGACTCCAAAAGAGGAAAATAATCTTGGATTTGTAATCTACATAGTAAATATAGCATTTGGGTGAATTTTCATCCAATTTGGAGAAAGTTTGGTTAAAAGGTGAATCGGGATAGAGAAAGTATGTAGAACCTTCAAAATATTTAATAAATGATCAAACAACTCCAACATGTAAAATTGGTGGAAAATCCATATCCAACCCATTAAATATGTGTTGTGGGTGAAGTTTCACCAAATTTGGATAATCCTAATGTTGTTAATGAAGAAGGAAGAGAAAATAAGATTTGATTTATTTAACACATTAAGAGTTTCCAAAAGGCAAAAGTAATTACATATTTGGATTCCTCATGTCCAAAATAGGTTGGGTGTAAAGTATCATTTAATTTGGGACTCATTTGCACCCTTAAAAGAGGAGAGAGAAAATAAAATAAATAAATTCATTCACACTTTAATTGGAATCCGATTTGAGTATGGTTTTATTTGATTTTATATATCACACGGTTTATGATTTCGATCCTTATCTCGGCCGTTTGATCATAGATCTGACGGTGTGGGGATCATCTCCTACCTTAGGTAGGAGACCACCCCCATGAACAATGTCCCAATTTTCTCTCGCCTGCATCTCAATCGTTTCTCAATGTTTTCCCAAAATTTCTTCACCATCGAGTTTGTGAGGCGATCTTGAATCTGTCGAGCCCTATTTTGACCCCTCTCATGCCCTATATAAGGAAAGCCCAATTCACCATCTTTCTGTCTCAATGTCATGATCGAGAACTACCCCTTATGCACACCATACTTCTATAAAACCACTAGGACACCACCAAAGATCTCCCTGCGATGCTTCCCTATACCCAATTGAATCATGAGCACTCCCTTCTATTCCCACAAGATACACCTTTTTTCTATGACTCCCTGTGTCACCTTCACCTGTGCAGGGCATGTGACATCAATTCCTTTCACCCCAACCCTCCTGACATATCTCCACAACCCCTCACCACTTCTGTTTTCTCTGTTTTGTGGCTGTGAGTTCTTCCCTACTCGAGTTATGTTCTGCCTTTAGAGCTTTGTGCCTCGGGTGCTCCAGAAGCTTGAAAGGACCGCCGTTAGAGTTCCTAAGTTTGCCAGACTTTGGTGGTGGAGACAAGACCATCAAACTGATCTAAATCTAGTAAATCAATTTACTTCTGTTTCTTCTTCATTGCCATGAATCTGAACCCACGCCTATATGATTTCTTCACTATTTCCGTTAGCATTTGGTTCCTTGATTTTACGTTGTCCTAGAGAGCTTGTTGGTTGGGGTTCCGTTGTCCATTGTCCTCTATTTTCTGGTTTGAGATCTCACCAAAAGGGCTTCACAGAAGCATGTGTTCTCACAACCTTGGCAGGGAGTTGGTTTGGGGGTTGAATCCCCAATGTTTAATATCAATCTTACCCCTATGATTCTTCTAGTTTTGGTTTTTGTGATAAGGGTATTTTCGTCTTTTCACATGAATTGGTTTTTGTTTTTAGTTTCGAGGCAACACTGACTTGTGTGAGTAGGCGACTGAGTTGGTTTGCTTTGGTCGAGCCAACTCAACATAAGAAACCCTCTCCCTCTCTCAACTTCTCTCTTAGAAGTTTTTGCTGTCATGTAAAATTCTGATTGGTCCAATTTCAAAAATTCATATCTAAATATTTCTTGCTCAGAAAAATAAAATAAAATATGTTTTGAAATCAAAAAAATATGGGCATTCTAATTGAACTAGTTTTGTCACCTGAATATAATGTTATGAAAATGAGATGTTAATGGATTTTCCTAAATAAGTAATATTTTGTGAAATTCATAAATAAATATTTATAAGTCAGAAAAATATAATAAAATATGTTGGACTCAGGAAAAGCTAACCTAAAATATGGCATGGTTTTGGTAACCTTATTCACTAATATTAAAAGGCGATTTTTAGGGTTTTGAATTATTAATGGAAACCTAACCCTAATTCTATGAATATGCATAATAGGTGCTTTGGAAGCCTAGATTTGGATCTAGAAGTATCATGGACTTGTAAAGAATCTAAAGCGAGGCATGTTGTGTCCCCTATTCCTGTATGTTGAGCAATTCACCTATCTTATCATTCTTTTGACTTTGGCCTACATATATGTCTATTCTCTTGATATCATGGTTTGTGTGAACTATCTTGCTTGTTATGGACTTGGACATTCTCTTGATATCTATCTTGTGCCTTGGTGCATGTTGGTCTTATATAATGATATGTGCCCACTTTGAAGTGGATGTTTATATGTTTGTGTTGTCCATTGTGTGATGGCAACATTATATAGTTTCTGACTGTACTTTTCTACTTACCTCTACATTTTACATGCTATGTGATTCAGTAGCACTAGAGTAGTGTAATTGAATTGGTTTTTGGGCATGTGCCTCTATTTTTGAGATGGTGGTGGTGGTTCCTCCATACCTGAGTTTTAAGGATGTGAAGCCTTGGTTCAACTTTATATATTGGGAGTTTGACAGTGCGTCATACTTCAGGTTTCAAGGATGTGAAGCCTTGGCCACCATTGTTATTTATATTGTTCTAGGGCTATGTTGATCTCACATGCATGCATGGTGATGTTTATGGATTATGGTTTATGTGCCCAAATTTCATATGTGCTTATGTGGAACCACTTTTATATGTTGTTTTATGGCAAGTATCTTCTTATTGTGATCTTTTCTCTTGATACCCACTTGGGTGGTACTTTTATTTTCCATGGGAAGCTTCTATTTACTTTGATGTCCTTTACTCCATGTATTTCTCAATATCCTTTTTAGTATGCACATACCAACCTTTGCTGAAGTCTTCTATTTTCTCTTCTTACTGGGGTATGCTTCCAACCCTAGGTGAAGGATATGGAGGACATGGCTTAAAGATATGGACTTAGATTGAGAAGTTAAAGCTTGGAGACAATCTTGAAGTGGTTTAGATATCCCTCTACCTGGATCCTTATGATGTAATCTACATGTAGGTTTAAGATGTTACCTTGTTTTATAAATTGAATATAGTCATGTTTTTATTCCGCTGCTACACTTTGGTTGTTTTGTATACCATTAATAAAGATTTGAAGATTTTACATCCACTCAAAGCATACCTTTGAAGTGTGTTTTGGACTGGAGGTTCTATTGTTCAAATTTTAGTAGAGAGATGGTTTCACTTCTTTACAATTGATGTAATAATATAATAAATATAATAGTGATGAGCCTAAAATATAATTGTGTTAGAACTCACAAAAGTCAACTTCACAACTCAAATCTAATCTCTAAATATTGTTCCTTGGGTCCCAATTATCTTGGGTTCCAAGTTTGAGATTAAATAATTAATCCTAGATGCCTTAATTTTATTCATAAGAGAAACTATAAATAATCCCAAAATATTAAAGAAAATAATGAGATGCCCCAACATTATTAACAAATGTAAAATTTGGATTCCTTATATATTACTTATTTTAGTTTCCAAATTTAACTTCAATAAAATAATACTAGTTACCATAAATTGATTATAGAGGAAATTTATGAGATATTTTTACAATGACTCAAATAAATCAAATGACTTATTAAACATTCCAAAAGTGGAAAGTAAGCCTATATTCAGATTCTACATGCCATAATTGTCTTAGCTATAAAATTTTACTTTAATAACATATTGTTTGACACCTAAACTAATTAGGCCAAGAAAAACTAATAAACACCCTAAAATATCCTTTATTTCCTTAAATGTATTCAAATTTATAAAGTTTTTGATATTTAGCTGTCACACAATATTTTTTCAATATTTTCTTAAAGTCATGTGTCACACTAGCTTTCCTTTTGTCAACTCCCTTACATCTAATGGAACATGATCATAAGGGATCTAACTTTTCTCCTACCTCCCTCCAGTCTGTCCTGATTTTCTTTCCGAAACAGTAGACGTGGCTTTGTTTTCTTCCACATAGTAACTCCCCTCTCTCGATCTCTCTCTATCCCTCTCATTTCCTTCTTTTTCTTGTCTAATTTTACCTTTGCAATTTCCTCACTTTTTTGCATTCATCGATCTTGAGTTATCTAGGGTTCGGTAGCCCCTACTAGGTTATCGGCTCCGACCCCCTTCTATTTCCATGTTCTTCCTTTATCACTTCCCCCTTTTCCCATTTCCTCACATCATCAAGTCTTTATATTCTTATAAAACCAAACTTTCACCATCTTGCGTCTCTCATGTATCCTTGTTTACCGTATGCCAAACCCGAAACGCTCATGCCTAACCCATTCACACACCATCTACCTCCGGATGGCATGTCAGAGTCAGGGTTTGACCTTCAGCCATGGAGAAAGCCTGAGATCTCCATAGAATCCTTCTAGGGAATGAAGTGGGCTTTTCCTACTTGTCAAACTCTTCCTTTGATTGGTAATCTCGTTCCCCATTTTCAGCTCTACTTCGTTGCTGCTGTAATGAGTGTAATACCTAAAGGACTACAATTTCACAATAGCCTATCATCCTGGAAAGGGTGATGTGGTGGTTCATGCCCTTAGTCATGACTAGCTCAGTGTGCTTATGGTTCAGCCACACCGTCAAGAAGACTCGACGAGTTTGTCATATGGACCTCAAAACCCTTTCCTGATAAATTTCACATGGCCAACATCTAGATTGTCCATGAACTTCTTTCTGAGTTGATTGCATCCTAGTTGTCTAGCACTACCCTTGAGAAGATGAAAACCCTTCTCTATAAACCTCAAAACCACCTCTCCATGGGAATCTACAAAGGTAAGGTTGTCAATAGGGAGGGTAATACAATTTTACTCTTTATCCACACCATGTAGGATAAAGGGTAAGGATAAAACTTTTCATTAACCACTACTAGTTTACTCTTTACCCTTTTTCCCACTCTATTAATAGGGAAGGATAAGGTATGAACATTGTCCATAACCTTTTACTCATTTACCTACTTTTCAGTTAAAAGTATTTATAAAATATATATAGAGTGTTTTGGAAAAATAGCCCAACCCTAAGTGCTTGAGGCTATATGTTAGGAAAAAATTACTACTATCTTGTGACTCCCAGACCGCACAACAACGTAGCCGTCGAGGAGTCTGGATTGTGTGTCATTCTTTTGTGTTTTATTTATCTGACAAGGTGTATTGGTCTTTCTACTAAACAACCCTTCATTTGATACTGTGTAAAGTCGATCCACTTGGCTAATCTTAATAGGGCCATACCATCAAGGATTTATAACAATATATATAATGCTTATACGTGGTATATTGGAATATTATGATCGATCCATATTTTTCAAAATTCATATTAGATGGTTTATAGATAAGAAAAATAAATATGTTCTAGAATCAGAAAATTGTAACCTATCCAAATGTATTGATTTCATCACATAAATCTTCATATTATACAAATGTGATTTTTTATGGATTTTTTAATTGAATAAAATTTCTATATGCAATTTCTAATAATCTATAAGTCAGAAAAATAAAGTAAAATATGATATGAACTCATAACAATATAATCCATAAGATGACATGGTTTTATAACCTAATTCAATAATAAAAAAGGTGACTTTTAGGGTTTATATAATTAATGTAAACCTAACCTTAGTATCACATATGTCTTTAATACGTTGCTTGTAAACTGAGATGGAATTAGGGTTTTTACCTTAGACATATGTAGACTTAATTAGAGGTATGTTGCATTCCCTATTTATCATATTGAGCAACCACCTACTTTTTATCTGTGATGACTAATGCCACACAAACAAAATTACTCAAAACAAAACACGCGATCAATAAATAAACAACCGCATTGCCATAAAGGTAGGTAAAATTAAAACTGATTTCATATTACTATCATACTCAAAAACATATTACACAAAGGTTCATCAATTTGTCATAACATATGCCATATTAGGCATATACATATGTCTAGTAGTCAAGGCCACAACATGTACAAAAGATCTTGTTTCACATATACATGCCATCTATACAAACATAGGTATACTTCCAAAACCACGTGTCGATATATATCGTCTACAAAACATTCCCTTCCCGGACCTGAGAGTACATGGATGGTGATAGGACTCTACTACAACTACTAGCAGCTATCCAAACTTCTACATCTACTGATCTCCAAGTTGCTCCTCCTCAACACCATGATCCTGACCATGCCGTTGACGAACACCTAAAAAGATGTGGTAACCCATGAAGTGAGACCCATATCCCAGAGAGAGATATAACTCTCAACCAATAACTATTGATTATGACAAGTATTATTATTAAGTAGAATGAGAAGATTCAGTTAAATGAGTAGGTTAAGCAAATTAAGCACAAGCTAAATAGATAGGCATATCAACATATATGACTAGAAGGAATATGAAGGACAAGTAAGAATATTCCCTATTAACAATTAATTTCTTCTATCTCATTACATAACAACTGAGAAGTATACGAAATAAGCAAGGGTTAGCATCCAATGTGAAGCGAATTAAAACCTAAATAGATATCCTACATGATTGGATCACATATTTTATTAAGCCCTGAGTAGTTGAGGTATACCACTTAATTCCAACTAACCACTTGTAAGTCAAAATCAATGCCATATAAGATCTATAAGAGAGCTGAAATCCTAAGATCTCATCCACCCTCAGTCTGTATGAGTCTGCTACAAAGACATATAAGTCCAATTGCAAAACAACCTAGTTCTCCCTTGGAATATAGGCCAGGACACTAGTGAATGACCTAGTTCGTCCTTAAAGGCCATGATACTAGTAAAACCAAGGTATACAAAACCCAAATAGTTGAGGTACAACTACAACTGTCCTCAATCACATCAAACATATTGAACAACATTTGAGATACGACCTTGACCGTTCTCCTATCAAGGACTTGTTAGGGTTTTACTTGATTAGTTAGAGGCAGTTGGATATCTTTGAACTGCATCAATCAAGTTACATACAAACCCTAAAAGGGTTCTACAAATATAAGGGTAGATTGCAACTTCAGAAGATATAAAACATACAAGAAATAAAGTTTATCACATCATCACATGGTAATGTTCATTGCTATACATGAGTCTGTACTCATCATCATACCATCATGCGATACCAATCCCTTATCACATCATATAGAGGATATCACCTCAATTAGGGCAACCAACCCTATCCAAGGTCATACGACTATTCACATTGTTCCCTATAAGAACATCATCATCTCTCCATGCCTCATCAAGACTCATCATCATACACATGATACATAAGTGAAACAACAACCATTCATTAGCTATAATGAGTATTCAATAGCAAATTGGGTTTACAACTTTAGGTGGAAGAAAGTACTACATCACGCTAATTACTCAAGAAAACTAAGCAACGTCATCATGTAGTTGAATTAGGATTAAGTTCAACACGGGAACTAAACTAGTGTTTCTAATCAAAAATTAAAGATAAACCCTAATTCTAATCATCTCCAACATTCTTGGAAGCATATAGGTCAAACATCATCATCATAAAGTCAACAAAACATAGTGACCATCTAGGCCAGAAAACATCATTGATCACATAGGGTTAGTGTTGTCATCTACCGCTAAAAACTGGGTCACACCATCTTAGCGACTACTTAGGTCAAAACACACCATCGATCGCAGAAAAAGGAGCAAGGTTGGTGACCGAAGAATAGGGGTTCAACCTTCATCAACTGCTGAGATTGACCACCTTCACTGACTGTTGAACTATGGTTAACCACCCTCAATGACCACTAATAACAACTTCAACGACCACATAGATCGATTCTTGGTGACCAAAGGAACATGGAGAATCTCATCAACTGAAGGGAAATCACACCATCTTCATAGAGACCAACCATGAAGAACAAAATTCATTGACCGCATAGAAAGACCAACCTTAGTGACCACAACTTAAAACTTGTCAACCACTCAACATCAACATCTTAGCGACCTCATGAGAAGAAAGAGAAAAACTTAGGGACCAAAAATATCATCAAACATAAGGATCAAATAGGTTGATCATCACTATGAAACCAAAAGTCATCAAGCTGTAAACTACAAGAAGAAAATCAACTTCAAAACTCTAATTAACAACCATCATGAGAGAGAAACAAACCATAAATTTTGAGATAGGAAAGCCCACATTTCCACCAACATGCATGCATCAAAACTTCTATCACCAAAGAGAGATCCGTGCACAAAAATTAAAGTACATTCAAGGAGAGTTATCTATTCAAGATCACATTGTAATCACAAGCCCTAGATCAAATGTATCCTCTTTCTACTTGTAATCACATTTTTAGGTTATATTATTTGTGTAAAGAGGCGGAATCACCTCCTTAGTAAAATTTAAAGGAAGTACAAAACATCCATCTTTTAAGAAATACAAAAGATATCGAGGGATGCATGTAAAATATTCCAAGTAAATAAGCATGCACCAGATACATTATAAAATGTCAATAGCAGCAAAAATAAAAGTACTAATCCTATTACATGGCTTTAATTGTTCATTACATGATTGTTCCCAAAAGAAAAAGATAAGAGAAAAGGATCTAGCTATAGAAACCTAGAAATCCTTTCAGATAGCTTGAGATCTACTCCTGAGATGACTTCCTTCAAACATGTCCTTCTCCTTGCTCAGTACCAGCACATGGGTGGTTGGGAAAGCACCCGACAAAAGGGGAAAGAAAACAAGGTATGTGTCACAAAACTAGTCTAGGATAACAAGATAAGTAAAGAAAATAATAACATGCTAGGGTTCATCATAAGATGAAGATAACAAGAGGTATGGGGCTATATTCCAAAGAAACTTGCCATTAACAATTATACTAAAAAGGATTTGCATGTAAGATAATTATGTCTACCTAACTAAGTAGGGTTGAGACACCTACCAGACCTCTAACCTATAGGTGAGAGGAGAATAATACATTCCCAATCACCTACACAATTATATAGGGGAGAATGAAAACATTCCCCAGGGTGATTAAATACATGCCCTCTGTGGGTGGTTGTACACAAGCACTGCTACTTTAAATTAAATAGAACATAATCTACATGCTAGAAAAGTATTTATGGCAAGAGTAGTCATAATATTCAATAAGCATGGCAGTGGAGTATAAGACCTAAACAAGAAGAAATTATAATCTGATTTGAGGCATGGACAACATTAGGATTCAAGAATAGAAGATTTAGGGTTCATTTAAGCCTCATTAGGGAAATATAGGGTTTGGATACAATTATCCCAACACAGGGTGTAAGGAATGCACATATCTCTCTTACTGATATTAATTACTAACTTTCACCAATTTAATTGAGTCCATGTTCCACTTTGCCTATTTTCAATGTATTAACATGTATTAGAGTACATAGTGCAATTAATGTATAGAAACCCTAATTTCATAAATTTTTATCAAAACTAAGATTTAGATTTTGAAAATATCACCAATGAACTTATTAGGTTCTCCTGATGAAGAAAACATATTAATTTTGGAGTTATGATGATTAAGATGTAATTTTTATGAATTTTATGCATTAAATTCATTTTACAAAAATCACCCTTCGTCAAACCATGAAATTAGACCTTGAATTTTTTTTATTAGATAGATATTAATTTTCCAATTCTAAAACATATTTAGTTGTCAAATTTGGATAAGCGGATTAGAAGATATGAATTTTTCAATACTGACCAATAGGAAATTGCCACATCACCAAACTGATCGAGATAATTGAAGAGAGGGGGAGAGGGAGAAAACACCATTTGACCCAAGATCAGGTTTGAAGTTGCATAGGTAACCAAACTAGAACTTCTAGAGAAGGTAAAATAACAAGAAACCAAAACCCTAGAAGGTCCAAACCCTAGAAGGTCCAAACTTGAGCTTCTAGAGAAGGTAAAAAGTTAGATTAAGGTTTAGAGCACTTAATTATGGTAATTAATCTTTTTTTAATATATTTAATAAATGTTTAGGGCCTTGCACTTTCTAGCAAAAATTAATATACCATTGTTCTACTAGTGGTGATTTTGCATTTTAGATCCTTAAATAAGATTTCACTGAGGTATTTGTGCATAAACATAAACCCTTATATTGGTACAATTAGTGAATAAATGTTCACTAAACCACTATAAATTCCACTAATTAAACATGAACGACATAAAGGACAGATATGAAAGGAAAACTTGGGAAAAAGGTTTACATGCAGATTACATCTAAGATTCATTATGTTACAACACTCCACCCCTTTAAAAGGATTTCGTCCTTGAAATCTCAAGAAAAAAGAGAAGGGTGAGTACGTAACATTTCATCTCTCAACTCCCAAGTGGTTTCTTCCAAACCATGATATTTCCACAAAAATTTTACCAGCTCAATCTCTTTGTTCTTCAGCTGCTTTACTCGGGAGTCAAGGATCTTCACATGTAGCTCTTCATAGGTTAGATTCTCATGTATCTCCAAAGGCTCAACAGTAAGCACATGAGAAGAGTCCTTCACATACTTCTTCAGCACAGAGACATGGAACACATTATGAATCTTATCATAGGAAGGAGGTAAAGCAAAGTGGTATGCACAGTCTCTAACCTTATCTAAGATTTCGAATGGCCCAACATAGTGAGGACTCAACTTGCCTTAACTTTAAAATATAGTAATAGAATAGATAGGCTTGATCTTCAGAAATGCACAATCACCTACTAGGAAGTTAACATCAGACCTTTTCTTGTCAGCATACATCTTCTATCAGTCTTGAGCAGCTTTCATGCATTTCTTTATCAACTGTACCTTTTGTAGTCATCATTTGCATGTCATCAGTCTTTACTAGAGAACATTCACTGACATCATCCCAATGCAAAGGTGAACGACATGGTCTACCATAGAGAGCTTCAAAAGGTGGCATATCGATACTAGCTTGGTAGCTATTGTTGTAAGCAAACTCAGCTAATGGCAGATACCGATCCCATGCACCACCCCAATCCATAACACAAGCATAAAGCAAGTCCTCTAGAATCTGAGCTGTTCTCTTCGATTGACCATCAATCTGCGGGTGGTAAGCAATACTAAAATGCAAGTCAATACCCATCTCCTCCTGAATCTGACCCCATAAACAAGAAGTAAACTTTGGGTCACAATAAAAAACTATCACCTCAGGTACTCCATGCAGGCATACAATCCACTCAATGTACAACTGAGCTATATCTACAACTTTGTAATTGGTTTTGAAAGGAAAGAAATGAGCAGATTTTGTAAGCCGATCAATAACTACCCAAACAACATCATAACCTTTCTTGGACTTGGGGAAACTAGTAATGAAGTCCATTGTGATCTTCTCCCACTTCCATTCCAAAATTTCAAGAGGATGAAGAAGACCACCAGATCGTTGATGTTCGATCTTGACTTGCTGACATGTTAAGTTTTTCACAACAAATAGATCTATATAATTCTTTATGTTCTTCCACCAAACGCTTTACATTTTTGTTGTGCTAGGATGAATAGTGTACTTGGATCCATGCACTTCACTCAACACCTTCTATCTCAGATCACCTATGCCAGGAATCCACAACCTTTATCTGAGGCGGACAACACCATCAACTCTGACAGAGAAGTTAGATTACGGTTTCTTGGTCAAGGCCTTCATCTCTTCCATCTCAGAGATTTCCAACTGTGCATCAATGACTTCCGAGATCCAAGTCAGTGTAACATTCAAACTAGACATATGGACACACAACTTGTCTTCGTCTACTGAATCGATAGTTTGAGGTCGCCAACTAGTCACATATTTTAGGTTTTCCCATACCAAACATCTCAGAGAAGCGCAACCGACATCCTTATGACTTAAAGTATCAACTATGATGTTTTCTTTACCAGGATGATAGGTGATGGTGAAGTCATAATATTTGAGATATTCCATCCACCTTCGTTGTTGTAGATTTATATCCTTCTGTGTCAATAGGGACCTCCATATTTTATGGTCGGAGAAAACTTCAAACTTCACACCATAGAGATAGTGTCGCCCGATTTTTAGAGAATCAATGATAGCAGCAAACTCTAAATTATGTATAGGCCAATTTGTTTCATTCAGTTTCATTTGGCAGGAAGCATAGGCGATCACCTTTCTGTCTTGCATCAAAACACACCCTAAGCCTTGTTTTGAAGCATCAATGTAGATGACATAGGGCATGCCTTCAACATGCAAGGCAAGAACGGGAGCAGAAGTCAAACACTCCTTTAGCTTTTGAAAACTGTTCTCACATTCTGGTGTCTAAGAGAACTTGACCTCCTTTCGTGTCAGCTTGGTTAAAGGCAAGGACAACTCAGAGAAGATCTTGATAACATGTGATACTAACCTTCTAAGATGAGGAAACTATGGATCTCTGAGGGATTCTTTGGAGCTTTCCACTTGGTCACAACTTCTACCTTTGTAGGATCGACAAATATATGTCTGGTAGAAATCACATGACCCAAAAACATCACTTCCTTTATCCATAACTCACACTTTGAGAATTTTGCATAGAGTTGATTTTCTCATAGTGTGTTGAGTAAAATCCACAGATGCTTGTGATGTTGATCTAACATCTCAGAATAAACCAAAACATCGTCGATAAACACCACCATGAACTTGTCAAGGTATGGGTGGAACACTCAGTTCATCAAGTCCATGAAGGCAGCATGGGCATTTGTCAAGCTGAAAGGCAGGGCCATGAATTTGTAATGCCCATAGCGAGTTATGAATGCCGTTTTCGGGACATCTTCATCCTTCACATGCATCTGGTAGTAGCCACTTCACAGAGTCATCTTGGTGAACACAGTGGATGACTTTAGCTGGTCGAACAAGTCATCAATGTGAGGCAAAGGATAACGGTTCTTCACCGTCACTTGGTTAAGCATGTCGTAGTCCATACACATCCACATCAAACCATCCTTCTTCTTCACGATCAGGATAGGGGCTGCCCAAGGTGAAACACTGGGGCAAATGAAGCCCATGTCGAGAAGCTCTTCTAGCTACTTCTTTAGTTCGGCAAGCTCGGCATGGGCCAAGCGGTAATGTGACTTCGATATTGGAAAAATTCTAGGTACAAGCTCGATGGAGAACTCCACCTCGCGAGTAGGTGGGAAACTGAGTAACTCCTCGAGAAAGACATATGGGAAGTCCTTCACCACATCTATGTGGTCGAGAGAAGGAGGTGTAGCCTCGATGACTATAGAGGCTAAGAAATCTCTACACCCTTATGAGACTAGCTTTTCGGCTTTGATGGAAGAGATAACAAATTGCCAATCTTCTCGCTTCCTCATTACGAAAAATATGGTCTTTAACTACAAAAAAAATTGTAGCAAAACCCCCAAAATTTGTAGCTAAAAGCTTTGGCTACATTTATCCTTACATTTATAATATATAGCTAATACCCATGTAGCTAATTTTTTAGGCTACATTTTTCAAAGTTGTAGTTAGTTATTCCTCTGGCTACAAATTCATATGTAACCCTAATTGTAGGTAAAAAATGTCCTTACACATAAACATGTAGTTTCCATTGTAGCCAAATGTATGACTACAATTAAATTTGTACCTATGATATGTAGGGAAAGATGACATTGGTTACAATTTGTATTTGTAGTTCATGTATAGAAAAATTAGCACTTGCTACACATGTAATTATAGGTAGTATGTAGTGAAAGACACCATGTACTATACATACATATGTAGTGAGAGACATTATGTATCCAATCAGTCGCTTGCCAATATAGAGGGGTTTTCAATAAGAAATAGATGAATGTTAATCAAGATCTAGTTGTGCTTACAATGTCAGCAATGATACTTTTATTTATATTTGAACAATGAGTACAAATGGGGAGGACATTAACCTGACCCCTATTTTACAATATGCATGGAAAAAAGACACATGTATACAATATCTTCTTCTGACTACATCTATCCACTGCAAACTACAAAGCACAATATAAAGAGGGCTCATCTCCCTTAGTTCCTCAACATAATTCACAGTGAGTTCAACAACCCTATGAATCTCAGCTTTAGTGGTGAATCTTCCAATCCCAAACATGATAGAGGTATGTGTCATGTCCTCATCAACTACCAAAGCTCTCAACACATAGGATTGATCACAAGAGTTGCAGCCTTTCCTGTTGGCAACTCATTTAGAGGTTCATGTATGGTTAGTTTTGGTTGGCGAATCCCCTGGATTAGAATATATTGGCATTTCTTCTCATAATATATACGTTCTATACTTTTGTATGTTGTGGATCTCCATCACCATCAAGTTGATGGTAGCATCCACTTTGTGTGAACCACCATGGATACCTACAAAGAAACATACAAGTTTTGAGATATAACTCATGAAAGAAACAAGAAAACATAGTTTCTCCTACTCATAACTTACCTATTCCATAAGCTTTCTTCTCCCAGTGCATTTAAGAAAAGCTCCTACCGATACATGATGACCTCTATAGCACATAAAAATGTAGTTAAGGATTAACATTGGTGGAAAAGAAGTGATAGAAGCATTAAGAGGACTCAAAATACCTCGATGAGAATTTGAGAGATCCAAATTATCCCAAGTAACTGTGATAGAATCTATACAAAAGAAGCTGAGTACCCACATCATGCAGAACCAAATAGAATGTAACTCATAGTAGATAAAAGATAATTGTAACAACAACCAAAATCTTGGCATCATGCCTCTTTATGATTAAAATAAATGCAATACGAGATAATATAGAAAGCACCAGTACTATAGAGAAACAAAATTTGGGCATGAAATGAGAAAGGAAGCTTAGAAGCACTCACATTTATATAATAGTGGCCCATTTGTTTTATGTAATATGTATAAATTATCTATGTTACAAGATTTTAAACTATTAATAAATAGAGTATGAATTTAGAAATAAACCCACTAGCAACATGATTCCAAGTATACAAACTCAGTTCTAGCAGGGAATAGCAAAGTATAACCCAAGGCAGTTTGACCTATAGGAAAACTTCAGACCAAGCAAACATCTGGTAAAAAAGACCATTGGACCAAGAAAATCTCTGATCTAATACCAATAGACCAGGCTAGAGAAGAGACCCATATTCAACAGAAGCCCATAGTCAATGAGAAAGCCAAACAATCATCAATTCAAACAATCATCAATTCATATGTTATGGTAAATAGTTAATAGGATAGTTAGTGATGCAAAAAACAATTTGTATATTAGGACAATTGGAATATAACGATGGACTTTTATAAACATTAGTGTAATGTTCAGAATATACAGTTTAAACTAGTACCAAAATAAAAATTTTGGCAGTTAATAACAGCTTATACAAACTCAAAATGTTTGAAAGAGAGTGCAACATATGTATTGAGTGCACGAGACTACTTGCAGCATACTGCTAGTTGACAATACATAATATCTATTTTCCAATTGTTTGAAAGAGAGTTCAACACATCTACATGTATTTCCAAAGCCTAAATGATTATTTGTGAAGATACAGTAATATCCAACAAATTTGAGTTGTTGGTAATATTACGTAGACCCTAATCAACAAATTTGAGTTGTTGGTAATAACAATAGATTTGTAAAGTGACCAATCATGTATGATCAGAAAATCCAGGAAATGGAGGAGATATATTCGAAATTTTGAAGCAAAACCAGAGCATTGATGTGCAGAATAGAATGGACACTTGCTTAAAAAAAGAAAATCTAGGATACTAGAGATATGATTCTAGTTCCACAATAGATTCTTTCTAGCAAAAATAGATTCCCCTTTATCACCTCGATGATAATTTACACACCTCAATCCATCATGACATTTCGCTATGGATGAGACAAGCTCTCCAGTGGTGCTTCAATTAGCTTTAATAGTTGTAGTGCATAGAACCTCTGTCTGCAATGCCATCTCTAAGAGTTTCTGTAGGTTCCAGTGTGGACATTATCAAAATAAACAAAACATTGAGTACACAATTTTATAGAGAATAACTAAACATGTATAGCTACATATAATGCATATATGCAATAAATATATATTCCAAGTCCCCTATCGATACCTCTACTACCTCCAACCAGTAATATAAAAAGGCCTAGACAAGTAATGCCTTACAATAAAAACAATTATATCACATGTTCACCAGAAAATTAAACCAAGAAGTTCACCCACTGAAATCATCAATGAACCATAACCAAAGCACTAAAATCAGTATCCAAGATCACTGAATTCCAAGTATCAGACATAGAATAAGATCAAATGAATTGTCATAGCCCTTTGTAAGAGAAGAGGTAGTTGTTTTCGAGGTGTGAAGATTGAAGAGGGGGCACAAATGACTTAGGCAAATGAGGTTCATTTGGCTAAGACAATGCCTGAAGGTGGTACACATATGGATGTAGACACTCTAGTTAAAGCTAATCAAATGCGGAGAACAACTTAAGTAGCTCGGGATAGAATAGGAAAATGGCTAGCAGAGGAGCTGTAAAGAATCAAGGCATACATATACTGGAAGGGGAATTACTGGAAATCATAAGGGAAACCAAAAAGGCTACTCAAAGGAGAGTAGAAATTATGTGCTAGTATTCGTATAAACTAGCACAAATATGAACATTGTTATATATCTCCACTATGCCGGATCCAATAAGTTTTGAAGAATGAAGATGAAGCAAAACAAAAGTTCAGCACTAGAAGCAGCAAATAGAATTGTGCATGTTAAATAGAGCATTAAAGAAGCAAACCATAAGAGAAATCATGAAATATGAGAGGAAGTCAATCATTTTAACTCTATTAGCAACATATAACAAGTACGAATCTGATCTTGAATAAGCCCATAAGAGAAAGACCTAGTATTAAGAAGATAAACCAATTAATTCTTAAGTAATGATAATGGACAAATCAACCCGCGTACCTAAAAGGTTGAGTAATGATCAACAAAGGGATCAATTTGTTTATAATTTAGAACCTCAAACCATGCAAGCTATAAAGGTTGGTTGGGTTGGATAGACCTTATTCATGGCGCATACCTAAAAAATTGAAACTTGGTGTAAAACTTTACCATATTATATGAAAAATTAGTTGCCAGAACCTTTCTGTTGTGTTGGACAATGAGATTATAATCAAATTTGCTTTGTAATTGCTCTGCTCATTGCAGTCCTGCTCCATCCCATTTTCTCCTACTACTATCACTTGCTTCTTTTATCATCTAGGTGATTGCAGCTGCTCATTTGCTGCTCTTAGACATGATTGCTTCCAACGCTTACTATTGAGGAAAGATGACCATATTCACTCATGGGATACACTCTGCCTGCAAATTCTAAATACCATAAAAAATGGAGACCATACCTTGAATTGATATGTTGTTACCACGACTTCTAATCTCTTGAATTGATCTGTTTAAGGTTGTACTAAACTAAAATTATGGATTAAAGCATTACAACTTTGAGATGTAATGAAATCTAGATCATAAGCATTACAACTTTGAGATGTAATGAATAAAATTATAAACATAAAACTCAGGTTGTTGTAAGGGTGGATAAGAAGACCTACAAGCTTTCAAGTTAAGATAACACTGTTGTAGTACATTCATTCACAATGGCATTACAATCAGTAACAACAATTAATACCAATGTGAGCCTTAATTGCAATAACACAGTTGAGAAATGTATAAAGTCCGTGTTAAGGAAAGATATCAAATTGAGAGCTTCGTAGGTGTTTGAGATCATATGAAGAAACATGCTCACTTTCATCAGTGGTGAGCCTCCTCTACTGACATCATTATGGAAAATGTCTGAAATAGATAAAACAAATAAAACAAGATCCACGATGTGATTAAACATGAAATTTCTTGTCAAACATACTGTGGGATATATTAAGTAATGCACAGTTGGGGGCCACATCCAAATGAAGGTCAAGTCTCAACCCCACTGTCGTGGAATAAACAACCAAATTCATCATTTTGTTATGCATTGCCACATATTTCTGTAGGAGTTTATTATTAGTAGTAACTCCAAATATGAAGACAATGTAGTTCCTATCAATTATGTTACATCAGTAGCCTGGATACGATCAGTAAATGGTACTCACTGACATCTAGGGAGTAGTACCATCATAATGAAGCCTCCATGGCCCTGGGAGTCTCAAGTTCCTTAGAATAGATATCACATACCCATAGGGAACCAAGTAAAACATCCACAAAACCCTGAAATACAAAGAAGACTCTTAGAATAGACTAACAACAGTAGACAATGAGAAAGAAATCTCTTTATAAAGAGGGCTCCGGGATTATATTTGTAAAAGGGCCTAACACATTTCACTCTTGACCATATTTCTAGAACCAAATATTGTACGCTGCAAGAAAATGATGTAGAATATCTAAGGCTATGAAATTGTTTGTATATTTTAGGAAGGGGTTCAAGTATGATCTCATTACTCAAGGATGCAACAAATTGTAGCATTTTATTGTGGAAAAAAGAATACATATTTGTGATTGTGTTCTGCTTTTATGTCTGATACCTGTTGCCTTTTCTTTTTTGGTTTCTTGGCTTTTGCTCAAATCTTAATAACTGGTGGACTACAGAAACTCACCGTGTGTGAGAGAAGAACCAAATTTTGAGACTATTGTGGCAGGAAAGTGAAAGATTGGAAAGGGATACAAATTCTGACTGAAAGGGGAACTAGAAGGGAAACTGAAGGCACAATCGCATATAGAAACATAAAAGAATAGTAATACTACAAACAAACTAATATGCCGACAAAAAGGAACTGGAACAGATGTTGACATCAACTCGAGGTACAAAATTATCACTTACTATCAGCAATCTTGTTTTTTGCATTTGCTGTATCTTTGCGACTAACTTTCCTTGCCCTGAGACCTTCCTCCAATATGGCAGTTTGGTCCTATCTTAGCCCAATAAATGATCGTTAAAACAATTAGAGATAGAATCATGTGTCAAATGTCCTACTAAGCTCATTATTATATATGTATCGTTAAAACTTTGTAAATGTTGAACAGAAAGTATTCAATGATTATATATTTTAAATGACATTAATTAAAATTTAGGGGTATTGCAGAGTTCCAAAGATGATAAGATACAGTTTTGTATCAAATGAATACCATGCTGTGAGACAATAAAAAAAAATCAAAGCATGCATAAAGCACAACCTTATGTAGATATATATAGACGTATGTACCTTCTTTTCTATTTGAAGTTCAATGATTGAATAGGCTCGACTCCACCCATCTTTGCTTCCAATCTAAAGCTATTAGCTGATCAAAGTAAGATGAAGATGAAAAGTTAAGTCGAGACAATAAAAGTAATCATGAAATGACACATGATATCTATCATCAAGGAGATGTACAAACTCTTCCTTCTAAGTAAAAGTAAAAAAGTAAGTGACTGTTTAAATTCCTCCCTACTAAGAGGAATTGTCACAAGACACCAAATCTAAGAGCACCCCATTAAACCATTGCATGAGGAATAAATAGTCAATGATATGCCTGGATCAACTTTTTTTGGTTCATAGCTAATATATAAATAATAAAAATAGGAGATATAAATACTGGAAGAACTCATACATCCAAACAAAGTGTTTTCTAAGGTTTAGTCAATATCTTCTCCATATACAAAAAGAGCTTTCTTTGTTTGTCCGTTGGATTTGATAACCACATACAAAACACCCATGCTGCTCCAAAAACAGAGAAAGCAGAAAGCACTGCTAGGAAGCAAAAAATGAGAAACATCATTGGCCACAATAGCAATGCCCAGTATTGCAAACTAGAAAGCCCAACACCAACTCCATCACATTGTTCCTACAAGCAAATAATATGAAACTAAACACATTCTATTTTATGTGGAAACTAGTATAGTAGTGACATAATCAAATATCACACAGAAGAAAGCCATTAATTAGCCATCTTAATACTGAATATAGAGGATATTCTACCTCCTCTGTATCCTACTATTGTGTTGAAATGATAATATAGATGATATAGCTTGCTGTCACCAACATCTTTTTTAGAAATTTGCTGCTAAAACATCTATGGTTCAGAGTTTGGATACAACCTGCTACAGACATATACTTCCTTGACACATTATTATAACCTTCTACATGACATTTTATCTAATATCAAAATGTTGTCTAGACTTATAGTGCCATTGAGTTGTGTAAAGATATTTTCAAGTACCATATATTCATGGTTGGAATGTGATAGGTTACCAGTGATCTTTTATTGCTATGTTAAGATACATATAAAATATTGTGATTTTGAACCCCTGAATCCAAACAAGGCCTAAATTCACTATGAGCAATCTTCTCAGCACATAGAAATATATTAAGAAAGATCATAATCTAGTAGCATAGATTTCGTGAATGCCTACATATGCATATTGTTGCCCCCTAATCTAAGACATGATTTGTGTAGCCAATTTTTACCTTGCCTCATATGAGGGGCAACTGTATGCATATGTAGACATTCACAAAATCTATGCTACTAGATGGTGATATTTCTTAATATATTTCTATGAAGGATTGGATAGAGAAAAAGAGGCAATAAAAGACATCTTTGAGGGAGTTGCAGATAAATACGTCCTTCTGGAAGATAATTGATTATAGATGGGATAGAAGCTTGCATAACCCCCTTCAAGCTGCTGCTGCTTACTTGAATCCTCTATTGCACTAACAAAAGAGAGTCACAATGGATGCTGAAGTAAAACAAGGTGTTGAAACTTTTGTGATGAAGATGGTGCCTGATGCATGTACTAGGTCTTTGATATTGAAAGAGCTTTGTGATTATCATGTCAGGTCTTCTCAGATCTTCTCTCCTTTGGTGATTGATTGTCTTACTACTACTCACCCAAGTAAGATTCAAATATCCCTTTGTTTTACTTCTTAATGTTAATTCTTAATGTTTTAGCATGAGTGGTTGACCAATTCTGTTTCATTTTGTTAGGAGTTTGGTGGGATATGTGGGGTGGAAACCTCAGCTTCTTACAAAAGTTGGCCATTAAAATCTTAAGCCAACCTTGTAGTGCTTCTCCTTGTGAGCGCAATTGGAGTGCTTTTGATGTTGTGTATACCAAAAAGCGCAATTGCCTTGATCCAGAAAAGTTGGAAACATTGGTCTTCATTAGGATGAATTTGCATTTGATGAAGACTATTGCTACAAAAGAGGAGGAAGACGCATTGCCTGTTCAGTTAGAGAAAATAGATGCTTTTATAGGTGACATGAATGATGGTTCTTCAAATACAGATGATGATGAACCAGCTGAAGCTGTGGAATTAGGAGATAACCATCAACCTGAGAATGTCACTACTACAACACATGTTGAATTTGATTCAGACTCCTGCAACTTTGATTTTCTATCTCAATGATGTAATAGATTTAAACTTTATTAGTGTGTGATGTTAATGTAATGGACTAGTACTCCTTGGTCCTAAGTTGTCTTCCTTTTTGTAAGCCCAGATGTGGAAAACTTTGATTTTCATATGTAGCACCTTAATTTGCACTCAATATCTCAAGTTTCTTGCCTAATTTATATATTCTTACTAACATGTATATATATATATACATCCTTTTTTTCCTGACTTTTTCTTGAATAGTTGACCGTACTTTTACCGTACGTTGACCATTTTTTAGTTGAATTTTCCACATATTTCCCGAATTCTGAATTTTTCAACCCGTCCGTACGTATCCCAAATACTGAATTTTTGACTATGTTTGTGAGGGTCTTAAGAGAGAACTACTCTAAAATACTACTGCACATTAGCTTTTGGATGATGTATAATATGCTAGTTAGTGAGAAATGGACTCAAACCCGACAACTGAAAATGTTTAACCATGGAAGATGTAAAAATGCCAACCCATTTGACAAAAAAATGAAGAATGAACTATGCCGTTAAACAAAAAAATGAAGAAAAGATGAATAAAATATAGCTATTGCATTACAGAAAGTCAATTCCGTAAAAGAGCAACCAAGGGATGCTTCACACTTGCTCTATCCCAAATAAGAAGAACTTACGAGTTAGTACATATACTAAATATGCATAAAAGTCCTACTACCACATAATATAGTAATTTAATAAGAAGCAACACAAATTACTTTGACATGGGAATTGGGAAAAGGACATCAAATGGTGGTATATATTTGGAGTCCCCTTCACTAGTACATAACCGACCTTTAGTGTTGGTTATTTAAGGCCTTTGGCATCAGTTTTAAAGCAACACCCAAGTGGGCACCGCTAAAAGTCAAAACCTTCAGTGTCGGTTTGGACACCAACGTCATAACTCTTCCCGCCACAAAAAACGTGCCAGTAAGACACTATAGGCGTCGGTTATTTAATAAAACTGACACTATATCCAGATCAAAGACGTCAACGTTTCATAAAAACCAACGTCATAACCCTTCCCACCACCAATAAAAGTGTGCCAGCAAGGGCACCATCGGCGTCAGTTTTTATATATAACCGACGCCAGAACGGCTATGGTAACCACATAGATGTCGATTGTTTGCTAATAACCAACAATGTATGTCTTTGTTGTCGGTTTTATACTAATAACTGACGCCTATGTTCTGATTTTTTTTCTTATCAGTTTGCAGGCCTACTGTATGGCTGGTCAGCAGGATGCAGAACCTGCAGTTTAGTTCTGAACTACAGGTTTACAACATCCTTTGATATCAACCAACAACATGCCACAAACCTACAAAATTAACAAGATGGGAAACAATTTATGATCACACACATGTATAAGAACATTTAATTCATATTATTTTTCATCACACACATGTAGAAACCAGTAGTTCCATTTCAAATTTCCTCCATTTTCACACACATTTAGCAACATGTAGTTCCATTCATTTCATCTCTTTTCACATTCAGACACATGTAGAAACATTCATGTATTGATCATCTTCACATTAACACATATGACAATTCAGAAAAATTCATTCACATTCACACAAAAATAATTATGAGAACAAAGTTTAGAAATATCATTCTTTATTCATCATCATCATTATCACCATCAGTATCCCAATCATATTTAAAAATTCCCACTACTTGTAGGGATTTTTCCCATTGTTCTCTTACATCATTTAAGTCTTCCATCGTATAGGGAGTATGTACATCTAATAACTTTTGACCTATAGTGAAGTCAGTTTTAAACACCTACAAAGAGAATGACGTATATATAATTAATAATATTTAATAAGATTGATATATTTCATATTATCTAATAATACTATATATAATACCTTATGTATGGTATCGATTTCCATTGCGGCATGTTTGATAATTAGGTCCATAAATCGCATCTCATAGTATGCACATGCCCATCCATTGTCTTGTGTAGCACACTATAAATTGATACATATTAAATATTCAAAAATACAAATAAGAACAGTTCACATAAATAATATATACATTGGAGTTGGGAAATTACTTTCACATTCTCCCAAATTAGTGTTGTTTCTTTTTGTTGGGGACCTTTCCTCCAGTTTTTTTGAACTCATGTAAAGCCCTACATGTTAATGTAACACATTAAATTGCATAATTAAATAGTAATGTAATAAATTGTAACAGATGCTAACAGATATAAAAATAGTAATGTAATAACAGATGTTAACAGATATAAAAATATGAAATATTTCTCACAGGAATAATGGCCTTTTCATTGTGTGTCCATATAATGTATTCAATTCCTTCCCCACATGATCTAGATAATAGACAGTGAACGTCTTGGGGATAATAACTAGTAACTCCCAATGCCTACCACTAGAGGTAAGAAAGTTAAAAATTAATAACTCAAAATCCACAATAAAAATGTAATTTTCTTAAGTCCAAATTATAAGCAAAGTAAACTTACTCAACATTGAATGGAGCTATTATCACCGTATTATTTTTTTACCAAATTATTTAAAAGCAGCAGAGCAGTATGAAGTAACTGATGAAGGGTCTTTATCTACAAGACTAATTAAAGATGGAACCAAAAATCCCACATGGGAAAATGAAAAATATGTACATAGCGTGTGTAAGTGGCTGTAAAATATGTATTACATATGCATTAATATATAAGAAACCAGATTACCATATATAAAACAAGGTATATGTATGTATAAACAAGATCTCACCATATCCATAGCTCTATCATAGATGTATTCAACCAATTATAACGAAACAACTCCAAAATATCTTGTATAAATAGATTGTTATCGTATAATTGACCTACAACATCCTAAGAAATAGAAACATTTATAGGGAAATTTGGATCATGTTCGCCTATCCATACTTCCATACCCCTATAATTAGGACCTAACAAGGCATGTAGGTCCCTTGGAAGCCAACTTGGTACTTCAGGAGGTGTTGGTGGAGGTGGAGGCCGAGATGTAGCAGGTGTCTTCCTTTTGACCTGTATATGTAATTTTAGATCAATTGACTCATATATACACACTAACAAATTAACATAATGTAAATTTACCCTACAATATTAGTATAGACGACATCCGCTTTAGGCCACAATATCACTCCGCCTTCTGCCTCACCAAGCATTTCAGAATTTGGGTGGACATATGGCAATGGAAGATCCCTCCAATTGGGGAGTACATGTATCAGGCTCATACGAATCGCACCATCTGGTACTGGAGTCCCATGAAACATGTCCCCTAGAAAGGGTGGGTAAGCCTCGACCTCTGCAACGATATATTCTTGAATTTTTAGATGGCATGGCTTCAACCCCTACAAATTTACGTAAAGAATGTTATATACATATATACATAAACATATCATCTTGAAAAGACTAGTTACTATGTCATAAAAATACTTACAGCAGACATGCTAGGTGGTGGGTCTATAAGATTACTCCCAACCACCTCTATAGTAGGAGAAGAGTGACACGCCACAAGTACTATCTGATTGGCAGTCTGAGATGCCTGCCACTTGCTAATTGCTTCATGGAGTCTCTTATCAAGTGCATCCTCGACTCTTCTATTAATTAACTCATCTACCTATACATGGAAAAAAGAAACGCTAGCTTTTAATTATTGAATTCACTTTCACAATAACATTCTAAAAAAAGAACATGTTACCTCAACATTTGATAATCCCACTTTTGGGACATGTTTGCGTTGTGATTGCCCAAAGAACGCTTTTATGCCCAAACCAGCGCCTGCACCCCTAATACATCCAGGATGCTCTGGGTTACCTAGAGCAACTGTTAATTCATCCCTTGTACCCTCAGGGATGAACTTTCCTTCCTTCCTCTTCTCGTGAAGCTCCCGCTAATCGCCATCAATAGAAATTGGTATGTAAACATAACAATAATCAATTTCGATTGCTCTAAGAGTTGAATTTTACCATTTTTGCAGTTGCCTCAGCAGTTGCGGGCTTGGTTATATCTCCTTTCTTATTTTATCTCCCAGCTATCCACATAGCATGGCGAGGCAGAGGTGCGGGACCAATAGTAGAGGACTCTAAAGTCTCTTGAGTAGCAGCAGACTGAGTAGTAGACTCAACCTGTAATATTTGGCGAACACCTGCATAGCCTTTTGGACTCATCGCGTGGTCATGCACACTTAGTGCACGCCTTTCTCTTTGAGAATCACTGATAGCCTTATTTTTAAGCACATTGATTTGGTTAGTAACACTAAAGGTTAATCTTAAATAGGTGAATACATAAGAACGTATATTGATTAAATTGGGAGTGGCGCTTAATACCTTGAATTCATCGATTTTTCTTTTGGTAACAAACTCCTCCTAGTCATTGAGATCTAGATAGTTCCATTACTCAGTGGGTGGCTTCTTCCTCTTCTCAACATCTCGTATGTAATCTCGGGTGAGATTTGTCCTATAGTTCCTTAGGACCCTCCCACAGCGTTGCATCACGCATTTACGATGCAACTTTTCATCCAGTTCAAATATACTTTGCAAAATAGAAAGATTGCTATTAACTAGTATCCTAAAAATTAGTAATCTACAAAATAGAATTGCAAATAATAGTAACTCACACATAGTTCCTTCCATACTAAGTCTTTCTACCCCTTAGGAACTTTATGCCAAGATTCTAAATTAGGACTAAAATGGCTACGAGTAAGAACCCCAAGATATGAAATAAATGAGTTGCGGTTCACTCCAACTGGATTTCCTACATAATCAAAATCCACAGCCAGTTTGGGTCCATTGCCCCTTTGTTGTAGTAAATTGTTCATCATAGTGATGCCCCTCACTTTATCAATTTTTTTGCTGTTCATCAAGTGCCACAAGTTCTTTAGGGGGTGTATCGTCAACCTAAAGTTTGACAAAATAAACAAACTTATATGATATAACTATAAATGGACATATAGATAGAAATATAGGATATATTTTTAAAAATTACATTGTGAGGCGGCGCATTGATATCCTCACCCTCACGGTAATCATCATCACATTCATCATGCTCATGATCAGCCATCTGAAAGTGTCATTAAAAAATCAAACATTTAGCATTTGACATAACTAGAAGATAATAAAACATTGTAAAGTTCACATTTAGAAAAATAAACACTGAAAAAATATAAACATGCATGCCTCTAATATTGCGATCTTTTATCAATTAAAAATCCTTCATTGTGATCTCCGCACACATAAAAGTCATCATTAGCTTCAATATTTGGTGGTGTTGGCAACCCAACTGAGAATGGACTGGAGTCATCATACTTATCATAGTACTCTTCTTCATCTACATGATCTTCAATGAACTATCTTTTACCATGAAGAACAACCGACCATTTATCATTTGCAGGATCATCGATATAAAATACTTATTTCTCCTGTGATGCCAATATGAATGGTTCACCCTTCTTGCAATTCTTTTCAAAGTTCACTAATGTGAAACCTAATTCATCCACTATAACTCCTTTGGTGTTATCAACCCAATTACATTTAAAGAGCGGAATTCCAAAATTTACGTAGTCAAACTCCCATATGTCTTCAATGACACCGTAATATGACATTTTAGCTTCATGGGGACTCTTATCCTTTGCACTTGCAAAAAATAATGAAGACGCTTGAAGGGTGACCCCACTATTTTGGATGATACTCTTATCATCTTGACTCTTTGTGTGATATGAGAATCCATTTATGTCAAACCCTTCATACGACATAACATTCAATTTTGGTTTAAAGGCAAGGCATTTGATAGTTTCAGTAAGATTATTTGGTGTTTGAGATAGTTGATATAAGACTTTATCTTCAAACCACTTAATAAATGTCTTGTTATGCTCTCTAACAAGCCACATTGAATTGGCTCAAGGATATTGTCTCTTGATGAAATTGGTATGTTCCTCAATATAAACACTCACTTCGTCGATGTTGTGTAAAATATACAAGTGACCTTGTTCCAACTGCTCACGACTGATTACTTTCATCTGTGATCCCAAAATTCCTTTGATGGAATACTCCTCAATATTCTTGTCATTAACAGGAGCATCATTACCATTCAGAAAGTCATTGCAAAAATCCATAACCTCTCTCACCACATAACCCTCAATAATACTCCCTTCAGGCCGATAACAGTATCGAACATCACCTTTAAAAATGCTCATGTATCGTTAAAAGGGATACATCCAATGCAAGAAAACTGGTCCCAACATTTTCACTTCCCTAGTCAAGTGGACAACAAGATGTACCATGATATCAAAGAACGAAGGAGGAAAATACTTCTCAAGCTGACATAGGGTAAAAACCACTTCTCTTTGCAATTTATCGAGAGTATCAGAGTCAATAACTTTGCTGTACAAACTGTTGAAAAAGAAACAAAGTCTGGTGATTGCAAACCTTACATGCTTCAACAATATAGATCGAATTGCCACGGGAAATATTTGTTGCATTAGAGTGTGACAATCATGAGATTTAAGACCTATCAACTTCAGATCTTTCATTGATACCAATCTTCAGATGTTGGTTGAGTAACCCTGTGGCACCTTAACATTTACCAAGCATTCACAAAAAGCTTTCTTCTCCTTTCTAGACAACATGTAACAAGCGGGAGGTAAGTATGTTCTCCGATCTCTACTAACTACTTCTATTAATTTTGTCCTTATTCCCATTTCACATAGGTCCATTCTATATTTTATCCCATCTTTAGTCTTACCTGGTATATTCAACAGAGTACCAATGATGCTATCATAGACATTTTTCTCAATGTGTATGACATCGATACAATGCCTGACTGCCAAAGAACTCCAGTAAGGAAGATCCCAAAATATTTTCTTCTTCTTGAATAAAGATTTGTTACTCCGTGTGGCCATGGTACATTGTGATATCTTATCAAATTCATTGGCAAAGTCTTTTACTCATTCATAAACAACCTCCCCGTGTATAGGTTTAGGTGCACTCCGTTCCTCATTCTGTCCATTGAATGCTTTGCGCAACCTACGATACAGATGGAATTTAGGAAGAAACCTTTGATGACCAAGATATACAGTCTTGCCGCCATGTTTTAGTCATATTGAATTAGTGTTCTCTTCACATATAGGACACACTTTAGATCCTTTGACACTATATCCTGACAAATTCCCATATGCTGGAAAGTCATTCACAGTGCAAAACAACATAGCATGCAAACGAAATGTATCTCTTCATGAAGCATCATAGGTCATCACACATCACCCTAGAGTTTCTTTAAGTCATCAATCATAGGTTCAAGATAAACGTCAATATCATTTCTAGGTTGTTTAGGGACCAATATCAACAATGATAGCATAACGTACTTATTTTTCATACACAACCAGGGAGGAAGATTGTATATAACAAGCATAACTGTCCAACTTCTATGTTGGCTGCTCAATGTCCCTTACGGATTCATCCCATCTGTACAAAGCCCAAGTCTTAGATTCCTGACTTCTTCACCAAATTTAGGGTACAATAATCAATCTTCTTCCACTGTGGGGAATCAGACGCATGTCGTAGGATCCCATCATTATTTTTCTTAACATCTGCATGTCACCTCAAATTCTTCGCATCTATCAGATTGAAAACACGCGTTGAAACCGTGATATTATAGGTAGATACCACATCACCTTGGCAGGAGAACCAGTTTTGGACTCCCCCAAAGTCGTCAATTTATACCTTGATGCACCACATTTTGGACAATCTTTCAAATCCACATAGTCCTTTTGAAATAATACACAATCATTCGGGCATGCGTGTATCTTCTTGGCCTCCATTTCCATTGGGCACAACAATTTCTTTAACTAGTATGTTGAGATTGGCAGCTCATTTCCTTCAAGAAAAATTTCTTTCAACAAAGACAATAATGACGTGAAGCTTTTGTCACTCCATCTATTGTTAGCTTTCAACTTATACAATCTCAACACAGCGCTAAGCTTCGTAAACTTAGTACAACCTAGGTATAATGGTATCTCAACATCATGCACAATGTTTCTAAACATGGGAGGTGGATCAGAGTGCTCTACCCCACAACTATCCAGCATCGCATCAACGATGTCTACTGGAACTGGTTCATTCACATCTACTTCATCGGAGGAAATTTCTTCTTCCACACAAACACTGCTATCGACATCCACTAATTTCAAGTTTGAAATCTCTCCATGCCAGTGCCATTCTGTATAGCCTTGTACAATCCCGTTGCACATGACATGACTTTTGATTTTGTCACCAGTGCTGACTTTCAAGTTGTTACCGCAATGCCTACATGGATAGTACAACCTATCTCCAGGTTGTTTCCTATGTTCCTCGGTAAATCTAATAAACTGATCAAGACCAGAAATAAACTCTGGGGTGCAGCGATTTGGAATGGACATCCATGATCTATCCATTCTATGATCAAAGAGAAAACAAGTATATATTAGGGTTTAGGGTTAAAAGATTAGGGTCTAGGGTTAAAAGTTTAGGGTTTATGGTTAAAAGTTTGGGGTTTAAGGTCTTATATATAACAAATGTGTACCACCTATCCCATTCTTGAACACCTAATCTCACTAGTAAGTATATAATGTGTATTGGGATTTCAAGAAAATTTCAACAACATTTCCTCAATGTTCTCCAAGCACATATGTACTTAGAGAACAAACGGGGAAATGCTACCAAAATTGTAATGACCATCATCAAACCGACAAACAAATCATTACTAATTAAGCAGAAGAAACATAAACAACAGATTAACAAAAATCACTAAAATTTAAAACCATTTTGTAAGGAGATCCTTATCCAGAAAACTTTTACTAAAAGATCCAAAACTCATACATATCATGATTCACATTGTACAACATTGCTTCATCTCATCTCGAGGACAACATATAACAATTTCTCTATCAAAACACATACTGGAGCAACATAAAACCTCGGGGAATTCAAGACAAAATCTCATATCATTTATGAAACCAGTATGAACCAACTCCAAGGACCAGAGAGTACAGAGACGACACATAGGACTTCTATGTACAAGACATGACAAACAGTACACTGAACCTGAGCTATCACTGCTATCCCTGCTATTGTTGTTGTTTCTCTACAGTACAGACTCAATCCCCCTCGTGCACATCCACCTAAAAAATGTGGATTCCATGGGGTGAGGCAATTCTCCCAGCGAGAGATATAACTCTCCGCCAACAATGTTATTATCACAGTTAAATAGTATTAAACTGAGTAGAGGATAAGCAGTTTAGAACATTCTCATCTTTTATAGCATTGCAACTATCTATGATAGAGTAGTAAATCATCTATTCACTTTATAAGGAATATGAAGAACATGCATATCATTTAACCATCATACTATATCAACAACTCAAGCTTATCTTGTAAAAATCATTATCATGGTATGACATCCATGGATGATTATCATTTCTATCAGTTGGCCTCAACCAATCTTCTAATTAGATATTGAATTGTACTAGTCATGTGAATATACATCATCATCATCTGTCCAGGTATTGGTTTTACCAATCATGTGAGGTTATTCCAGGCATTGGACTATGCCAATCCTATGCAACTATTCTAGGTATTGGACTATACCAATCCTTTGATATTACAACCAGGTATTGGGTTATTACCAATCCTGTGATTAACAACCATGAATTGGGTTATTACCAATCCTGTGATTAATAGCCAGGAATTGGGTTATTACCAATCCTGTGATTAACAACCAGGCATTGGGTTACTACCAATCCTGTGATTAACAACTAGGCATTGGGTTATTACCAATCCTATGATTAACAACCTGGCATTGGGTTATTACCAATCCTGTGATTAAAAGCCAGGCCTTGGGTTATTACCAATCCTGTGATTAACAGCCATGCATTGGGTTATTACCAATCCTATAATTAACAACCAAGCATTGGGTTATTACCAATCATGTGATTAATATCCAGACATTGGGTTATTACCAATCATGTGATTAACAGCCAGGCAATGGGTTATTACCAATCTTGTGATTAACAACCAGGCATTGGGTTATTACCAATCCTGTGATTAATAGCCAGACATTTGGTTATTACCAATCCTATGATTAACAACTAGGCATTGGGTTATTACCAATCCTATGATTAACAACCAGGCATTGCGTTATCCCAATTATATAAAACTATTCCAGGCTTTGGACTATGCCAATCTTTTACATCTCATCACTGAATACCACATCACCTTTACTAGGCATTATACCTTGGCCCAGCCATCATACTTATTCACATCCTTTATATGATACAAGTATTCCTCTTTTCTCCTTGAAGCATATTCAAAACACTATAGCCCTTATTTGTCTATAAGCATAAATCATGTATGATTAAGATTTCATTATTATTATTGTATCCATTTATTATTATTATTATTATTATGTTACTAAGTTTCCATGTCCTAGTTTATTTGAACATTATCATTTCTTACATGAGACTTTTATAGACATTTTGTTACCTCTCACTAGGAAACAACTATTCTCATGGATCACAAGGCCCATTAAACATCTTGTCACCTCTCACTAGGCAACAACTAATCACATGGCTCACAAGGCCCATTCAACATCTTGTCACCTCTCACTAGGCAACAACTAATCACATGTCTCACAAGGCCCATTAAACATCTTGTCACCTCTCACTAGGCAACAACTAATCACATGGCTCACGAGACCCATTAAAATCTTGTCACCTCTCACTAGGCAAAAACTAATCACGTGGCTCACAAGGCCCATTAAATTGTATTATATGTAACATCATATCTCATACTTAGATATGCTCATTATCTCATGCTACCAGCATGGTTTCAATATGGTTAAGGTTTCCCCTTTATTAACCAATTATAATTTCAACTCTTATCATTACCCTTCATTAGGGTTAAGGTTTCTCTTATAAAACCATCTAGGGGTTTCAAGTACATTTATCAAGAATCAAACCCTAATTCTATCTCCACACATATTAGGAGTATCAATGTATGCTCATTTCATGATTATCACAGAAGTATGAGTTTCTCTCTCATCCTTACTAGGATGTTGATTACTTCATACTTTATTAAGTTGGATCAACCTTTCCTTCAAGGTTAATTATCCTACTTAATCAATATTCATTAAACTCCATACCTCTTAATGTATAACTTGATATAAGACACTTCATGTGTTACTCCATCAAGTACATTGCATCTAAGGTGTTTTCCTTCATATGGGTTTTGAGGTGCTTCCACCATATCGGCTATGAGTTGTGTGCTTGCTACCCATATCACTTTAGAGGTGTATGTGTGCTTACCATATCAGGTATGAGGTGTATGTGTGCTTACCATATAACCCTTGAGGTGTATGTGTGCTTTACACCATATCGGGTAGAGAGGTGTGTGTATGCTTCACACCATATTGGGCAAAGAGGTGTATGTGTGCTTCACACCATATCAGGTAAAGAGGTGTGTGTGTGATTCACACCATATCACTTTAGAGGTGTATGTGTGCTTCACACCATATAATGTAGAGAGGGGTGTGTGTTCTTCACACCATATCAGGCAAAGAGGTGTGTGTGTGCTTCACACCATATCTGGCAAAGAGGTGTGTGTGCTTCACACCATATCGGGCAAAGAGTTGTGTGCTTATTCCAATACCATTTTTGAGGTGTATGCTTGACCTCATATCGTCCAAGAGGTGTATAATACCTTACCATATTGTGCAAGAAAGTATAAACTAATATCCATATCGTTTTAGTGGAGTAGCTGCATCACCATATCGGGTTAGACGTGCTTGCTTGTGTGCTTGAACCTGATATCACTTAATAAGGTGATACCATCATATTCAAGCTCTATACCTTCATTCTACTTGTTCTAGTACAAGGATAACACGTCTAAGCAATGACTAGAACTCGTAATTTCATCAAACTATTCAGAATATTTAGGAATTTAAAGTAGTACATTTAAGCATATCAATTTAGGTGATGAATAATAACATGGTTGAGTTCAAGTTATATAACTCACCTTGTGAACATCTTCAAAGCTCCAAGCTCCAAAGCTTCACATCCTAAGGTTGAAGAAGAACTTCTCCAAGGTCCAGGGCTCGTTCAAAACTCCTCCATAGACAAGAAATCACCATAGTTAAGCACTTGGTGAAGAAGGAAAGAAAGAAAGATCATAACCCTATATCCATGCTTCAATCCAAGGTTGAAGATGATCATGGCCTTACCTAAGGGTTAAGATTTGAGCTCCTTCTTGATCCTTAGCACCGTTTCACGATACCTCACTACTCATGCACGATATTACCTCACTTGTGGACGATATCCCCTTCACTTGTGGCAAAAAACACTCCACTATGGCCGATATCAACTTCCTATGGCCAATATTACTTGCTATCGTCGATATTACTTGCCATGGATGATACCAAGGCCCTATGAACGATACCACTTCACCCATGCACGATACCAAGACTCCATGCAAGATATGTAAGAGAAAGGAGGTGGTAGGATTCAAAAAAGTTCACTTAGGGGTGAAAGGAATGGTAAATATACTTGAGGTTCATTAAAAAGTGTGTATATGAGGTGTCATCAATTTACCACTAGTAGGTGCCACATGGCCATGCAAGGATTGACACATGCACTTGCATGCACTCCATATTTATCTTGTCATGCAAAAAATAAACTTGAGGATAATGCAAGGGATAAGGGTCGGCCTCCTTTGTTTATCTTCTAGGACAAGCCACTTCCACTCACATTATTATATTCACAATTCAATGCAACCTTTCCCAAGGAAATTTGCAAGCCGATATCCATTGATTTATTGAGGTGCTTAGCTTGTTTTTGAAAATTCAAAGAGTTAAAAACACGATATGGGGGTCTCCTCTCTGGATCCGTGGCCGATAGGGACTCCCATTTAATCACTACAACTAGATACACTTAATACAAGCTCAAATTAGGGTTTCCATTCAACCCCTTTCTTGGTCTTTTCATCACCAAGAATACTACCACTCATAAATGATTCAAACATTGTGTCGCATTCATTATATATCCTCTAAATGATACATAGAGGAATTAGGAATACTATAGAGGTGGTAATTTTCATATCAACCCTACATTTTGGGTAAATTACAACTTGCACCAAAATTGGTATACAAGTCACCAACATTATTCAAACAAGTTCAAACTTGGAATTTAGGCTTTCCACAAGCCACCATCTAGAATCATTCTATTTCTCATGATGATAAAACACTTAGGGAACATTCAACATGTAACAAATTGCAATATATCCCCTTATCTTGGGTAAATTGCATTTTGGTCCAAAATAAGAAAACATTGCTCAAACATTATTTAAACAAGACCAAATTTGAAACATAAGTTTGTCAACTGATGAAAAAATTCTTTACAGGATTATATTAAAGTTCTAAGCAACTTATTTAGCCAAAACAAATAGGGTTAACTCATAACCTAGGTCAGGGTCATTACAAGTTATAAACCCCTAACAAGGATTTCATCCCCGAAATCCCAGATGAAGGAAGACAATTGTCATTCATGCATCATATCATCAAATCTACACATAACATATTGATTTCATGGAGATGCCATAGAACTTTGACCAGCACAAAGTTCTTTCACACAGGGTTATCATAGAATCTGTCATACACAACTGCCCTTCCCAGACAAGAGTTACATTCTATCATTCATTTGAGACTACAAGTCTTATCATACTTCTGTTGTACTAGTCTAATCTATTGGTTCAACACTAACTTTCTTATGACTTGTATCAACTATCCTGTTAGCTATTTATTTTCTTATCATATGGAGAGACTACTTATCAAAGAAGAACTTATCTCATAGGTATCTCTGGATGTTATGTATAAGTTGCCTCAATAGATCTAGATTGGGATATTCTAAGGAATTATTTTTAGCTCGATAAGCTTTTCCCACAATGATTCTACAATTGTTCCTTCAATTAGTACATCCTTATCGATTCCATGTTTATGCAGAGCATAAAACCCTAACATATGATGTCCATATTATCGTATGTAACCAAACCAATCTCAAAGTTGGCCTTTCTAGGTAACCAAGCATTAATCATCTTATTAGGAGTCATGTACTCACCATCTCATGTCTTTAAAACTTCTTGGATACTAGAATTCCTTACCTTGGTATAAGTTACATGTGTCAAAAACATATTACATCTTATCATTTCCATCCTCTATTGTTATTATGAAAACCAAACATATAATAGGAACTTTCTTTCATCTAGGGACATTGCTTAACACACATACTTTGTCTTGGAACTAAAATTCAAGACTAGCTGATACTTTTCAAAGTATTCATCTAAAGGATTACTTCTAATCCATGCACACCATGTGTCACAAGACTTACTTGATTGTCATGTCCTTGAAAAGAATGAACATAAGGAAACATAGTATTTTTATCATCCATCATCATCCAGGGTTGTTTATTAAAGAAAGGAGGTTATCACCTACTTTGATTATTACATGAACTTTCAAATGTTCATGTGTCATTCAATCTTGTTTCCTCTTAGGTTCCTTGCCTTCAACATAGGGATTATAAGGATGATTACATGTCATCATCCCTTAGCATCATCATCACCATGATTACTAGATATGGGTATTCAAACCCTTAATTCATCACTGAACATTGTCACCTCTCATCAGGTAACTGTTACCTCTAGGTCCTCAAACCATGGTATTCATTATACTAAACATCTTCTTTTGTTTATAAGTTGTTTGGTGATTAACTCAGATTCCTTCGTATATCAATTAGGATGTGGTAGAAATATCCTTGCCACATCTCCTACCTCATTATGCTGTTTAGATTGTCTCAAAATGACTACTTGATTAGAGTAATCAGAAAGATAGCAACCTAAGAGTATCATACTTACCTTTCCTTCAATAGATGAATATATGGCCAGGGTATTCAAGGATTGAAATTAGGTAGTATGCATTTGTTTTATATTATGTTTCAACTCTTTAAGTTTTACTACTTAATATCTCTAATTTTCTCTGGTATTTCTTTTACATCTCTTCCCTCTCTACATAAAGAGGGAAGTTTCAAAACACATATATGATAATATTGGACCGAATATAGGTTCTCATCCTTCTTATCTTTTCCTCATGTCCTCATAGGACTAATTAAAGGAAGCTCAATAACAACTACCTTCTTATGATTATCAGATAAAATCAAGAGAAGACATATCAGATTGAAAAAGCTCTATCTGACTGTCACCCCTCGCGGTCATCTACCACTATTAGGTTGACACAATCATAGAGTCTAGCTATTTCATGTTGTTGCTTTTGCTTTCTTAAACTATTGGGCTGTAGCTTTCATAAGCCCTACCGAGTCTGCCTCGGCTGTTGGGTCATTTCCTCCCTTCTTTTTGAATAAAGGTTTTAGTATGCTTAACATGTCCATATCTATAACATGTCTTGTCCTCGTACCATAGTCTTATCAATCTTATTACCGATGTAGAAGCTAAGTTAGGAGTTCTTATAGGTGGAAAGTTAGAACTTTTGCCTTTACTTAGTGACTACTCCCTTGTGCACTGGGCATTTATTGCACTGGTGTCACCAAAAATGTTGACTTTTTAGAACAACTAGGCAAATGTCTCTAGAATTATAGAGACATTTCCTTAATTCTCAACTTATTGCCCCTCCTTGGCATTGCCATCACAGATTTACTTTCTGCCTATACTTATGGAAAAGTCTATTTTCTTTCCATATGTTAATCCTTCTCATATTTTCCTCTGTTCCAACATGACTATGTCATTCAGGAACCCTTTTAGAACCCAAAATTTCTGCATTGAGGACTGGTAACCTAGGTTGTAATGCTAGTATCCAGTCCACTATATGCATCACTGTTGCCCTAACCTGCCCAACAAGAGCATAAAAAGCAGGATTCTCTATCTTGATTGGGTCAAGATGGGAATTCTCTGGCACTCGTTCTTCTCTTGCATGATACCTTGCACCATCTCATGGTGCAATAACTTTGCTCTTAGAAACATGTTCCTCATGTTCTCCAGTCATTTTTAAACTTCACCCTTTCTTCGGAATAAGCAGAAGTCACTATAGGATATACTGGAAGACACTAGAACAGACTCAACACCTTATTCCTATATCTCTATAGACTCAGCGAACCTTAAGATCTGATACCAAACTTGTAACAACCATCATCAAACCGACAAACAAATCATTACAAAATAAGAGGAATAAATATAAATAATGGATTAACAAAAATCACTAAAATTTAAAACCATTTTGCAAGGTGATCCTTATCTAGAAAACTTTTACTGAAAGATCCAAAACTCATACATATCATGATTCACATTGTACAACATTGATTCATCTCATCTCGAGGACAACATATAACATTGCTCTATCAAAACACATACTGGAGCAACATAAAACCTCAAGGCATTCAAGCCAAAATCCCATATCATTCATGAAACCAGTACGAACCAACTCCAAGGACTTGAGAGTACAGAGAAGACACATAGGACTTCTATCTACAAGACACGACAAACAATACACTCAACTTGAGCTATCACAACTGTCCCTGTTGTTGTTGTTCTTTCTCTTAAGTACGGTCTCAATCCCCCTCGTGCACATCCACCTAAAAAAATGTGGATCCCAAGGGGTGAGACAATTGTCCCAGTGAGAGATATAACTCTCTGCCTACAATGTTATTATCACAATTAAATAGTATTAAACTGAGCAGAGGATAAGAACTTTAGAACATTCTCATCTTTTAAAGCATTGCAAGTTTGCAACTATCTATGATAGAGAAGTAAATCATCTATTCAAGAATATGAAGAACATGTATATCATTTACCCATCATACTATATTAACATCTCAAGCTTATCTTGTGATACTCATGATCATGGTATGACATACATGAATCATTCTCATTTCTATCTGTTGGCCTCAACCAATCTGCTAATCAGATATTGAATTGTACCAGTCATGTGAATATACATCATCATCATCTGTCCAGGTATTGTCTTTGCCAAAACTGTGAGGTTATTCCAGGCATTGGACTATGCCAATCCTGTGTAACTATTCCAAGTATTGGACTATGACGATCCTGTGATATTACAGCCATGTATTGGGTTATTACCAATCCTGTGATTAACAGCCAGACATTGGGTTATTACCAATCCTGTGATTAACAACCAGGCATTGGGTTATTACCAATCCTGTGATTAACAACCATACATTGGGTTATTACCAATCCTGTGATTAACAACAAGGCATTGGGTTATTACCAATCCTATGATTAACAGCCAGGCATTGGGTTATTACCAATCTTGTGATTAACAACCAACCATTAGGTTATTACCAATCCTGTGATTAACAACCACGCATTAGGTTATTACCAATCATGTGATTAACAGCCAGGCATTGGCTTATTTCCAATCCTGTGATTAACAACCATGCATTGGGTTGTTATTAATCCCATGATTAACAACCAGATATTGGGTTATTACCAATCTTGTGATTAACAGCCAGGCATTGGGTTATCCCAATCCTATGAAACTATTCCAGGCATTGGACTATGCCAATCCTGTACATCTCGTAATTGAATACCACATCACCTTTACCAGGCATTATACCTTGGCCAAGCCATCATACTTATTCACATCCTTTATATGATACAAGTATTCCTCTTATCTCCTTTAATCATATTCAAAACACTATAGCCCTTATTTGTCTATAAGCATAAAGCATGTATGATTAAGATTTCATTATTATTATTGTATCAATTTATTATTATTATGTTACTAATTTTCCATTTCCTAGTTTATTTGAACATCATCATTTCTTAAATGAGACTTTTATAAACATATTGTTACCTCTCACTTGGCAACAACTATTCTCATGGCTCACAAGGCCCATTAAACATCTTGTCACCTCTCACTAAGCAACAACTGATCACATGGCTCACAAGGCCCATTAAACATCTTGTCACCTCTCACTAGGCAACAACTAATCACATGGCTCATAAGTCCCATTAAACATCTTGTCACCTCTCACTAGGCAACAACTAATCACATGGCTCACAAGGCCCATTAAATTGTATTATATGTAACATCATAGCTCATACTTAGCTATGCTCATCATCTCATGCTACCAGCATGGTTTCAATATGGTTAAGGTTTCCCCTTTATTAATCAATTATAATTTCAACTCTTATCATTACCCTTCATTAGGGTTAAGGTTTCTCTTATAAAACCATCTAGGGTTTTCAAGTACATTTATCAAGAATCAAACCCTAATTATATCTCCACACATATTAGGAGTATCAATGTATGCTCATTTCAGGATCATCACAGAAGTATGAGTTTCTCTCTCATCCTTACTAGGATGTTGATTACTTCATACTTTATTAAGTTGGCTCAACCTTTCCTTCAAGGTTCATTAGCCTACTCAATCAATATTCATTAAACTCCATACCTCTTAATGTATGACTTGATATAAGACACTTCATGTGTTACTCCATCAAATACATTGCATCTAATGTGCTTTCCTTCATATGGGTTTTGAGGTGCTTCCACCATATCGGGTATGAGGTGTGTGCTTGCTACCCATATCACTTTAGAGGTGTATGTGTGCTTACCATATGGGGTATGAGGTGTATGTGTGCTTACCATATCACCCTTGAGGTGTATGTGTGTTTCACACCATATTGGGCAAAGAGGTGAATGTGTGCTTCACACCATATTGGGAAAAGAGGTGTGTGTGTGCTTCACACCATATCACTTTAGAGGTGTATGTGTGCTTCACACCATATCAGATAGAGAGGTGTGTGTGTGTGCTTCACCCCATATTGGGAAAAGAGGTGTGTGTGTGTGCTTCACACCATATCGGGAAAAGAGGTGTGTGTGTGCTTCACACCATATCAGGCAAAGTGGTGTGTTCTTATCCCAATACCATTTTGGAGGTGTATGCTTGACCTCATATTATACAAGAGGTGTATACTACCTTACCATATCGTGCAAGAAAGTATACACTCATATCCATATCATTTTAGTTGAGTAAGTGCATCACCATATCAGGTTAGAGGTGCTAGCTTGTGTGCTTGAACCCAATATCACTTTATAAGGTGATACCATCATCTTCAAGCTCTAGACCTTCATTCTACTTGTTCTAGTACAAGGATAACAGGTCTAAGCAACTAATAGAACTCATAATTTCATCAACCATTTCAGAATATTTCGGAATTTAAAGTAGTTCATTTAAGCATAGCAATTTAGGTGATGAATAATAAGATGGTTGAGTTCAAGTTATATAACCCGCCTTGTGAACAACTTCAAAGCTCCAAGCTCCAAAGCTTCACGTCCTAAGGTTGAAGAAGAACTTCTCCAAGTTCCATGGCTCGTTCACAACTCCTCCATAGACAAGAAATCACCATAGTTAAGCACTTTGTGAAGAAGGAAAGAAAGAAAGATCATAGCCCTATATCCATGCTTCAATCTAAGGTTGAAGATGATCATGGCCTTACCTTAGGGTTAAGATTTGAGATCCTTCTTGATCCTTAGCACCTTTGCACGATAACTAACTACTCATGCACGATATGCCCTCACTTGTGGCCGATATCCCCTTCACTTGTGGCCAAAAACACTCCACTATGGCCGATATCAACTTGCTATGGCCAATATTACTTGCTATGGCCGATATTACTTGCCATGGCCGATACCAAGGCCTTATGAACGATACCACTTCAACCATGCACGATATCAAGACTCCATGCATGATATCTAAGAGCAAGGAGGTTGTAGGATTCGAAAAAGTTCACTTAGGGGTGAAAGGAAGGGTATATATACTTCAGGTTCATTAAAAAGTGTGTATATGAGGTGTCATCAATTTACCACTAGTAGGTGCCACATGGCCATGCATGGATTGACACATGCACTTGCATGCACTCCATATTTATCTTGTCATGAAAAATAAAAACTTGATTATAATGCAAGGGATAAGGGTCGGCCTCCTTTGGTTATCTTCTAGGACAAGCCACTTCCACTCACATTATTATATTCACAATTCAATGTAACCTTTCCCAAGGAAAGTTGCAAGCCGATATCCATTGATTTATTGAAGTGCTTTGCTCGTTTTTGAAAATTCAAAGAGTTAACAACACGATATGGGGGTCTCCTATTTGTCTCCTTGGCTGATAGGGACTCCCATTTAATCACTACAACCCGATACACTTAATACAAGCTCAAATTAGGGTTTGCATTCAACCCCTTTCATGGTCTTTTCATCACCAAGAATACTACCACTCATAAATGATTCAAACATGGTGTATCATTCATTATCTATACTCTAAATGATACATAGAGGAAGTAGGAATACTCTAGAGGTGGTAATTTTCATATCAACCGTACATTTTGGGTAAATTACAACTTGCACCAAAATTGGTACACAAGTCACCAACATTATTCAAACAGTTCAAACTTGGAATTTAGGCTTTCCAAAAGCCACCATATAGCATCATTCTCTTTCTCATGATGCTAAAACACTTAGGGCACATTCAAAATGTGACAAATTGCAATATATCCCCTTATATTGGGTAAATTGCATTTTGGTCCAAAATAAGAGAACATTGCTCAAACATTATTTAAACAGGGCCAAATTTGAAACATAAGTTTGTCAACTGATGACAAAACTCTTTAGAGGATTATATTGAAGTTATAAGAAATTATTTAACCAAAACAAATAGGGTTAACTCATAACCTAGGTCAGGGTCATTACAAGTTATAAACCCCTAACAAGGATTTCGTCCCCGAAATCCCAGATGAAGGAAGACAATTGTCATTCATGCATCATATCATGAAATCTCCACATAACATCTTGATGTCATGGAGATTCCATAGAACTTTGACCAGCACAAATTTCTTTCACATAGGGTTATCATAGAATCTGTCATACTCAACTGCCCTTCCCAGACAAGAGTTACATTTTGTCATTCATTTGAGACTACAAGTCTTATCATACTTCTGTTGTACCAGTCTAATATGTTGGTTCAACACTAACTTTCTTATGACTTGTATCAACCATCCCGTAAGCTGTTCATTTTCTTATCATAAGGAGAGACTACTTGTCAAAAAAGAACTTATCTTAGTGGTATCTCTGGATGTTATGTATAAGTTGCCTCAACAGATCTAAATAGGGATATTCTAAGGAATTATTTTTAGCTTGATAAGATTTTCCCACAATGATTCTACAATTGTTCCTTCAATTAGTACATCCTTATCGATTTCATGTTTATACAGAGCATAAACCCCTAACTTATGATGTCCATATTATCGTATGTAACCAAACCAATCTCAAAGTTGGCCTTTCTAGGTAACCAAGCATTAATCATATTATTAGGAGTCATGTCCTCACCATCTCATGCCTTTAAAACTTCTTGGATACTATAATTCCTTACCTTGGTATAAGTTACAAGTGTCAAAAACATATTACATCTTATCATTTCCATTCTCTGCTGTTATTACCAAAACTAAACATATAATATGACATTTCTTTCATCTAGGGACATTGCTTAACACACATACTTTGTCTTGGAACTAAAATTCAAGACTAGCTGATACTTTTCAAAGTATCTATCTAAATGATTACTTCTAATCCATGCACATCAAGTGTCACAAGACTTACTTGATTGTCATGTCCTTGAAAAGAAAGAACATAAGGAAACATAGTCTTTTTATCATCCATCATCATCCAGGGTTTTTTATTAAAGAAAGGAGGTTATCACCTACTTTGATTATTACATGAACTTTCAAATGTTCATGTGTCATTCAATCTTATTTCCTCTTAGGTTCCTTTCCTTCAACATAGGGATTATAAGGATGATTACATGTCATCATCCCTTAGCATCATCATCACCATGATTACTAGATATGGGTTGTGGCAACACATCCCACTATCACACAGACAGCGAGGTGTTACACAAAAATGTGCGGAAATCACCATAACCACAGATTACCAAAAACACAGGTTAATTAAAACTGATTGCAGAAAACTGATAAACCGAGGAACTACTACATTCCAGTCCACATCCTGCAAGAAAACATGTTATATACATTCATACAAGCCTTGATACATGTCCACAGCTTAGAGCAACAACTGTCCTATCATAACATGAGTTCATCGCCTATTTATACATACATAAAGGCCCACATCCGGCCAACAGCAGGACATACAAACATCTACAAATGTACATCATGAAACAACGTCAAAACACCGCCAAGGACCTGAGAGTACAGGGATGACTCTAGACTCTATCACAAAATAGCAGCGTATCCATCGCTTACCTTCTATTGTTCTTCTTACTGCTTGGCCGCAACTCCGCGACCACCACCACGTCTAGCTCGACCACCTAAAAAGGGTGTAAACCAACGGGGTGAGACAATCGAACATTGTCCCAGCGAGAAACATAACTCCCCGCCGAAACTACAAAACCTCAGGTAAATATAGAGCAGCTAACTGATATAAAGTGTAACAAGAGCAGTTATAATATAAAGTTGTTCCTACTTAGCAAACTTACCAAATGTACTCAGTCATTTATCCAACTATTTCCTTATGAAACATAACTAACAAGATGGGATGTATAAAGCTTACTACATATGAGAAATGTATAAGCAACTGCAAGATACAAATAAAGTTAACTACACAAATAAAGCCTCAACCAATGTTTCGTGTTTGTCTTAAATAGCAAATGCTAAACGACTAAATTACATTTTATTATGCCCTGAGGAAGTGAGCTGTACCGCTCAAATCCAACCTTCGGCTGCGAAGCCCAAGCCGGTGCCATACAAGGTTAATGGAAGAGTCGGACTCCACGACCTTCTCCGCCTCATGGTCAGTGCATGAGTACAACATAAGCAGGACCGCAGTCTCATGCTGAAGTGGTCTTAGCCACAAGGTCAGCTTCGCAGGCTACCCTCTGCCTAGCCCGCCTTGGTACAGGTCACGACGCTAATAAAACTGAGCCACGGGCCTGAACACCGTGCTCTGAGCCATGAACACATTCATGCTCATCATATCACATATCCTGAGCCATGGGCCTATTCACCATGCTCTTTATCACAACTAGGTTATGGGCCTGAACACCGCACCCTGGAGTCTACAACTGAAGTTGCACTCTTACCTCCTTACTAAAGGCTAGGAGAAAACCTCGCATATTCAAAAATATGTTCTCCGGGTTAACCCGCAGGAGAACCCGTTTCACCATCACCAATTCCTGACAATGATGGATCTATGTCCAGGGAAACTACATGATAGATTTCACTGTGATTAATTAGTATCTTTTATATGGATTACAAGATTCAACCAAGTTGTATAACATGCGAGCTATAACAGGAAATAAACAACATAAACTCAACATTATGCTTATACTACCATTCACATCATACTGATTCATCATAAGGATTCACATCACATGTTATCACTTGGCCTCTTGCCAACCATCCAGATCCATCTCAAGGATCATCACATACCATGAAATCTCAATCCCTCATCATGTATTACCACTGCCTTGCAAGGCTTACATCATCATCATGGGACAAACACATCATATATGCAATCTCGTCCACAAGAGTAATTATCAAAGTGATGTTACTCATCACCCATTTCTCATAACCCTTTTCATGGCTAAACATCACCTGCATGGTTAGAGTATACAATAATCATAGTTTCAACATAAGGACTATGCTTATGACATTCAAGATGCTATATTCATCAATTATACCTTATTTGGTGATCAAGTGCATAAAGCGCATCATATAGCAAACCATATCCAGACTCATCCTCATCCCAATATTATACAAATAATCAAGGTGCTCACTTTATGCTTATAGTCAAGTTAGATATAGAGAACAAGGTTGTCATTACCATTACCACTATCATTCTTAGCATTAATAGATAATCACTTCCATATGTGTAGCCAGGCTAAGATGAACAAGATTATGATAACGAGCATCATCATCTATATAAAGAGTTACCATCGTTTTACTAAGAACATAACCACAAGGCTGTTTGCATAACGAGATGAACCATTACTAACAGTACCGGGGACCCTCACTATAGGTCACCATGAACCCTGAATAAAATACTGTGTCGGCCACCTGCCCTCACCCAAAGATTACGCATAACGACAGATATATAAGCAAGTAGCAACGCTGCGTTGTGTGCAGCCAAACGATGCTGCGTCGCGCGTCAAGGGGTGTACATCGAGCACTCCACACCTATCGGGCAACACCTGTCACCACCAAGTATGTTGGCCGTTACAAGGGTAGGGTGACACCCGTCACAAGGTGATGTCAACCAGGTCAACCCACAAAAGGCTAATGTCCAAGAGAGAGAACACATGCACATGTCGTGCAACCAACTAAGCAAAGCCTAATGGCCAACACACAACAAGGGAAGAGTTGTGACGCCCATCACAAGAGCAGGGCATATCGCCCGTCACAACAGCCTGTCGGCCAACTCACACACTCAAGGCCCCTCACCCAACACATACTCATGTCGTGCAAGACTAGACTAGAGGGCTGTCGGGTAGCACCTCACCATTCTCGACGCAACAAAAAAAAACATCTCACAAGGGCGTCCTCTACCTCAAGCACATGATACCCAAAACCCTAGAGGTTCAAGGAGATGGCTCACCTCAATCAACTAAGAAAGAGGAGTCTTGCACACCACCTATCATCCATCGAGCAACATAAAACCAACCCTAAACAAGGTCAACCGAGCTCACCCTTCTAGTCCATGGTGAGAGGAGAGTGTTGCACAAGCAACTAGAACACAAGCTCACCTCAATCGGCTAAGAGAAAGAGGGGTGTTGCTCATGATACTAGAAGCTTAAACTCACTCCTCTAGACCAAAGAGAGAAAGGAGTATTACTCACCAAGAAACACTAAACCACATAGGTGATCGACCAACAAGGATACTAAAGCAAGATGTAAAACTAACAAAAACATATAAGCAAGAACAAATAAAAGGAGATAGTGTAGCTAGGGTTAGAAGTTATGCAACCCGCCTTAAGCTCCAAGCTCCAAAGAAGAAGAAGAAGAAGAGGTCCAAGCCTCAAGGGATGTCGACCACCACTTGCTCCTTCAAGGGGGTGTATCGGCCGAAACAAGCAAGCAAGGAAGAAGGGAGTGTCGTGCACTCAAGGTGGAGAGGAACTAAAGGACCAAAGGGACCCTAAGCTAAGGAAAGGAACCACCCATATAGAAGAAAAGGGAGGAGAAAACAAGGTTGGTTCAAGCAAGGTGTCACTTGCCTAGGGACACTTGTCCTAGGGCACACACCACCACTCTAGCAAGCTTCATCCACATGTCCAAGATGTGCTCCAAGTGTCCACTAAACAAGGTCAAAGCTAGGTCAAGCATCATGGGCGACACAACATGTTGCTCCTGGGAAACACACTCCATTGCCATGGGTGACACACCTCTTGGCCGATACACATCCACACTTGGCCGATACAAGGCTCAAACCCTATGCAAAGCAAGGCACCTCAAGGCCCAACAAGCTCATCAAGGCCCAAAAGAACTCAAGCAACGAGTCCAAGCCTACCTCTCTACACAAGAGGAAGCAAAGAGAGAGGGGAACACCTCACAAGGTGGCAAACTTGCCTACAAAACCCTAGACTTGGGTTATTTGCAAGTAGCACATCCAACTCTCAACAAGGCACAACCAAACCCTAATCACCACTAAAGGTGATTAGCAAGCACCAAAGCACCAGGGTTAAGCAAAGCAAATAGAGTAAGCCATAAACGAAGGTCAGGGTCCTTACAATCTAACCTCCTTTAAGGGATTTCGTCCCAAAAACCTGAAGAGAAAAGCGAGGGATACTTCCTCCTCATCTCTTCCTCAAGCTCCCACATGGCTTCCTCAATGCCACGATGATGCCAAAGAACTTTCACAAGAACCAGGTCCTTCCTCTTCAACTTCTTAACCCTTCTGTCCAGGGTCGCCACAGGACCTTCCTCATAGGTCACATCTTCGTCAAGCTCAACCTCAACTGGCTGTATCACTGTACCCGAATCCGGATGACTTTTCTTCAGCATACTGACATGGAACACTGGATGTAGCCTGTGCAACTATGGAGGTAACTCTATCTCGTAAGCTACCTTTCCAACACGTGCTATAACTGGGTAGGGCCCCATATACCTAGGTGCCAACTTACCCTTCCGGCCAAACCTCAGCACACCTTTCCATGGTGAGACTTTAAGATATACTTTGTCTCCTACCTGGAACTCCAAAAGTCATCGGTGATTGTCTGCATAAGACTTCTTCCTGTCCTGTGCCACTTTCAACTGTTGCTGTATCACCTTGATCTTTTCTGTCGTCTGCTGCACTAACTCAGGACCCAAGAGCTGATACTCACCAGACTCGTACCAACACAAAGGAGATCTGCACTTCCTCCCATACAAGGCCTCATAAGGAGCCATGTCAATGTTCCGCTGATAACTGTTGTTGTAGGCAAACTCTATCAAACTCAGATGTACATCCCAGCTTCCTAGGAACTGCAAAACACAAGCTTGAAGGAGATCTTCCAAAATCTGAATAGTCCTCTCAGACTGTCCATCTGTCTGTGGGTGAGAAGCGGTACTGAACTTCAACTACATTCCCAATGCTTTGTGCAACAGTTCCCAGAAACGACTTGTGAACTGAGGACCTCTGTCAGAAACTATTGTCGCTGGCACACCATGTAAACGTACTATCTCATCCACATATACTTGAGCGAGTTTCTCAGCTGTATACGTCATCTTCACAGGTATGAAATGGGCAGACTTCGTCAATCTGCCCACAACCACCCAAATGGAATCATGATTCCTAGTTATCTTGGGTAGACCAACTACGAAATCCATGGTTACATGATCCCATTTCCACTGCGGTATTGGCAAGGGTTGCAACGTACCTGCCGGCTTCTGATGTTCAGCCTTCACTTGCTGACAAACCGCACATCTAGCCACGAACTTAGATACATCCTTCTTCAAACTGGGCCACCAATACAAGTCCTTCAGACTATGATACATCTTGGTGACACCTGGATGCATAGCATACATCGACGTGTGTGCTTCCTCGAGCACCAACTTCCTCATCTCATCAACATCAGGAACCACCATCCTATTATGATAGCAGACTAGCCCATCCTCGGACTCATGAAACCCATCACGCTTTTCGCTGCCGAACTCTGATCTGATCAAATGTACTGCATCATCTGTCTGCTGTGCATCTTTGATCTGCTGTCTCAACGTAGGCTTGACTTGTATCTGTGCTAATAGTCCAGCTAACAGGGAAACCTCCATCTGCACATTCATCTGCCGCAAGGAGACAAACATATCCCGCCTAGGGCATACCAGGGAACTCAGTTGTGCCTTCTTGGAAGAAAAAGAAGACTTTTGACTAAGCGCATCAGCTACCACATTCGCCTTACCAGGATGATACTCGATAGTGCAGTCATAGTCATTGATCAACTCCATCCATCACCGTTGTCGCATGTTCAACTCTTGCTGCGTAAAGATGTACTTCAGATTCTTATGATCCGTAAAGATCTGGCACACTTCCCCATATAGATAGTGTCTCCAAATCTTTAACGAATGAACCACTGCTGCCAACTCCAAGTCATGAGTCAGATAGTTCTCCTCGTGTTTCTTAAGCTGTCGCGAAGGAAAAGAAACCACATGATCATCCTGCATCAACACACAACCTAAGCCTTTCTTGGAAGCATCACAGAAAACAACATAGCCCTTCCCAGGCTCTGGCAAGATCAACACTGGAGCACTGGTCAGCTTCTCCTTTATACTCTAGAAAGCTTGCTGACATCGATCATCCCAGACAAAAGGCACATCCTTTCTCGTCAACTTTGTCATTGGAAAAGCAATCACACTGAAGTCCTTGATAAACCTCCGGTAGTATCCTGCTAATCCCAGAAAACTACGAACTTCCATCGGTGTCTTTGGCTGTTCCCAAACTACAATGGATTCCACCTTCTTTGGATCTACCTTGACTCCTTCAGCAGATATCACGTGACCCAAGAAAGTCACCTCTTCCAACCAGAACTCACACTTATCGAACTTGGCATACAACTAATGTTGGCGAAGAAGAGTCAACGCTTGTCGAAGATGTTGCTCATGCTCTTGCCTGTCCCGGCTATAGATCAAGATGTCATCTATAAAGACTACAACAAACTGATCTAAGAACGGATGGAACACTCTGTTCATCAGGTCCACGAAAGAAATAGGTGCATTGGTTAACCCAAACGGCATAACAACGAACTCGTAATGACCATACCTCATCCGAAAAGCTGTCTTTGGTATGTCATCCGCCTTGATCCTCAATTGATGATATCCGGACTGTAGGTCGATCTTCGAAAACACTGTAGCACCGCACAACTGATCAAATAGATCATCTATCCTCGGCAACGGGTACTTGTTCTTGATCGTGACCTTATTCAACTGCCGGTAATCTATACACAACCGCATCGAACCATCCTTCTTCTTGACAAACAACACAAGAGCACCCCAAGGCGATGTACTCGGTCAGATGAAACCTTTGTCTAGAAACTCTTGTAACTGCTTCTTCAACTCTGCCATCTCAACTAGAGCCATCCTGTATGGAGTCTGTGCAACTGGCTGCGTCCCTAGGACCAGATTGATCTCAAAATCAATCTCTCAGGGTGGGGGAACACCAGGAAACTCCTCAGGAAACACATGCAAACTCTCGGACAACAGGTACCTCCTCGAGACTAGGACCTTTTGCCTTGGAAGCTACAATGGTATCGACCACGTGATCTAAGAACACCTCACATCCCTGTCGCAGCAACTTATCTGTCACCATAGCTGATACTAGACATGTCAGAAGAATCTTTCTATCACCTTGGAAGATCCACTTCTCTCCAGCATCATCAAACACCACATGCTTGGTACCGCAGTCTAAAACAACCTTATACTTCTCTAGGGTATCCATCCCAAGGATAACATCAAAACCATGCATATCAAGTGGTATGAGATCCACTTGAATGCAGTGTCCCGAGAAAGACAAGACACAAGATGGACACTCTTCTTGAAGCAACGAGGAACCATCAAGAGGGGTTTCTAACAACAACTATCTTTCTTATAGCTAACAGGTAACCGATAGTTTTCAAGCATACTATAGGTGATAAAAGAGTGTGTAGCACCCAAGTCAACCAGAATAGATATAAAGCAAGAAGAAGACATATCAGAATGAAATAACTCCATCTGACCTGTCACTACTCACGGGTTGACTATCTCCTCCGACTGATTCATAACATAGAATCGAGCCGTTGCTTGCTGTCCATGACCTCTGCTTCCTTGAGCAGATGATCCAGCTTGAGATGCTTGACCTCGTCCTCATCCTCTGCTACCACTAGGCTGCTGTCATTCCGATCCTTGATGATTCTGCCTTGGTTGTTGTGTCACTTCAACCTCTCTATTCGGGCAGTTGAACCTCAAATGCCCGATCTGACCACACCAATGACATACTTTATCATCAACCTGTGGCCTAGATGGCCCTGGCACTGCCATAGAAGTTGTACTTTGTGCCTTATATGGTGAAGAAACATAACCTCTTCCTCCACTCGGAAACCACTAAGACGGTCCACTGAAACCTCTCGTCACCGACGGTGCTGAAAACCTGGGCTTCTTAAAGCCACCAAACCTCTGACTGAAACTGAGCAGGTCTCTTCTTAGTTATAGACTCTCTCTTCTCCCTAACTAATCGTTCGATCCTCCGGACAGATTCCACAAATGTGGGAAACGTTTCTCGATTCTCCAACACAGACACAGGGGTGGTCAACTCAGAACTCAGACCCTTCTCGAAATGTCTGATCCTCTCCTCATCTGTCACTGCCATGTGAGGACAAAACCTCAACAGATCCATGAACTTGGCCTCGTACTCGGTGATATTCATCGTCCCTTTTCGCAAGCTCTCAAACTGACTGATCTTCTCGTCCAGATATGTCTTCAAGAAGTATCTGGTGATGTACTCGCGTCGGAACACTTCCCAACAGATCACCTCACCATGCCGCTTCTCTTCCTCGATGGTCCACCAGTGACCAGCACTACCTTTCAGAAGGTAGACAATGTGCTTTACTTTGTCTGCTTCGGGGATGTCGAGGATCCAGAAAGCATTCTCAAGACTTATCAGCCACAGATCTACATCCGCTGGATCATCCGTTCCAGCATAATCCAAAGCTCCGACTCGACGAAGCCGCTCAAAGGTCTTCCCAATACCCGATGTTTCACCATGGGGAACCTGTGCTCATGGAGGAGGCACTGGTAATCGCTCAACCATGAGATTCATCGTAGCCATCATCTACCCCATAAGGTGTTGGTAGGTAGGGTGTTCAAGAATGGCTGGGTCAGGTTGGGGAACCTCAGGCACCCGATCTCCATGTGCCTGTCCTTCAGATGAAGCTACATCACTGTACTCAGCTGAGTGTTCTTCATGGTTTCCAGACATCTTGACTTTTCTTCTACTGAGGGCAGAAGACGATTGTAAGAAAATTTGGACAACACACAAGAACAGAAGACCTAGTCCTAAATCCCTGTAGACTCAGCGAACCTAAGGCTCTGATACCAAACTTGTGGCAACACATCCCACTATCACACAGACAGCGAGGTGTTACGTGAAAACGTGCAGAAATCACCATAACTACAGATTACCAAAAACACAGGTTAATTAAAACTGATTGCGGAAAACTGATAAACCGAGAACTACTACATTCCAGTCCACATCCTGCAAGAAAACATATTATATACATTCAGACAAGCCTTGATACATGTCCACAACTTAGAGCAACAACTGTCCTGTCATAACATGAGTTCATCGCCTGTTTATACATACATAAAGGCCCGCATCCGGCCAGCAGTAGGACATACAAACATCTACAAATGTACATTGTGAAACAACGTCAAAACACCACCAAGGACATGAGAGTATAGGTATGACTCTAGACTCTATCACAAAACAACAGCGTATCCATCACTTGCCTTCTACTGTTCTTCTTGCTGCTCGGCCGCAACTCCGCGACCACCACCATGTCTAGCTCGACCACCTAAAAAGGGTGTAAACCAGTGGGGTGAGACAATCGAACATTGTCCCAGCGAGAAACATAACTCCCCGCTGAAACTACAAAACCTCAGGTATATATAGAGCATCTAACTGATATAAAGTGTAACAAGAGCAGTTATAATATAAAGCTGTTCCTACTTAGCAAACTTACCAAATGTACTCAGTCATTTATCCAACTATTTCCTTATGAAACATAACTAACAAGATGGGATGTATACATCTTACCACATATGAGAAATGTATAAGCAACTGCAAGATACAAATAAAGTTAACTACACAAACAAGGCCTCAACCAATGTTTCATGTTTGTCTTAAGCAGCAAATGCTAAACGGATGAATTATGTTTTATTATTCCCTGAGGAAGTGAGCCGTACCGCTCAAATCCAACCTTCGGCTGCGAAGCCCAAGCCGGTGCCATACAAGGTCAATGGAAGAGCCGGACTCCACGACCTTCTCCGCCTCATGGTCAGTGCATGAGTACAACATAAGCAGGACCGCAGTCTCATGCTGAAGTGGTCTTAGCCACAGGGTCAGCTCCACAGGCTACCCTCTGCCTAGCCCGCCTTGGTACAGGTCACGACGCTAGTAAAACTGAGCCATGGGCCTGAACACCGTGCTCTGAGCCATGAACGCATTCATGCTCATCATATCACATATCCTGAGCCATGGGCCTGTTCACCATGCTCTTTATCACAACAGGGTTACGGGCCTGAACACCGCACCATGGAGTCTACAACTGAAGTTGCACTCTTACCTCCTTACTAAAGGCTAGGAGAAAACCTCACATATTCAAAAATATGCACTCCGGGTTAACCCACAGGAGAACCCGTTTCACCATCACCAATTCCTGACGATGATGGATCTATGGCCAGGGAAACTACATGATAGATTTCACTGTGATTAATTAGTATCTTTTATATGGATTGCAAGATTCAACCAAGTTGTATAACATGCGAGCTATAATAGGAAATAAACAACATAAACTCAACATTATGCTTATACTACCATTCACATCATACTGATTCATCACAAGGATTCACATCACATGTTATCACTTGGCCTCTTGCCAACCATCCAGATCCATCTCAAGGATCATCACATACCATGAAATCTCAATCCCTCATCATGTATTGCCACTTCCTCGCAAGGCTTACATCATCATCATGGGACAAACACATCATATATGCAATCTCGTCCACAAGAGTAATTATCAAAGTGATGTTACTCATCACCCATTTCTCATAACCCTTTTCATGGCTAAACATCACCTGCATGGTTAGAGTATACAATAATCATAGTTTCAACACAAGGACTATGCTTATGACATTCAAGATGCTATATTCATCAATTATACATTATCTGGTGATCAAGTGCATAAAGCGCATCATATAGCAAACCATATCCAGACTCATCCTCATCCCAGTATTATACAAATAATCAAGGTGCTCACTTTATGCTTATAGTCAAGTTAGATATAGAGAACAAGGTTGTCATTACCATTACCACTATCATTCTTAGCATTAATAGATAATCACTTCCATATGTGTAGCCAGGCTAAGATGAACAAGCTTATGATAACGAGCATCATCATCTATATAAAGAGTTACCATCATTTTACTAAGAACATAACCATAAGGCTGTTTGCATAACGAGATGAACCATTACTAACAGTACTGGGGACCCTCACTATAGGTCACCATGAACCCTCACTAAAAGACTGTGTCGGCCACCTGCCCTCACCCAAAGCTTACGCATAACGGCGGATATATAAGCAAGCAACAATGTTGCGTTGCGTGCAGCCGAATGACGCTGCGTCGCGTGTCAAGGGGTGTACGTCGAGCACTCCACACCTATCGGGCAACGCCCGTCACCACCAGGCCCGTCGGCCGTTACAAGGGTAGGGTGATGCCCGTCACAAGGTGATGTCGACCAGGTCAACCCAAAAAAGGCTAACGTCCAAGAGAGAGAACACATGCACATGTCATGCAGCCAACTAAGCAAAGCCTAATGGCCAACACACAGCAAGGGAAGAGTTGTGACGCCCATCACAAGAGCAGGGCATATCGCCCGTCACAACAGCCTGTCGGCCAACTCACACACTCAAGGCCCCTCACCCAACACATACTCATGTCGTGCAAGACTAGACTAGAGGGCTGTCGGGCAGCACCTCACCATTCTCGACGCAACAATAAAAAACATCTCACAAGGGCGTCCTCTACCTCAAGCACATGATACCCGAAACCCTAGAGGTTCAAGGAGATGGCTCACCTCAATCAACTAATAAAGAGGAGTCTTTCACACCACCTATCATCCATCAAGCAACATAAAACCAACCCTAAACAAGGTCAACCGAGCTCACCCTTCTAGTCCATGGTGAGAGGAGAGTGTTGCTCAAGCAACTAGAACACAAGCTCACCTCAATCGGCTAAGAGAAAGAGGGGTGTTGCTCATGATACTAGAAGCTTAAACTCACTCCTCTAGACCAAAGAGAGAAAGGAGTATTGCTCACCAAGAAACACTAAACCACATAGGTGATCGGCCAACAAGGATACTAAAGCAAGATTTAAAGCTAACAACAACATATAAGCAAGAACAAATAAAAGGAGATAGTGTAGCTAGGGTTAGAAGTTATGCAACCCGCCTTAAGCTCCAAGCTCCAAAGAAGAATAAGAGCTCCAAGCCTCAAGGGATGTCGACCACCACTTGCTCCTTCAAGGGGGTGTATCGGCTGACACAAGCAAGCAAGGAAGAAGGGAGTGTCGTGCACTCAAGGTGGAGAGGAACTAAAGGACCAAAGGGACCCTAAGCTAAGGAAAGGAACTGCCTATATAGAAGGAAAGGGAGGAGAAAACAAGGTTGGTTCAAGCAAGGTGTTACTTGCCTAGGGACACTTGTCCTAGGGCACAAGCCACCACTCTAGCAAGCTTCATCCACATGTCCAAGATGTTCTCCAAGTGTCCACTAAACAAGGTCAAAGCTAGGTCAAGCATCATGGGCGACACACTCCATTGCCATGGGCGACACACCTCTTGGCCGATACACATCCACACTTGGCCGATACAAGGCTCAAACCCTAAGCAAAGCAAGGCACCTCAAGGCCCAACAAGCTCATCAAGGCCCAAAAGAACTCAAGCAACGAGCCCAAGCCTACCTCTCTACACAAGAGGAAGCAAAGAGAGAGAGGAACACCTCACAAGGTGGCAAACTTGCCTACAAAACCCTAGACTTGGGTTATTTGCAAGTAGCACCTCCAACTCTCAACAAGGCACAACCAAACCCTAATCACCACTAAAGGTGATTAGCAAGCACCAAAGCACCAGGGTTAAGCAAAGCAAACATGGTAAGCCCTAAACGAAGGTCAGGGTCCTTACATGGGTATTCAAACCCTTAATTCATCACTAAACATTGTTACCACTCATCAAGTAACTGTTACCTCTAGGTCCTTAGAGCATGGTATTCATTATACTAAACATCTTCTTTTGTTTATAAGTTGTTTTGTGATTAACTCAAATCCTTCGTATATCAATTAGGATGTGGTAGAAGTATCCTTGCCACATCTCCTGCCTCATTATGCTCTTTAGATTGTCTCAAAATGACTACTTGATTAGAGTAATCAGAAAAATAGCAATATAAGAGTATCATACTTACCTTACCTTCAATAGATGAATACCTGGCTAGGGTATTCAAGGACTGAAATTAGGTAGTATGCATTTGTTTTATATTATGTTTCATCTCTTTAAGTTTTACTACTTAATATCTCTAATTTTCTCTGGTATTTCTTTTACATCTCTTCCCTTTCTACATAAAGAGGGAAGTTTCAAAACACATATAAGAGAACATTGGACCGATCAAAGGAAGCTCAAAAACAACTACCTTCTTATGATTATCAAATAAAATCAAGAGAAGACATATTAGATTGAAAAAGCTCTATCTGACTGTCACCCCTCGCGATCATCTACCACTTTAGGTTGACTCAATCATAGAGTCTATCTGTTTCATGTTGTTGCTTTTGCTTTTTTACACTATTGGGATGTAACTTTCATAAGCCCTAATGTTATAAACCCATTTTTCCAAGATATGTAATGAGATTATAAATCTCTATTTAAAGATAAATAAAAAAATCCATGATTGATTTGATGGGTTGATTTGAATGAATTTCGTGTTGTATGTTTTCTTAATGGGCCTTATTGGCCATTGAGCCCAATTGAAGGAAAAAGAAAAAGAAATTCAATTGGATAAGGAGTACATAAGAAAATAAAGCAAAAGGCTAAGAAATAATTCCCAAAAATAGGATTTCGAGTTTAAGGGATTCCTTGGGATTCAAGGAACTCAGAATCATAAATTAATGATAAAAGAAATAGAGAGGACATGGAAAATATGAGTAATTGAATAATAACTTGCAAACCAAGAAAAGGGATTGTACGCTTGAGATAATGACTTCAAATTTTGTAGGATGGAAGATAAAAATATAACTGTGTTTCCCTCAAATTTTGTGTAGGAAAGAAGTTACCATTTGGGAGTTATTAATTTTCCAAGTTTTCCCTCAAATAGAGTTTAATTTGGAATTTGAGAAAATAGTTGGTTGAACGCGATGATGGTGGGCCGTTGGATCTTAATCCAACAGGCGCCACTCATCGTCTATGTCCCAGACTGAATGGGATTCTGTCTCTAATAGAGAGACTTTCCTTCTTAGATTCCTCCTGAATAAGGGAGTGGGCGGACTTGCTGAGATGTCCATTGAACTCAGAAGAGGAAGGTGAGGGGAACCATCCCTGGTTTGGGTAGGAGTGGTCGCCGATTGGGAGAATTCCCAATATGGCAGGGACTCGCTCAACCCCTATATATAGGGTGGTATGATTGAGATGGAGAGCATCCCTTTTTTCTCTGCCAAACTCTGTGGAAGTACTGGAGGAGTGGTTCCGTGCTCGCAATTGATTCTTCTAACTTGACCTTCACCGGTGTTTTCGGCCGAGAACCTCATCGGAAGTCCAGCGAGTGGTAAGGGGTCACGGTGCCTTCTGAGCCTTCAATTGAACCCACGGCCAAGTTTTTCGAAGGGAGACGAAGCTCCTTGGCCTGATAGCACTCTCACTCGTGGCTGAGAGCTCGGAGTCAACCTCCAGGTTGACTGTGCGGGCTACTGAGTCCAAGGAAGGTGACGACCCGTCGATCGTCCGATCTGAGACACGGTGGTATCAGTGGCATCTGACGCTCCAGAGAAGGAGCGGAGGGCACACAAATAGGATCGTCAGATCCAAGAAGTGGATCACCGGACCACTGATCGAGTGGTCCACGAGTTTTGGTAATGTTATCTTTCTACTAGAAAAGGGATTATTCTTGCAAAAATGATAGAAATAACTAGGAATCTCGGATGAAAAAACTTTATATATGAAAGTGGTGTAGAAAAATGCAAGGAATCTGATAAAAATGATTTGAGAGCCTAATTCTACTCTGTTTAGCAAAAGTACTCTAAATTGCTAGTAAAGTACATTAAAAGTTTATGAGAAACCCTAATTGAAGGTTAAGAGTGTAATTTGGTGAATCAATAGGTCAAATTGATAAGTGTAACCCTATTAATGATAAAAGAGGTTTGATTATCCGTTTGGAATGTAAATATGCCTAAATTAGAATTGTAATACCTAAAAGAAGGCTAATTTATAATAAAAACCCTAATTTAGGGAAAAGGAGATAAAAGCTAAGTTATTACGGATTAAGGGAGTAACTTGCCAAGATGTGAACTTAAAACTAATGAGAATGTTAAAATAAAGGTTTTAAGTGAATTTGATGGAATTAGGAACCTTTATGATTAAGGATTGAAGCAAAACCCTAATTTTTATAGAAACCCTAAAATTGGAATTGAAATTCTAAATAGTGTAATGGAATTGGATAATTATTAATAAAAGGAAATTGGTACTTTCATTTTAGGATTTCTATTCAACCTTGCTTGATTAATTGGGTTTCTCTACATACTTGAATCTGTCTTGAAAATTGCACTTAAAGGTATGTGGTTACGCTTATGTTTATTCCGACTAGTTTTCTGAGGATTTTATCGATGTTTCCCTTATGGCTTGAAAGTAACTGTTGGATGTTTATTTATTTCTTGCAACTATAAAGTGACTATGATTATCACTATAAATGTTCATATATAACTGGCTAGATCTGGGTCCACCTCTGTTTCTTTGAAAAGGCTAAAAAAGGGGTAATCCTAGAGCAAGGTCTAGGTTATCGAGAGTTAGAAACTGGGCTACTTACGAGTAGTGCCATGAGACTCTTTAGCACACCCTGAGTTAAGGAGTGGTCTACCTATGAGTAGTTCCATGTGACTCAACCCTAGAAACTGGTTCACTTGATAGGTGGATCATGAGGGGTTTAATGGGGACAACACAGAGGATAGTGTACCCTTGGATCACAAAGTTATATTTAAAATGTAATCTTGATGGTTAAATGATTAATTGCATGATTACATTGTTATTATAGTTGCATGATTATTGTTTCTCCCACATACCAGCTTCTTGCTGATCGACGTTTTATTTGTCGGTGTTTTAGGTACAAATGAAAAGAACACACAGTAAAGCGGCATATGCGGAATTAAATGAGAGTTAACGTGCACATGAGGATTAGTTAGATTGGTATCTTCATGGATAGAAGTTTAGAAATCCCAGTTTATAAAAGGTAAGCAAAGTTTTATTTTATACCAGTTTTCAGTTTAGTTGGTAAAGTTTATTAATTGTTATTGATTATATGTCGAACCTTTGATCCAGAATTTATGGGTGCGGCTTTGACCTCTCGGTCTCCCGTAATTGGGGGTTACCAGAAGGTGGGGTCGTAACATTTGGTATCAGAGCATAGGTTCCTCATTTAATATTTAATAATTATTAAATTTTACAAACTCCGTAGAACCCAAGGGAGTTATTAGAGGATTATTCGAAAGACAGAGGTGTCTAGAAAAGGATCACGACCGGGGGCTGGCAACATTTTCCTCCGCACCGCTAGTCAGAATATGAGGACTCCCGGATCCGTGTGACTGCCTGGACAAAGTCTTAGGGTATGATTCGAAATAAGGTACCTTTAGGACTCTCTCATCTTGTTCATCCCTTCTCAACTCAAATTCTGTTAAGGACCTTAAGGATTAGGGTTTCCTCTCTTCTCCTCACCCTCTTGAGGTATGGGTAAGGTTGATAAGGATTAAGGAATCCTCCACCAAATTAATAAAAAGCATGTAAATAAGATTTCATGGACATAAGCTTAATAGAGTAAGCGTAAAGGAATAGATGCATGCTTAGGTCGTATGACATGAGTTTTCATTTCCCTCAGGAGAGACCTGAGGATAGATCTCCTTGGCAGGAGGATGTGTAGAGAGAGTTAGTCTTGGAGGTAGAGACCTCCATTAAAAGTAAAGACCTGGCACATCCTCTGAAGATGATGTTAATCCTAACCCTAAGTGAAGGTTAGAGAGAGAGATGGCATGATGAGTTAGACCAGGTGTTTGGATAGACATGCCTTGTATGCCATATGAACCATGAGAGGTTGGATGACCTAGTACCTTTGGCGACCCAACCCTGGGAAGGGTCGTGCATGTTAGAGTGAAGGCTAGCTCCTTCATTGATGAGGTTAGAGAAGAACCTATGGAAACCCTATGAGCTTATATGAGCATGGCATAATAGGCACCCAGAATGTGGCAGTAGTGTAAGCAATAGGTTGAAACCCTATCTAGGAGAATATGAGGGGATAACCTCTGAGATAAGCATAAAGAACTATGGATAACCTTGAGCGAACAAAAGTTGAACATAGGCTTCATCTAGCTAGGGGCATGCCTTCGAGGTTGATCCTTCTTTCAGAGAGGACCTCTAATGGTGAGGTTGGTTAGCTCTAGAGACAGAGAAGGAAACCCAGCAAGAAGGTTGGAATCCTAGACTCCGAGATTCGAGGAGAAGTTGGGAGTTGAGGATGATGCGACCTAACTGGATGATAATGGTCACCACATGCTTGATCCTTAGAGGTTGATGATGTCTTGGTTACCATGGGAGGAACCAAACACTAGAGAGAGGATGAGGCTATGGTATAAGTGCTTACCTTCTGAGAAAGGAAGAAGAAGTTATGTATACCCTGGAGAGGTTTAGTAACAGGTTAAGAGGCCTTGTACCTTATTGATTGTCCTTGAGGAGGATCCAACTCTAAGTGATACTCGAGTCGAAGGATGACAGGAAGTGCATGTCATGCCTTTTGCAAGCTTGATTCATGGATAAGAGATAGAGCATGCAGTTGGGCACCTAAAAGTGAACCTAGGGTTCCTAGGCCTAAGAGGGGAAGTGGTATACCTAATGCTCATGACGAGAACTAAGTTGCTATAGTTTTGAGCATGGTACTTCTCAGGTATAGAGGAGAAGGGAAGCCCCTTAAGTTTAAGGTATGTTTGATGAACCCCTCACAGCTAGGATGATGATAAAGGAAAGGTATGATCTTGATCCATCATTGAGGAAAGAGGACAATTATGACCTATCATGGTTCAGTAGGTGATCTGCTTGTGCCTTAATAGCTTGCTAGGGTTAAGTAGGTTCATGAGGATGTAAACCCTAGACCTAAGAGCTTTTGTGACCTTGTTGTCAAGAGATAGTTTTCCTCCCATCCTGGGAGAGGGACCCCTTTGGTAGGGTGTATATCAGTTTTGTTGGTTTAAGGTAACCTAAAGAGGTCTCATAGGATCTTGAGAAGCTAAGTGAAAAGTACATGGTATGAGAATGAACATGTAGACCCATAGATATCCATCTCTAAGTGCAGGTGGATGTGTTACCATGGAGGTAACCGGTAAGGGGCCTGACCAAGGTAGGTAGGTCACCACGACCTCTATGAAAGGATGGATGTCAGCCCATGTATACAAAGAGAGATTATGAAGGCTTGGGAAAGGTTCTAAGTTGGACATGTACTATAAATGGAGAATCCTAAGTCTATCCTAGGATCAGGTAGGGATAAGACCGATGGAAGTAGGAGTTGCCTAATTCCCTAGTTGCACATGACCATAGGGTCGGGAGGTAACATCTATCATTGTCTGAGGGCCATGGGTTAGGAGATTGATCACCTTCATGAACTCATGAGACCCAAAGGGAAAATGAGTAGGGCACTCTCTGGAATGCATAAGGGAAGAGGGATGACCCCAAAAGTGTTGGCACCCTATAGACCTAGAGGAGATGACCAAGGATTGTGTGTAAACCCAAGTAGGTTCGAAACCAGTGTTCCATGGAAGTAATCTTTGATATCAGGATGACCGTAAAGTAGAGACATATGTTGCACATTTCAACTTAGATTTGAAAGTGTACTGGCAAGATGGGATGTACCATCTCTACTCTTGGAACAGGAAGAACTCTGTATTTGGACTGCAGCCAAATGCTTATTTCCTCGTGTTATGGGAGAGAGAGATAGGATAGTACGCATGCCATACACCAAGGATAAAGATGATGAGAGTTGGAACGTAGCTACAAGGTATGAGGACAAGGATGATAACATATCCTTATGGAGCGAATGATACATGGATGGTTTACTAACACTAAAAGTATGAAGGAGATCATCTTGTGAGGATGTGATACCATGAGCTATTTGGAATTTGTAAGATATGCAAGGTTGAGTTTGAGCTCAGAGTTTCTTAATCAAGACAAACTTAGAGTTTGAGATGAGGTGATAAGTGGAATACATGGAGGTGTATGTCTTCAAGATTACCTAACCCCTAAGGAGGAGAAGTGGTAATGAATGCTTAGGTTGAGATATAGCTACCTAGCTTAGCTGGAAGCTAGAAGGAGTTGAGGTTGTTAGGCTAACCTTAAGATGAGGAAAGAGATAAGTTTGGCTAACACCCAAATGTATCCGTAGTGGTTAATCAAGTAAAATGATTGTTTGGTTAGCCAGCCTAGTCTGTGATATAAAGAAAGGATGGCTGTAGAACCTCAGATATACTTGGAAAGGAAATTGATGAAACCCCGATAGAATGGTTTAGGGTTTTTAAGGTATTGATCTTGAAGAATAATGACATACAGGAGGTCATGATTTTAAGATCACCATACACCATACTACGAAGATAATGAGTGACAGTGGTACTTTAGATACCTAAGATAATATTGCATGTGGTATATGCCCATGCAAGCCGAAGGTGAAGGACGAACACCAGTAACCCAGTGCATTGATATAAAGGATAAAAAGTCCCCGAAAGAGAAAGGGAGTTCATCACTATGGATGTGGTAAGTCTCCCCTGGATCAAGGAAGGTCGAGATGCAATATGGGTTATGGTAGATCACCTTACCTAGATGACATGAGAAAGAAAGAGTACTATCAAGGGACAGATTGGGTTGAACAACATATGAGAGAGATGGTTCAACTACACCATGAGGTTGAGTATAAAAGTTCATGAATTTGACCTAAAGGGTTCCACTCCAAAAGGTGAAAGTAGGTACATGAAGAACTCTATGTTAGTACAGTTTATCACCCCTAACTAATGGTTAGTATGATCCAGACTAAAGGGTCTGATGAGAGCATGTGTGCTTGATGGAGCTGGGACTTACACCAAAAGATTTTCAGTCTTCCAATGGGAGTCCCAGGATTCTATCACCAAAAACCCTAGAGAGGATTGATGTCTTCCCTAGGTTTACCTAGAACTGGTGCTTAGATAACAACTCCAACCCCATAAGAGTATGGAAGCCTTATCATAGTACAGATTTAGGATCGAACCCAAAAGACAACGGTCTTGTTGCAAGCAACAAGATGGAAAACGTACATCACTTCACCTAGTTATTTTACTAATTGGCACTTATATCAAAAGGTTGGATTTTGATTGGTTTTTAGACTAAAGCATGAAAAGTAAATAAAGCAAGTAAAACTAAGATTTAACAAATGATGATGAATCACTGGGGTTAAGCAGGTATTCACCACCGCTACACATGCATTGTATATGTACTAAGCGAGCAAGACTTATAAGCTAGATGCATGGATGTTCCACAAGACCGATGCCTTATAAGACAAGAGCGATGCATTGCATCCAAGGATGTTCCGCAAGACCGATGCCCATATAAGACAAGAGCGATGCATTGCATCCTTCGATGTTCCACAAGATCGATGCCCATATAAGACAAGAGCAATGCATCACATCCTTCAAGGGTTAAGTAGCTCTCATTCGGTACATTTCTACGTGTCAATGAAGATATGTAGTCTTCCAAAGAAAGAATCTTACTCAACCTCATGAAACGTGCATCTAAAACTAACAAGCAAGCGATAATTATCAATTTGAATAGTATCTTTGTAGGCCTAGTCTCCTATTCAGATAACCTATCTACGAGAAGTGCGGGAATGTTGCAACGCCAGCCATTCCCGATCAAATGGTCACATGCTTTACATCATTCCCCTCGCAAAGCGTGTTCCTCGACTTACCAAGGTTACTTCCATACAGATAGAAGTGCAACAGATGGTAGTGAGTTTACTCCACTCTTTGAGATACACTCCTAGACACCGAAACGGATGCGTGGTGGATACACACACCAGAAACCAACACTAAATCGGTATTCGAGTCTCGAGAGCGGTCGTAGACCACAACAAAAGACAATAGATGCATACAAGAACGTGGCCATCATTCAAGCATGTATGAAATGATTTAGTATTAAAACGAAAGGATAACATCTTTTTAGTACAAAGTACAAAACATGGGCAGCGGGGCTAGTCCCCGCGCCCCAGTGGATGGAACTACTCGCTCCTCATAGAGGGAGCAACAAAGGAGGAGGCGAGAAGAGATAGAAAGAACGTCATCTCCACTGAGGAGAGAAGGTTGAACCCTTGGTGGAGAGAGCAACGATCTTCACCCTTCGTGGCTTGCTTGACGACGGATCTTCTCCTCTCACCTTCTTTGTTGATGAGAGAGAAGGTAGCTTTGCAATGGAACGTGAGTCTCAGACCGGCAGCCTCGGGCGGTGGATGGAGTTGATCTGGTAGTAGAGAGACAGCCTCTGGACGTCTGGGCTCCCTCAGGGATGGCCCTTGAGGTCTTATTTATAGGCCTTGAGTGAGGTCAAACGGTCTGGAGACCGTTTGGGTTCAAACGGTCTTGAGATCGTTTGGCGTCAAACGGTCTTGAGACCGTTTGGCGTCAAACGGTCTTGAGACCGTTTGGCGTCAAACGGTCTTGGGACCGTTTGAAATCCATGCGGTCTTGGGACCGTTTGGCTTTATGCGGTCTCGGGACCGTTTGAACTCCATGCGGTCTTGGGACCGTTTGGCTTCATGCGGTCTCGGGACCGTTTGAACTCCATGCGGTCTTGGGACCGTTTGGCTTCATGCGGTCTCGGGACCGTTTGAACTCCATGCGGTCTTGGGACCGTTTGGTTTCATGCGGTCTCGGGACCGTTTGAACTCCATGCGGTCTTGGGACCGTTTGGCTTCATGCGGTCTCGGGACCGTTTGAACTCCATGCGGTCTTGGGACCGTTTGGCTTTATGCGGTCTCGGGACCGTTTGAACTCCATGCGGTCTTGGGACCATTTGGCTTCATGCAGTCTCGGAACCGTTTGAACTCCATGCGGTCTTGGGACCGTTTGGCTTCATGCGGTCTCGGGACCGTTTGAACTCCATGCGGTCTTGGGACCGTTTGGCTTCACTCGGCCTTGAGGTTGGTTTATTCTTTTATGATTTTTTTGTGCTTTTTCTGCAAGTGTAAAAGGGAAAAGTTAGTTTGATGATATATTTACAAAAAGGGGTAAAATTAGGTTTAGGTACCGTATAAACGTAAAAAGAGTATGGAAAACTAAAGAAAAAGACTAAGATAAACTACTAAAATAGGAGGTTATCACCCCCCCTAACTTAGAGTCTAGCTTGTCCTCAAGTTAGATAGAGCTGAGACATGAAATGGCGAGGCGATCTTAATTAGGGTCTCCATACTCTTGCTTCAATTCTTGACCTGAGTTCCCCAGGGGTCGTATTGAGGCTTATTGCATGCCTTGATTCTTTTGGATTTCGAGAGTTGCTTGGATCTCAGGGTTTTTCCGTATCTCAAAATTTGCCTTGGGACCACATTTATTTTGTGCATGTCGTTGACTCTAATCAACTTTATACCTCTCTGGAAACCTACTGGAAGCTAGAGAGGGTATGAGGGTTAACTAAAGGCTTTGAAGTGTAGCTCCCCTTCGAGTGGGGGAGGGGCTGTCTATGCTTTTTAGGATCTCACTACCGGGCACGACACATCTGCCTTTGTGAGGGCAGCTGAATGTACCGACCGGGAAAGTCCTTTATGAGCCTTTTCATATACTTGGAACTTTTAGGGTTTCACTACCGGACGCGACACATCTGCCTTTGTGAGGGCAGCGGAATGTGTCGGCCGGGTGAGCCCTTTATCAGTTCTTCATATAGGTCCTTATGCGTGGCACAACTCTCATGATTTTATTCGTCTCTCTGGCTTTTATTCAAAACTCACATGCTTGGGTTTTGGAATGAGGATTTATTTTGGGCGGCCAAGCCTCTTTTATTTTGAAGAGAGGAAAGCTGTTCTTAAAGTTTTTCAGAATGCACTTATTTGGTTTGTGGTCCACTTGCAGAACTTTTTGATTTGGAAGTTGCCTAATTTCCCTCTCATCCTCGAGATCTCGGCTTATCTAAACCCTAATTTTGACCTGTGGAGAGTCAGATAAAGAATTGAAGCAAAAATATGGGATCCATAGTAGGTGGGAATTGATAAATCGCCATTCCATTTGATGTCTGAGTGCTATTTATTTGTAAGACTAACATGATTCTAGAGTTAGTTGAGGTGATTATTTAGGGAATTGTAAAAAGGAAAAGGGAGTATAGAAGTTGATACCTAGCCCTTGTCTAATGAATCCCCCCCTAACTTATCACACACTCTGTCCCCAGAGTGGCAAAGTGATAGGTTGAGAAGTCATTAGAACAAGGGCTGCGAGTTAAGGCAAATTTTCGGTAGCCCCTGGAGATCGGAGTAGAGTGGATGCGAATTGCCCTCGTAAAGATGGGGGCATTTGTGGCAGCAGGATGGGCGATTGAAGTGCTCTTTGTTGTATGCCTTGGAGTGCTGACTCAGGAGCTCCATTAATTTCGCAGCGCACTCTTTTGCAATTTTGTCTTGATATTGTCTAGCAGATTCTTTGTTTGATCATACTTCAAGTTACTGTGGTAGCCGCTGCCTTCGACATCAGTTTCCTTGGGATGTCCTACTTCATCATCCATGGATTAAGTCAGGTAGCTGCTATTCTCAATATTGATTCCATCTTCCATGTTGCCACTAACTGGAGGATGGTCTTTATTGCAAGTGCTGCTTGATATGTGCTGCTTGGTTACACAAAAGTTCACGATATCTTTGTCCTTCAGAAGTAGCTCAAATACAAATACATCTCCAATCCTCAGATCGTTTTCAAAGAGAAATGCTTTGGGTTTGGGATCAAATGGTTTGAGGACCGTTTGGTTCCAAACGGTTTCAAGACCGTTTGGTTCCAAACGATTTCGAGACTGTTTGGTTCCAAACGGTTTCAAGACCGTTTGGTCCCAAACGGTTTCGGGACCGTTTGGTTCCAAACGGTTTGAGGACCGTTTGGTTCCAAACGGTTTCGAGACCGTTTGGTTCCAAACGGTTTCAAGACCGTTTGGTCCCAAACGGTTTCGAGACCGTTTGGAAAGTGAAGAGTCGCAGGTCGCCGGCGCGGGAGAAGGTGGAACGGCGCGAAGGTGAAGAACGCGCCGGCGCCTTCGAAAACGATGAGAAGAACGACGACGGCGATGAAAACGGTGGGAGAGTTGGTGAAATCTTTTGACAGCGACGGCGATGGCGGGGCAAGAGACGTCGTGCGATGGTAAAGGAAACGGCAACTGGCGCCATGATGGTGGCGACAGAACGGCGCGGCGACGAAAGTGATAGAGGAGTCGGTGAACTCGTTCGATGACGACTGCGATGGCGGCGAAAGAGACGTCGGCGTGAGCAGCGTGCTTGTAGTCGCCGGACTACCTTGTGGAAGGTGGAAGGATGAACGGGTGAGAAGCTTGCGCGGATGCAACAGGAGCAAGAAGGGAAGTTCTTCGCACGAAAACTCTGGAGAATTCAAAGATTCGAAGAGAGAAAGACGGAGGGGTAGGGTTGATATTTATAGTGATTGGTTGGTGACCTTTTGTATTCCAAACGGTTTGAAGACCGCTTGATCCCAAGCGATCTCAAGACCGTTTGGTCCCAAACGGTTTCAAGACCGTTTTGGTCCCAAGCGGTTTGAGGACCGTTTGGCTCCAAACGGTTTGAGGACCGTTTGGCTCCAAACGGTTTGAAGACCGTTTGGAGTCCAAACGGTTTCAAGACCGTTTGGTCCCAAACGGTTTGAGGACCGTTTGGCTCCAAACGGTTTGAAGACCGTTTGGCTCCAAACGGTTTGAGGACCGTTTGGAGTCCAAACGGTTTCAAGACTGTTTGGCTCCAAACGGTTTGGAGACCGTTTGGAGGGGCACAAAGGGTTTGTATATTTTTATGTTTGTTTTTGAGTATGTATATTTTTTTTTGTATTTTGGTTTATGAATTTTTATGTTGTTTGTTTTATGTATTGTTTTTGTAGTTTTGATTATGTAGATTTTTTTTTTGTATTTTTAGATTAATGATGAAAGAACTTAAAGAAAGCAAAAACAAATTCAAAAGAAAAATAAAAGACTAGAAATTAGAGAAGGTGATACTGAGGTCTTGGGTTGCCTCCCAAGAAGTGCCTTGGTTTTATGTCGCTGGCTCGACGAAGTTAAAACATTATTATGCTGCTGTCATAGTATTTGATTGCTCATGTCTATTTGGCCCATGTTTAGGGTTCGATTCAGGCTGCCCAGCGAAAGTGCCCGTTGGGGGTTTCAATTGTGCAGCAATCTGGGCAAGCTGTGCTTCAACTGCCTTCTGTTGAGCTTGTTGGTTGGCCAGCATGGTTTGCTGAGACTGAAGCATTTGTCTTATTGAAGATAGCTCATCTTCTGGCTGCGCAGTAGCATTTTTCTGAGGGTTTTGGTTTTGGTACTGTTGAGTATGCAACTGTGGGTGAAGCGGGGGATGAGTGTACTGATAGTAGGCTGATTGATTTCTAGGGTAATTAGCCCTAGGGAAATTGTTCCTTGGGTTCCCTTGATTTTGGTTAAAATTGTTTGGAAACCCAGGAGGCAGCCTATTGTCAAATCCCCCTTGTGTCTGATGTTGCGGATTCGCAGTTCCAGAAGGATTCCCATACTGGAACCCAGGATGGTTCCTTGGTTGACTGGGATTATAATAAACTTTTCCGGGAATAGTATGGATGGAGTTGACTTGCTCTGGAATCTGATCTTCAGCCTGATTAGTGATGGCCTCATAGGATTGTGGTGGTGGATGTAGATCCATCATCACATTATAGAGTATTCCGCAGGAAAGAGTCGGATGATCCGAAGAATGACAAGCCTCAAAGGATCCTGTGACGGCTTTGACTTGATGAACCAGCGGGGTTTTCTTCTTATCAATTTCCCCTAGAGTTGTCTCAAGGGTTTGCTGTTTATGAGCGATTGTCTTCAAAGCTTCGGCTATTGACTTTAGTTCCATAGATTCCTCAGCTTTAAAGACTTTAAGGACGCCTTTTCCGGCTGACCGCCCCCAGTTGGACTGGTTTTCAGCTCCTAAAGTAACGATCTTCCAGGCATCTTCATAGTTTTTCCTCATGAAATTTCCTCCAGATGAGGAATCTAGGAACTGTTTAATGTCATCGCTTACCCCCCGATAAAAAGTTTCAATCAATTGATTCTGTGAAATTCCATGATGAGGGCATTTGCGTAGAAGTTCCTTGAATCTTTCCCATGCCTCAGCGAGGGTTTCTCCAGGTAGCTGGGAGAAATGGTTGATCTGCCCTCTGATTTCATAGGTCAGCGAGGGCGGAAAGAACTTCTCCAAGAATTTTTCCTCTAGAGGGGCCCAAGTGGTTATGATGGGTTCTCTGTCCAATGAGTTGTACCAACTCAAGGACCTCCCAGATAAGGTGAAATGAAACAGGTGGAGCATTATTGCGTCGAAAGCAATGCCAGCTTGCGGGACCAGGCGGCATAATGCCTTAAACCGTTTCAAATGGTCCATGCAATCGTCTCCTGAACCTCCTGAGAAGGAAATTCCTTGCATAATCTGGATCCACTGGGTCCGAATCTCAAAGTTTGGGATGTTGATGATCGGAGGCCGGACCGGGTGGTTGTCTTCGTAATTCTTCGGGACAGCATAGTCCCTCAGTTGCTTGTTTCGTAATTCGAGCTGAGCAGCCTCGGTCTCTGTTCTTATGCGGGCTTGCTCTTCTGCTCGTATCTCCGCTTGTATTTGGGCACGGGTGTCTGCAATGAGTTGTGCCCGTTGTGCGGCGATGGCAGAATTGACTCTCTCCATCACCAAAGTGGCTTGATGCTGTTCGTCAGCCATTTGACTAGCACGTTGGCGATTGAGACAGATTCTGCGGTGGAAACTTCTCTCTACCTCGGAGTCGAACTCCGGATCAGGGGAGAATCCTCGATTATGCGGTGATTGCATATACGGGTTCTACCTGAGTAAAGAAAAGAGAACACCTTTAGATAATAGAGACAATATGAAAGCTTCAAGAAAATAGTGAATTATGATTCAAAAAGAAAGTGAAAAATCCTAACCAACTAGAAAAATAAACTAAGTGAAATACTAACGTTCCGTTGTCCCCGGCAACGGCGCCATTTTTTGATGGAGCTGGGACTTACACCAAAAGATTTTCAGTCTTCCAATGGGAGTCCCAGGATTCTATCACCAAAAACCCTAGAGAGGATTGATGTCTTCCCTAGGTTTACCTAGAACTGGTGCTTAGATAACAACTCCAACCCCATAAGAGTATGGAAGCCTTATCATAGTACAGATTTAGGATCGAACCCAAAAGACAACGGTCTTGTTGCAAGCAACAAGATGGAAAACGTACAACACTTCACCTAGTTATTTTACTAATTGGCACTTATATCAAAAGGTTGGATTTTGATTAGTTTTTAGACTAAAGCATGAATAGTAAAGAAAGAAAGTAAAACTAAGATTTAACAAATGATGATGAATCACTGGGGTTAAGCAGGTATTCACCACCGCTACACATGCATTGTATATGTACTAAGCGAGCAAGACTTATAAGCTAGATGCATGGATGTTCCACAAGACCGATGCCTTATAAGACAAGAGCGATGCATTGCATCCAAGGATGTTCCACAAGACCGATGCCCATATAAGACAAGAGCGATGCATTGCATCCTTCGATGTTCCACAAGACCGATGCCCATATAAGACAAGAGCAATGCATCGCATCCTTCAAGGGTTAAGTAGCTCTCATTCGGTACATTTCTACGTGTCAATGAAGATATGTAGTCTTCCAAAGAGAGAATCTTACTCAACCTCATGAAACGTGCATCTAAAACTAACAAGCAAGAGATAATTATCAATTCGAATAGTATCTTTGTAGGCCTAGTCTCCTATTCGGATAACCTAGCTACGAGAAGTGCGGGAATGTTGTAACGCCAGCCATTCCCGATCAAATGGTCACATGCTTTACATCATTCCCCTCGCAAAGCGTGTTCCTCGACTTACCAAGGTTACTTCCATACAGATAGAAGTGCAACGGATGGTAGTGAGTTTACTCCACTCTTTGAGATACACTCCTAGACACCGAAACGGATGCGTGGTGGATACACACACCAGAAACCAACACTAAATCAGTATTCGAGTCTCGAGAGCGGTCGTATACAAGCCACAACAAAAGACAATAGATGCATACAAGAACGTGGCCATCATTCAAGCATGTATGAAATGATTTAGTATTAAAACGAAAGGATAACATCTTTTTAGTACAAAGTACAAAACATGGGCAGCGGGGCTAGTCCACGCGCCCCAGTGGATGGAACTACTCACTCCTCATAGAGGGAGCAACAAAGGAGGAGGTGAGAAGAGATAGAAAGAACGTCATCTCCACTGAGGAGAGAAGGTTGAACCCTTGGTGGAGAGAGCAACGATCTTCACCCTTCGTGGCTTGCTTGACGACGGATCTTCTCCTCTCACCTTCTTTGTTGATGAGAGAGAAGGTAGCTTTGCAATGGAATGTGAGTCTCAGACCGGCAGCCTCGGGCGGTGGATGGAGTTGATCTGGTAGTAGAGAGACAGCCTCTGGACGTCTGGGCTCCCTCAGGGATGGCCCTTGAGGTCTTATTTATAGGCCTTGAGTGAGGTCAAACGGTCTGGAGACCGTTTGGGTTCAAACGGTCTTGAGATCGTTTGGCGTCAAACGGTCTTGAGACCGTTTGGCGTCAAACGGTCTTGGGACCGTTTGAACTCCATGCGGTCTTGGGACCGTTTGGCTTTATGCGGTCTCGGGACCGTTTGAACTCCATGCGGTCTTGGGACCGTTTGGATTCATGCGGTCTCGGGACCGTTTGAACTCCATGCGGTCTTGGGACCGTTTGGCTTCATGCGGTCTCGGGACCGTTTGAACTCCATGCGGTCTTGGGACCGTTTGGTTTCATGCGGTCTTGGGACCGTTTGAACTCCATGCAGTCTTGGGACCGTTTGGCTTCATGCGGTCTCGGGACCGTTTGAACTCCATGCGGTCTTGGGACCGTTTGGCTTCATGCGGTCTCGGGACCGTTTGAACTCCATGCAGCCTTGGGACCGTTTGGCTTCATGCGGTCTCGGAACCGTTTGAACTCCATGCGGTCTTGGGACCGTTTGGCTTCATGCGGTCTCGGGACCGTTTGAATTCCATGCGGTCTTGGGACCGTTTGGCTTCACTCGGCCTTGAGGTTGGTTTATTCTTTTATGATTTTTTTGTGCTTTTTCTGCAAGTGTAAAAGGAAAAAGTTAGTTTGATGATATATTTACAAAAAGGGGTAAAATTAGGTTTATGTACCATATAAACGTAAAAAGAGTATGGAAAACTAAAGAAAAAGACTAAGATAAACTACTAAAATAGGAGGTTATCAGTGCTCGTTCAGGGTGACAACTAGAGACAGTTCTTGTCCTATGAAAGATGTGAAGATAACCACCATAGCCGGTATTAGGATTTAAAGAAGCTCTGTAAGGGAGGTTGTGTTGGTCACCACTTCAGTAAGGTAATGTTGGTGAAAGGACCACAATGTGTGTAAATGAAGTCGCTTTGATCATGTAATGGCTGAAAGGAGCCTAGAGACGACGAAAGTCGTGAGCAGATGCAATGTAGACTGACATGCAGTTCACTGTGGGAGAATATGTGACATGAAAATGCGACCCCTCTAAGTTATAGCTAAGAGAGATGAGTCCCCGATGCATGGGTTCTTTTGGACATGTTTTGGTGGAGAAGGTTAAGTTTGACCTTACCCCTCAGGATAAAGTAATGTGTGATGAGTTCCATGTGAGCACTATGTGAGATACCTAGACCATGTGCTGAACAATGAACCTAGTGAGCCCAAGGGAGGCTGAAATGGCCTGAGTCACCTGTGCAGTTTATAGACGCCAGGATGAAAGAACTCAGAGAAAAGAATATGTGATGATAAAGGTTCTTTGGAAGTGCCATGAGTAAGGTAAAGCCACATAGAGGTCGTTGATGGACATGGAAAAGTCTTATCCTGAATTGTTTGTTTTGCTTAATTGAATTTTGAGGACAAAATTCCTATAAGGAGGGGAGGATGTTATAACCCCATTTTTCCAAGATATGTAATGAGATTATAAATATCTATTTAAACATAAATAAAAAAATCCATGATTGATTTGATGGGTTGATTTGAATGAATTTCGTGTTGTATGTTTTCTTAATGGGCCTTATTGGCCATTGAGCTCAATTGAAGGAAAAAGAAAAAGAAATTCAATTGGATAAGGAGTACATAAGAAAATAAAGCAAAAGTCTAAGAAATAATTCCCAAAAATAGGAATTTGAGTTTAAGGGATTCCTTGGGGTTCAAGGAACTCAGAATCATACTGTAATGATAAAAGAAATAGAGAGGACATGGAAAATATGAGTAATTGAATAATAACTTGCAAACCAAGAAAAGGGATCGTACACTTGAGATAATAACTTCAAATTTTGTAGGATGGAAGATAAAAATATAACTGTGTTCCCTCAAATTTTGAGTAGGAAAGAAGTTACCGTTTGGGAATTATTAATTTTCCAAGTTTTCCCTCAAATAGAGTTTAATTTGGAATTTGAGAAAATAGTTGGTTGAACGTGATGATGGTGGGCCGTTGGATCTTAATCCAACAGGCGCCACTCATCATCTATGTCCCAGACGGACTGGGATTCTGTCTCTAACAGAGAGACTTTCCTTCTTAGATTCCTCCCGAATCAGGGAGTGGGCGGACTTGCTGAGATGTCCATTGAACTCAGAAGAGGAAGGCGAGGGGAACCATCCCTGGTTTGGGTAGGAGTGCTCTCCGATTGGGAGAATTCCCAATCCGGCAGGGACTCGCTCAACCCCTATATATAGGAGGGTATGATTGAGATGGCGAGCATCCCTTTTTGCTCTGCCAAACTCTGCGAAAGTACTAGAGGAGTGGTTCCGTGCTCGCAATTGATTCTTCTACCTTGACCTTCACCGGTGTTTTTGGCCGAGAACCTCATCGGAAGTCTGGCGAGTGGTAAGGGGTTGCGGTGCCTTCTGATCCTTCAATTGAACCCACGACCAAGTTTGTCAAAGGGAGACAAAGCTCCCTGGCCTGATAGCATGCTCGCTCGTGGCTGAGAGCTCGGAGTCAACCTCCAGGTTGGCCGCGCGGGCTGCTGAGTCCAAGGAAGGTGACGACCTGTCGATCGTCCGATCTGAGACCATGGTGGTCTCAGTGGCATCTGACGCTCCAGAGAAGGAGCGGAGGGCACACGACTAGGATCTTCGGATCCAAGAAGTGGATCACCGGACCACTGATCGAGTGGTCCACAAATTTTGGTAATGTTATCTTTCTACCAGAAAAAGGATTATTCTTGCAAAAATGATAGAAATAACTAAGAATCTCGGATGACAAAACTTTATATATGAAAGTGGTGTAGAAAAATGCAAGGAATCTGATAAAAATGATTTGAGAGCCTAATTCTACTCTGTTTAGCAAAAGTACTCTAAATTGCTAGTAAAGTATATTAAAAGTTTATGAGAAACCCTAATTGAAGGTTAAGAGTGTAATTTGGTGAATCAATAGGTCAAATTGATAAGTGTAACCCTATTAATGATAAAAGAGGTTTGATTATACGTTTTGAATGTAAAGATGCCTAAATTAGAATTGTAATACCTAAAAGAAGGCTAATTTATAATAAAAACCCTAATTTAGGGAAAAGGAGATAAAAGCTAAGTTATTACGGATTAAAGGGAGTAACTTGCCAAGATGTGAACTTAAAACTACTGAGAATGTTAAAATAAAGGTTTTAAGTGAATTTGATGGAATTAGGAACCTTGATGATTAAGGATTGAAGCAAAACCCTAATTTTTATAGAAACCCTAAAATTGGAATTGAAATTCTAAATAGTGTAATGGAATTGGATAATTATTAATAAAAGGAAATTGGTATTTTCATTTCAGGATTTCTATTCAACCTTGCTTGATTAATTGGGTTTCTCTACATACTTGAATCTGTCTTGAAAATTGCAATTAAAGGTATGTGGTTACGCTTATGTTTATTCCGACTAGTTTTCCGAGGATTTTATCGATGTTTCCCTTATGGCTTGAAAGTAACTGTTGGATGTTTATTTATTTCATGCAACTATAAAGTGACTATGATTATCACTATAAATGTTCATATATAACTGGCTAGATCCGGGTCCACCTCTGTTGCTTTGAAAAGGCTAAAAAAGGGGTAATCCTAGAGCAAGGTCTAGGTTACCGAGAGTTAGAAACTGGGCTACTTACGAGTAGTGCCATGAGACTCTTTAGCACACCTTGAGTTAAGGAGTGGTCTAGCTATGAGTAGTTCCATGTGACTCAACCCTAGAAACTGGTTCACTTGATAGGTGGATCATGAGGGGTTTAATGGGGACAACACAGAGGATAGGGTACCCTTGGATCACTGAGTTATATTTAAAATGTAATCTTGATGGTTAAATGATTAATTGCATGATTACATTGTTATTATAGTTGCATGATTATTGTTTCCCCCACATACCAGCTTCTTGTTGTCCGACATTTTGTTTGTCGGCGTTTTAGGTACAAATGAAAAGAACAAACAGTAAAGCGGCATATGCGGAATTAAATGAGAGTTAACGTGCACAGGAAGATTAGTTAGATTGGTATCTTCATGGATAGAAGTTTCAAAATCCCAATTTATAAAAGGTAAGCAAAGTTTTATTTTATACCAGTTTTCAGTTTAGTTGGTAAAGTTTATTAATTGTTATTGATTATTTGTCAAACCTTTGATCTAGAATTTATGGGTGCGGCTTCGACCTCTTGGTCTCCCGTAATTGGGGGTTACCAGAAGGTGGGGTCGTAACACCTACCGAGTATGCCTCGGTTGTTGGGTCATTTGCTCTCTTCTTTTTAAATACAAGGGTTTAGTATGCTTAACATGTCCATATCTATAACATGTCTTGTCCTCGTACCATAGTCTTATCAGTCTTATTACCGATGTAGAAGCTAAGTTAGGAGTTCTTATAGGTGGAAAGTTAAGACTTTTTCCTTTACTTAGTGACTACTGCCCCGGTGCACTAGGCATTTATTGCACTGGTGTCACAAAAAACGTTGACTTTTTAGAACAACTAGGCAAATGTCTCTAGAATTATATAGACCTTTCCTTAATTCTCAGCTTATTGCCCCTCCTTGGCATTGCCATCACAGATTTACTATCTGCCTATACTTATGGAAGAGTCTATTTTCTTGCCATATGTTAATCCTTCTTCTATTTTCAACTGTTCAAACATGACTATGTCATTCAGGAACCCTTTCAGAACCCAAAATTTCTGCATTGAGGACTGGTAACCTAGGTTGTAATGTTAGTATCCAGTCTACTATATGCATCACTATTACCCTAACCTGCCCAACAAGAGCATAAAAAGCAGGATTCTCTACCATAATTGGGTCAAGATTGGAATTCTCAGACACTCATTCTTCTCTTGCCTGATCCCTTGCACCGTCTCATGGTGCAACAACTTTGCTCTTAGCAACATGTTCCTCATGTTCTCCAATCATTTTTAAACTTCACCCTTTCTTCGACATAAGAAGAAGTCACTATAGAATATACTGGAAGACACTAGAACAGACTCAACACCTTAGTCCTATGTCTCTGTAGACTCAACAAACCTTAAGATCTAATACCAAACTTATAACGACCATCATCCAACCGACAAACACATCATTACAAATTAAGCGGAATAAACATAAACAACGGATTAACAAAAATCACTAAAATTTAAAACCATTTTTCTAGGAGATCCTTATCCAAAAAACTTTTACTGAAAGATCCAAAACTCATACATATCATGATTCACATTGTACAACATTGATTCATCTCATCTCGAGGACAACATATAGCGTTGCTCTATCAAAACACATACTGGAGCAACATAAAACCTCAAGGCATTCAAGCCAAAATACCATATCATTCATGAAACCAGTACGAACCAACTCCAATGACTTGAGAGTACAGAGACGACACATATGACTTCTATCTACAAGACACAAAAAATAGTACACTCAACCTGAGCTGTCACTATTATCCCTGGTGTTGTTGTTCTTTCTCTTAAGTACAGTCTCAATCCCCCTCATGCACGTCCACCTAAACAAATGTGGATCCCACGGGGTGAGACAATTGTCCCAGCGAGAGATATAACTCTCCGCCAACAATGTTATTATCACAGTTAAATAGTACTAAACTGAGCAGAGGATAATCAGTTTAGAACATTCTCATCTTTTAAAGCATTGCAACTATCTATGATAGAGCAGTAAATCATCTATTCACTTTATAAGGAATATGGAGAACATGTATATCATTTATCCATCATACTATATCAACATCTCAAGCTTATCCTGTGATACTCATTATCATGGTATGACATCCATGAATCATTCTCATTTCTATTTGTTGGCCTCAACCAATCTGCTAATCAGATATTCAATTGTACATGTCATGTGAATATACATCATCATCATCTGTCCAGGTATTGGCTTTACCAATCCTGTGAGGTTATTCCAGACATCAGACTATGCCAATCCTGTACAACTATTCCAAGAATTGGACTATGCCAATCATGTGATATTACAACCAGGTATTAGGTTATTACCAATCCTGTGATTAATAGCCAGACATTGGGTTATTACCAATCCTGTGATTAAGAGCCAGACATTGGGTTATTACTAATCCTATGATTAACAACTAGGCATTGGGTTATTACCAATCCTATGATTAACAACCATGCATTGGGTTATTACCAATCCCGTGATTAACAACCATGCATTGGGTTATTACCGATCCTGTGATTAACAACCAAGCATTGGGTTATTACCAATCTTGTGATTAACAACCAGGCATTTGGTTATTACCAATCCTGTGATTAACAACCAGACATTGGGTTATTACCAATCCTGTGATTAACAGCCAGGTATTGGGTTCTTACCAATCCTGTGATTAATAGCTAGGCATTGGGTTATTACCAATCCTATGATTAAGAGCCAGGCATTGGGTTATTACTAATCCTGTGATTAACATCCAGACATTGGGTTATTACCAATCCTGTGATTAACAACCAAGCATTGGGTTATTACCAATCCTGTGATTAACAGCCAGGCATTGGGTTATTACCAATCCTGTGATTAATAGCCAGGCATTGGGTTATCCCAATCATGTGAAACTATTCCAGGAATTGCATTATGCCAATCCTGTACATCTCATCACTGAATACCAAATCACCTTTACTAGGCATTATACCTTGGCCAAGCCATCATACTTATTCGCATCCTTTATATGATACAAGTATTCCTCTTATCTCCTTTAAGCATATTCAAAACACTATAGCCCTTATTTGGCTATAAGCGTAAAGCATGTATGATTAAGATTTCATTATTATTATTGTATCCATTTATTATTATTATTATGTTACTAAGTTTCCATTTCTTAGTTTATTTGAACATTATCATTTCTTACATGAGACTTTTATAAACATCTTGTTACCTCTCACTAGGCAACAACTATTCTCATGGCTCACAAGGCCCATTAAACATCTTATCACCTCTCACTAGGCAACAACTAATCACGTGGTTCACAAGGCCCATTAAACATCTTGTCACCTCTCACTAAGAAAGCACTAATCACATGGATCACAAGGCCCATTAAACATCTTGTCACCTCTCACTAGGCAACAACTAATCATATGGCTCACAAGGCCCATTAAACATCTTATCACCTCTCACTAGGCAACAACTAAGCACATGGCTCACAAGGCCCATTAAATTGTATTATATGTAACAACATAGCTCATACTTAGCTATGCTCATTATCTCATGCTACCGACATGGTTTCAATATGATTAAGGTTTCCCCTTTATTAACCAATTATAATTTCAACTCTTATCATTACCCTTCATTAGGATTAAGGTTTATAAAACTATCTAGGGTTTTCAAGTACATTTATCAAGAATCAAACCCTAATTCTGTCTCCACACATATTAGGAGTATCAATGTATGCTCATTTCATGATTATCATAGAAGTATGAGTTTCTCTCTCATCCTTACTAGGATGTTGATTGCATCATACATTATTAAGTTGGCTCAACCTTTCCTTCAAGGTTCATTAGCCTACTTAATCAATATTCATTAAACTCCATACCTCTTAATGTATGACTTGATATAAGACACTTCATGTGTTACTCCATCAAGTACATTGCATCTAAGGTGCTTTCCTTCATATGGGTTTTGAGGTGCTTCCACCATATCGGGTATGAGTTGTGTGCTTGCTACCCATATCACTTTAGAGGTGTATGTGTGCTTACCATATCAGGTATGAGGTGTATGTGTGCTTACCATATCACCCTTGAGGGGTATGTGTGCTTCACACCATATCGGGCAGAGAGATGTGTGTATGCTTCACACCATATCGGTCAAAGAGATGTGTGTGTGCTTCACACCGTATCACTTTAGAGATGTATGTGTGCTTCACACCATATCAGGCAGAGAGGCGCGTGTGTGCTTCACACCATATCGGGCAAAGAGGTGTGTGTGCGCTTCACACCATATCGAGCAAAGAGGTGTGTGTGTGCTTCACACCATATCGGGCAAATATGTGTGTGTGTGCTTCACACCATATCAGGAAAAGTGGCATGTGCTTATCCCAATACCATTTTTGAGGTGTATGCTTGACTTCATATCGTCCAAGAGGTGTATACTACCTTACTATATTGTGCAAGAAAGTATAAACTCATATCCAAATCATTTTAGTGGAGTAGGTGCATCACCATATCGGGTTAGAGGTGCTTGCTTGTGTGCTTGAACCCGATATCACTTTATAAGGTGATACCATCATCTTCAAGCTCTAGTTCTTCATTTTAATTGTTCTAGTACAAGGATAACAGGTCTAAGCAACTACTAGAACTCATAATTTCATCAACCATTTCAAATGTTTGGGATTCTATATGGAGGTGTATCCTATTATTCAGGAACGATTCAAGTAATTACACCTTAGTTAAGGTGTATCTATATTAAATGAAACTAAACATATATGGGTATTCATATTTAAAATGCATTTCTATACTCTAAACAAATATTTATATCATGCCTTTCTAGAACAGAGTTTATTGAAAAAGATATACGATGGACCTACAAATATAGTGGTCAAATGAAACTATGAATGCCAAAATCAAACAGTATAAGGAAGCCAAGATTTGTATACTTATTTGCTAGCTGTTCTGGTGTGTGGCCTGAAAAAACATTCCATGGAGAAATCAATATATAAGTAATGCAAGGAATCTATATTCAACAATGTTTAGTTCCCATCAAGAGTTTAACTTGTAAAACTTGATATAAGTAATAGGAAATATATACAACATGTCTCATAAACAAATGCAACTTATTCTTGAAGTGACCAATGGTTTGGATTCATTGAGACTAAGAATGACTAATTCTATATGAGTTGATATTTGAGATGATGTACCACAAACTAGCGAGCAACCAAAGCTGAAGGCCTAAGTAATGTTGTTCCCTCTATCTGTGGTAAGAACACCTTTATTTACTTGAAATAAAATGAACATCTTTCTTGAATTGTTTACTACAGTAGAACCAATTCCTAGTATGTAATCTCGTATAGCTAAGATTAGTGAATGGACCCACATTGGCACAATGTAGGTACATGCTCTAGAGATTTCAATAAAGGGGGGAGGGTGGGGTAAAGGGTGAAGGTGACGAGGAGGGTTGGGGAGATGGGCCGACCTATGGAGAGGGAAGCAGAAGGGGAGGAGGGAATGAGGTATGCGAAATATGCAAGTGGGGGTGAAAGACTAGGGAAAAGAGTAGGGATTAGAGTGAGTTTCCTAGGGCCCTACTTTGAGACCAAGTAGGTAGGAATATTTCTATTATATTAAATCAATCATTGGAGTGGATGAAAAACACACAAGCCCACACAAGTTTGAAGGATTATAAATGTAAGTTAGGGAAGAGGGCAAAATAGCGAGCATAAGATACAGATTGATCGACGTTGCTAAAATCTATAATAGAAGAGTTATTATAGAAAATAGAGGGTGAGTTCAAATTAGAGGGGTTTGATGGGGACTTCAATGACAACCATGGGGTTTTGGGACTGAATTTAAAGCAACCAAAGAACTATAAATGAGTACATCATAGAAGATGAACTGGATGGCCAACAAAGTGCCTCAAACACATGATTGCAATCTCAACACATGGACTAGAACAATTGAAATGATCATCGATAAGGGAGATATGTGTGACATACTGCCACCATAAAGATAATGAAACACCATGCAAAAATGTGTGGAACCGTCATAAACATCGTATTACCAAAAACACGGGTTAATTAAAACCAATTGCGGAAAGCAGATAAGAAAGGAACTATTACAACCAGATCCACATCCTTCAAAGAAACATGTTATATAAATATACATAAACTTGATACATGTCCACAACTCATAGGATCTAGCTGTCCATAAGCACAAGAGTTCACCACCTGTTTATGTACATAACAGACCAAGCCAGGTCAACAATAGGATAAGAAAGCCATATCAACTATACATCGTGAAACCTCGTCAAAACACCTCCAAGGACCTGAGAGTACATGGATGACTCTAGGACTCTACTACAAAACATCCAAAAAAACAACATATCCATCTCTTGCCTTCTATAATTCTTCTTGGTGCTCGGCCACAACCTCACGACCACCACCACATCTAGCTCGATCACCTAAAAAGGTTGAAACCAGTGGGGTGAGACACACAGTCCCAACGAGAAACATAACTCCCTGCCAAACTATAAAACCTCAAAGAAGTTAGAGAAGATAGAACATGTAGTAAATATAACCAGATCGTATATGAAATATGAAGAACATGATTATACTAGCATAACAACTTACCATGATACCTGAGAAGCATATAGAAATCTACAAGTTGTACTTAGGGCACATATGTCTAAGAGATATCATTCATTGTTCAAGGCCTCAACCAATGTTTCATGTTTGCCCTAAGCAGATATACGATACGGCTGGATTACCATTTATTATGCCCCGAGGAAATGAGTCGTACTGCTCAAATCCAACCTTCAGTTGTGAAACCCAAATCCAGTGCCGTACAAGGTCAATGGAATAGCCGAAATCCACGACCTCTACCCTCGTGGTCAGTGCATGAGAACCAAAGTAGGACTGCAGTCTCTTGCTTAAGTGACCTCAGTCATAGCGTCAGCTCTGCAGGCTACCCTTTCCTCTAGCCCACCTTGGTACAAGTCTCGGCGCTAGTATGCATTGAGCCACGTGCCTGTTCACCGTGCTCCTGAGCCATGAACGCATTCATCCTCCATCACACTGAGCCATGGGCCTGTTCACCAATATGCACTCTAATCCTCCTATTTTCGGCTAGGAGAAACCATGCATATTCAACAATATGTGCTTCGGTTAACCCGCAGGAGAACCCGTTTCACCATCACCAGCTACTGACAATGATAGATCTATGGCCAGGGCAAACTACATGAAAGGTTCATCTGTAATTAATTAATGCATTTTAAGTGGATTGTTGGGATCAGCCAAGTTGTATTAAGTAATCCATAAACAAGAGTAAACAACATAGTTTCCATCATTCTATTGTCACACTGTTACTGCTATTCTCAATGTCATCAACATCATCATGATCCATCTCAAGGATCCATCATCACATATTGCCACTTGGCCTCTTGCCAATCATCGCAGGGATTCCATCCCATCATTAAGAACATGTTACCAATTACATAGACAACACTCATCATGTCCCATCATAGTCAACATAGCACATAGTGTTCCTCATTATCTCATTATCAAGAGAATGTCACCGATGACATCATTATAGCTCATACCTGAGTACACATCTCAATTGATGAAACCTGCATGTTTAGTATGCTTAAGAGTAGATAATCTCTTCATCATGGAGATATGTTGTGCAACATTATATTACCATGCATATACCTAACTTCCACATATAACATTCCAAATAATATTAGGGTTTCAAACAAATCTAGAACATAATGTTCACAAAAGCATATCGGGTAGGGAACAACCCTCACCAAAAGGAACAACGACCCTCACCACAGGTTACCACAACCCTCACTAAAGATGCAACAGTTATAACTAGACCTATCCAACTGTGTCGGCCAGCACTATCGACCAACACCCATACCGGGCAAAGCACAAGCCAGTTGATATCGGGAAACACTTCCTCAAGATAAAACGTGTAACACCAAAGCGTGCAACCTGTATCGCCCAAGCAACACAACAACATATCAGGCAAGCACCACAACGTGCAATGTTGTTTCAGGTGACTCTATGCCAGGCAACGTGCAACGCCCCATGACGGGCAACACCGTGCCAGGAAATGCCTCACAGTAACGTGTCACAACAGGCAACACTCATCCCATATCAGGCAACGCCTCAAGGCCGTGACGGGCAACACCACACGGCAGGCACCACATCGCCCCAAGATCAGCTCTACCGTCCAAGGGAACAACATATCAACCACCTACTATATCACCCAAGGGATCACCAAGGCAGCCACCTACTGTGTCACCCAACCCTAGCTCATATCGAAGAGAGGGATATTAGGCATCACTACCCATCATGGGTATCGTGCAAGGCAAGGTCATGACGCCCAAGAGGTCAACACAAAAGGGAGATATCACCACAAAAGCTCAACTCCACCAGAACACATATCTCGGCCAAAGGACCAACTAGGTGTCAACCAACCATATCGTACAAACCCTAACCCTAGGGTAGGAAAGGGATATCTATGACATCCCACCATCACAAAGATAGCAAAACACCACGTGAAAACATGCAGAACCGTCATAAACATCATATTACCAAAAACATGGGTTAATTAAAACTGATTGTAGAAAGCAGTTAAGGAAGGAACTATTACAACTAGATCCACATCCTACAAAAAAACATGTTATATAAATATACATAAACTTGATACATGTCCACAACTCATAAGATCAAGCTGTCCCATAAGCACAAGAGTGCACCACCTGTTTATATACATAACAGACCTAGCCAGGTCATCAACATGATAAGAAAGCCATATCAACTATACATCGCGAAACCTCGTCAAAATATCTCCAAGGACCTGAGAGTACAGGGATGATGACTCTAAGACTCTACTACCAAACAACCTCAAAAGAAGCATATCCATCTCTTGCCTTCTAGTGTTCTCCTTGCTGCTCAGCTACAACACCACGATCACCACCACATCTAGCACGTCCACCTAAAAAGGTTTTAAACCAACAAGGTGAGACACATAGTCCCAGCGAGAAACATAACTCCCCACCAAACTATAAAACCTGGGGAGAGCTAGAACAGATAAAGCAGGTAACTAATATAAGCAGATCATATATGCAACATATTGAGCAGAACTATCTCTATAACATCTTACCAGGATATCTAAGAGGCATATAAATAGATAATATATGGAACATGATTGACAAGACAAGTCTTATAGGATCTTATCATAACATCTGAGGAACATGTAGTTAGCTGCAAGACATAACTAGGGCAACTATACAAACAAGGCCTCAACCAACGTTTCACCCAGAAGATGTCCCAATAGATCACCTCACCGGATCACTTCTTCGTGGCCCACCAGTGGCCAGAACTACCCTTCAGAAGGTAGACAATGTGCTTAACTTTGTTTACTCTTGAGATGTCGAGGATCCGAAAGGCCTTCTCAAGACCTATCAGCCACAAATCTACATCTGCTGGATCAGCCGTTCCAACATAATCTAAAGCTCCAACTCGGCGAAGCCGCTCGAAGGTCTTCCCAATACCTGATGATTCTTCACGGGGAACCGATGCTCTTGGTGGAGGCACATGTAATCTCTCCACCATGATATTCATTGTTGCCATTACCTGTCCTATGAGGTGCTAGTAGGCAGGATTCTCGAGAATGGCTGGGTTGATTTGGGGGACCTCAGGCACTCGATCTTCATGTGCCTGCACACTCGCTCCATCAACAGATGCAGCGACACTGCTCTCAATAGCATGCTATTTGTGATTTCCAGACATCTTTTAGCTTTATCTTTTGCTGGGGGCAGAAGGTCATTATGAGAAAATCTAGAGAAATCAAAAGAACAGACACAAAGCCTAGTCCTAGATCCCTATAGACTCAATGAACCTAGAGCTCTGATACCAACCTACTTTTGACATCTCACCATCACAAAGATAGAGAAACACCACGCGAAAATGTGCAGAATCATCATAAACATCACATTACCAAAAACACGGGTTAATTAAAACTGATTGTGGATAGCAGTTAAGGAAGGAACTATTACAACCAGATCCACATCCTGCAAAAAAACATTTTATATAAATATACATAAACTTGATACATGTCCACAACTCATAGGATCTAGCTGTCCCATAAGTATAAGAGTTCACCACCTCTTTATGTACATAACAGACCTAGCCAGGTCATCAACATGATAAGAAAGCCATAATAACTATACATCATGAAACCTCATCAAAACACCTCTAAGGATCTGAGAGTACATGGATGATGACTCTAGGACTCTACTACAAAACAACCACAAAAGAAGCATATCCATCTCTTGCCTTCTACTGTTCTCCTTACTGCTCAGCTGTAACACCACAATCATCACCACATCTAGCACATCCACCTAAAAAGGTTTTAAACCAACAGGGTGAGACACACAGTCCCAACGAGAAACATAACTCCTCGCCGAACTATAAAACCTCAGGAGAGCTAGAACAGATAAAGCATGTAACTGATATAAGCAGATCATATATGCAACATACTGAACAGAACTATCTCTATAACATCTTACTAGGATATCTGAGGCATATAAATAGATAATATATGGAACATGATTGACAAGACAAGTCTTATAGGATCTTATCATAACATCTAAGGAACATGTATTTAGCTACAAGATATAACTAGGGCAACTATACAAACAAGGCCTCAACCAATGTTCTGCATTTGTCCTAAGCAAATATACTATATGGTTGGATTATGATTTATTATGCCCTAAGGAAGTGAGTCATACCACTCAGATCCAAACCGACCACCGCTTGGTTGCAATCGATTTCCATACAAGGTCAATGGGAGAGTGGGGTTCCATGACCTCTTTCCCTTGTGGTCAGTGCAAAAGAACCAACAAGAAGGATCGCACTCTCATGCTTAATTGGCCTTAGCCACACAGAGTCAGGCTACCCTCTGCCTAGCCCACCTTGGTACATGTATGAACACTAGAAAACCAAGCCACGAGCCTGTTCACCATGCTCCATAATCACTGAGCCATGGGTCTATTCACTATGCTCTATCACATATCTTGAGCCATGGGCCTATTCTCCATGCTCTAACCACACTGAGCCATAGGCCTGAAATTGTGCTCTAATCCTGAGCCATGGGCCTGTTCACCGTGCTCTAAACATGCACTACTACTTAGGGCGTTGTCACACCCCACATATTCAACAATATATGTTCTAGGTTATCCCTTAGGAGAACCTGTTTCACCATCACCAATCTCCTGACGATGATGGATCTATGGCCAGGGCAAACTATTTGATAGATTCATATGTAATTAATTAACATATTTTAAGTGGATTGCAAGATTCAACCAAGTTATGTAACATGTAAATTATAACAAATGTAAATGACATAGATCTCATTATCATGTGTTACATTGTCATTCTTATTCTCAAGTCCATTAACATCATCCTGATCTATCACAAGGATCCAACATTACATGTTACCACTTGGCCTCTTTCCAATCATCAAGATCCATCTCAAGGATCAACATCTTAGGAATTCAATCCCACCATTAGGGTACATCACACCCATCATATGTCACTGGGTTCATCGTAACTCTTGATGTTCCACATCATATCATTGTCATGCCATCACCATGGCCTCATCATACAAATGGTACCTGCATGGTTAGCATAAGCATAGAGGTACAATTGTACTCATACAAGGAACATCTTAAACTTATTTCATACATCAAGAGAGATATAATTATACTATTGGATGAGCATATCTATGCATGCCATTATCATATATAACTTTTCAATCAAGCATTAGGGTTACCAACTGAACACAAATAACAACCCTCACTATAGATATATCAGGTAAGGGACAACCCTCACCAAAGGTATCACAACCCATAATGTTCCTCACTATAGGTGTATCATCCCTCACCAAAGGTGTAACGTCCATCAGTGTCTTGGTTAACACTGCATATAGGGGCTGACATGGATATCGGTCAACATGTATCTTGGGTTGACACCCATATTGGGTTAACACTCAAGGTCAGGCCGATAACGCCCATCACTCTTATAACATCAATATCGGGCAACGCCCAAGAACAACATAACAGTTAACAACTAACACCCTTCCCAAGTTATCACTCATAACAGGATAACACCCTAAGCACAACAGACTAATGCAACGTCACCCTATCAATCCGATAGTGGGTAGCACAACACCATAACAGGTTAACATCCAGCTGTTATGGGTTAAACCGATATCATCCGAGGCAACCACTGATCATGATATCAAGCAACACCTCAAAGACCAGCATAACGGTTTAAGCACTTTAATCAGACCGATAACGTGCACAACACAACGGTAACAAGGGTCATAGCCGATAACGACCTCAGTAGTGTATCAGTCAGCACTACATATCGCCCAAAGGGTCAACTCTCCCAGAACTCATAACAGTCAAGGGGTCAACAGACAACCACCTAGCATATCGTCCAAGATTAACCTTAGGAGAGGGATTTCGGGCACCACCTTACACAAAACAATATCAGGCAGCTAGACATCTTGGGTTTTCAAAGATATTGGGTTACACCATCTATCAGGTTATTCATCTTCAACCTCAAGACAACCACCCAACCCTAAAAGATCAATAGTGTTGGCTCACCTCTCAACAACTAAGTGAGAGGGGTCTTTCACAACCTCTATCACATAACAGGCAGCAAGGTAGATCATCACCATATCGGCCAACCAACCAACAACTAGGTCAACACCCAACCAAAGGCTCACTCTTTCAAATACATGGTGAGAGAGAGGGGTGTTGCTCAAGCAACTAGAGTGTAGACTCACCTCTCAACAACTAAGGGAGAGAGGGGTTTTTCCCACACAACTATAGCTTAAGCTCACCTCTCAAGACCAAAGAGAGAAAGGGGTTTTGCCCCAAGAACACGCCACAACACACCATTGAATTAGGAGACCCTAGGCTCACCTCTCAACAACTAAGAGAGAGGGGTTTTGCCCAAAGAACCCTAATCTAAGGTTCGGCCAACAAGGACCATGGTTCATCTAGGGCAACAACATAACCATTAAAGCAAGAAACATATCTAGCAAGATAACATGGCCGATCAAGATAGCATATAACAAAGCAAAATGGTAAGGAAGTAGTATAGTTAGGGTTAGGAGTTATGTAACCTGCCTTAAGCACACTCCTCAAGCTCAAAAGCTCCAAGCTCCACGCTCCAAGCACCAAGGCACCACCTTTGGCCATCATAAGAAGAGAAGAGAAGCTCATAACCACCATGGCTGAAAGACAACCAAGAACGATAAGGTGACAAGGAAAGAGAGAAAAAGATACTCACCACAAGAGAAGAAGGAGCAAGGATACTCTAGGGTTTCGACCACCACTAGAGGAAGAAGAAGACTAGAGATATGGCTGCCAAGGATGTCACCCTCCAAGCTCCACCATAGGATATCGACCACCAAGAGTTACAAGCTATCAAAGGAAGGGGTATATATATAAGGGGGTCAAATGGGCATCCACTAGAGAGCTGCTTCACATGTGCTTGCCCAAACCACCACTTGTCCAAGCTATGCCACCTTGCTAGCAAAGAGCAACAAGTGTCACTAAGGGTGACACAAATGAAGCTAGGTCACAAGGACCACCAAAGCTGATATCACCCCTTGCTCGATACACCCTTGCCCGATACACCTAGCAAGGAGGCGACACCAAGCTCAAACAAGGCCCAAGAAAGCTCAACTACAAGCCTAAGCTTCAACAAGCTCAAAAAAGACCCAAAGCAACTCAAGAAAGGTGCCCAACCCATCCTCTCAACTCTAGAGGAAATAAGGAGAGAGAAAGACATCTCTCAAGGTGACAAACTTGCACATCAACCCTAAAACTTGGGTAATTTGCAAGTTGCACCTCAACTTCTCAACAAAGCACAAACAAGCCCTAACCACAACTCAGGTGATTAGCAAACATCTAAACACAAGGTTTAGGCAAAGCAAACATGGTAAGCCTAAAATGAAGGTCAGGGTCCTTACAAGCCATAAACCCCTACAAAAGGCTTTCACCCCCGAAATCTAAAGAGAAAAGCGAGGGATACTTCCTCCTCATCTCTTCCTCAAGCTCCCACATGGATTCCTCAATGCCACGATGATGCAAAGAACCTTCACAAGAACTAACTCCTTCCTCTTCAGATTCTTCACTCTTTTGTCAAGGATCAACACGGGACCTTCCTCGTAGGTCACATCTTCATCAAGCTCAACCTCAACCGGTTGTATCACTGTCTCTGTGCCTGGATGACTTTTCTTCAGCATACTGACATGGAACACTGGATGCAACCTATGCAACTATGGCAGTAGCTCTAACTTGTAAGACACTTTGCCAAAACGTGCTATCACCGGATATGGCCCCATATACCTGGGAGCCAACTTGCCTTTTCGGCCAAACCTAAACATGCCTTTCCATGGAGAGACCTTGAGATACACCTTGTCTCCCACCTGGAACTCTAGAGGTCTTCGACGATTATCTGCATATGACTTCTATCTATCCTGTGCCATTTTTAACTATTGCTATATCACCTTGATCTTTTCTGTCATCTGTTGCACTAACTCAAGACCCAAAAGCTGATACTCCTCAGACTCATACCAACATAAAGGAGATCTATACTTCCTACCGTATAAAGCCTCATAAGGTGCCATGTCAATACTCTGTTGGAAACTATTGTTGTAGGCAAACTCTATCAAACTGAGATGCATGTCTCAACTGCCTAGGAACTGTAAAACACAAGCTCGAAGAAGATCCTCCAAAGTCCGAATAGTCCTTTTAGACTGTCCATTTGTCTACGGGTGGAAAGCGGTACTAAACCTTAACTGCATCCCCAACGCTCTATGCAACTGTTCCAAAAAATGACTCGTGAAGTGAGGACCTCGGTCAGATACTATCGTTGTGGGCACACAGTGCAAACGCACTATCTCATCCACATACACTTGAGCAAGCTTCTCTGCTATGTATGTCATTTTCATAGGTCTGAAATGGGCAAACTTTGTCAATCTATCCACTATCACCCAAATGGAATCATGATTTCTAGCTGTCCTCAGAAGACCAACTACGAAATCTATGGTTACATGATCCCATTTCCACTGGGGTATCGACATGGGTTGCAATGATCCTGTCAGCTTCTGATGTTTTGCCTTAACTTGTTGACATACCGCACACCTTGCCACAAACTCAGGACCCAAAGATCCTCCAAAGTCTGAATAGTCCTTTCAGACTATCCATCGGTCTGCGGGTGGAAGGCGGTACTGAACCTCAAATCCATTCTCAATTCTCTATGCAACTGTTCCCAAAAACAATTTGTGAATTGGGGACCTCTGTCAGAGACTATCATTGCTGGCACACTGTACAAACGTACTATCTCATCAACATATACCTGTGCGAGCTTCTCTGTTGTATATGTGGTCTTTACCAGAATGTAATGAGCAGACTTTGTTAGTCTGTTCACTATCACCCAAATGGAATCATGATTCTTAGCTGTCCTCAGGAGACCAACTACAAAATCCATGGTTACATGATCCCACTTCCACTACAGTATCGACATTGGTTGCAACGTACTGGCTGACTTTTGACGTTCTACCTTAACTTGCTGACATACCACACATTTTTCCATGAACTCATCTACATCTTTCTTCAATCCAAGCTACCAATAACAATCTTTCATATTGTGATACATCTTGGTGACATCTGGATGCATAGCATACATAGACGTGTGTGCTTCCTTGAGCACTAACTTCCTTAGATTATTAGCATCGGGAACCATCATTCTGTTATGGTAACAAACTAGCCCATCCTCGGACTCATGGAAACCATCACACTTCTCACTACCGAACTCTGATCTGATCAGTTGAACTGTAGCATCTACTTATTGTGCTTCTTTGATCTGTTGTCTCAACGTAGGCTTCACTTGCATCTGTGCCAACAGTCCCACCAATAAAGAGACTTCTAATTGTACATTCATCTGTCACAAAGAGACAAACATATCTCGCTTATGGCATATCAAAGAACTCAACTGTGCCTTCTTTATAGGAAGAGAAGAAGACTTCCTGCTAAGCACATCAGATACCACATTTGCCTTACCAGGATGATACTCAATGGTGCAATCATAATCACTGATCAACTCCATCCAACGACGCTGTCACATGTTCATCTCACTCTGTGAAAAGATTGTTGGGTTTTAGGGGAGACAGAGAAGGCAGCGGAAACAAAAATTTTCTTCTCCCAAACCCAGAATAAAGGAATCGTGTCAATGTCTATACAATAGGAAGGATGGTTTGTAGACACATACCTTGTCCTGAGGCTTGCTCGGCGACGTTACCTCGCATCTTGCATGGTCTTCACCTCTGGTCTTGGACGGTGTCTGTGCAGCTCCTGGTATCACAGGGACTGTTAGGATTGATAGTTGTCCTCCGAGCGGTAGAAGTCTCCCGCCTCTATAGTCGTCCACACAGACTGCCTAGAATTCCAATCTCCTTGTCCCACAAGGAATCAGAAGGAGTTGCACCCTCATGTTAGCATGCTAGTCACCGACACACTCTCCTACAACCAATTACTTTTCTACAGTTGTCTTTCCCTTACTGTGCCTCCTTTATCGGGTAGCACTTGCTCGGGCTCTCTCAGTTACCAAAACTAGAGAGAACGACAACTTTGTAGAGCAACTGCTGTTTTGAGTTATACTTTGAGAAGCCCCCAATACCCCTATATATAGTAGGGTCATGGGATAGGGTTCTCTACCCCGGGCAATGCGATATTAAAGTAGGAGTAGAAGGGTTCGAGATTTTCCACAAAATAACCAACTGCGCCAGCTGAACTGGTCGTTTCACCCCTGAAACGGTCGGTTGGTGACCTCAACCGATCGTTTCACACTTGAACCAATCATTTGGGACCCCTAAGCTGATCGGTTCACTTCTGAGCCGATCGGTTCACTTCTAAGCCGATCGATTCGTGGTCTTGGTCCAACTCAATTTGACTTTCATATTTGTTTCCAACTAATCAAATATTAATCCTTGTCCAAATCGAATTTGTACAAGTGAAACAAATTGTATTTGCAAAATGATCTCAGTTGGTCTTCAAATCGACCGGTTCAACAATTGAACCGATCGTTTCATGACACATGAGCCGATCGACTCACCACCTGAGCCGATCGGTTCACCAACCTGAGCCGATCAGTTCCTCACATGAGCTGATCGGTTGGGGTGCAAATTTTTGCAAAATCAATCAATTGTAGTTTCAATCAATCTGATACTCTAATCAATTGGTTCAACACCTTGAACACTATGATTTTGAGCTATCAATCAACTAAGTGTTTAATTGAACTACTAAACTCCTTTAGTAATCAATCTAAACATCATTTGTGGATAAACTCCTCTTCCAGGTTAAATCCTATGTGTGTGACCCTGCAGGTCCATTTCACATTGGCAGTGAAAGTCTATAACACTTATGACTTTACAAGCAAAGAGCGGTGCCTAGTCGCACATCAGTGCTACCCAAGTGAAATAGAAAGTTGAAGAACAACTTTCAATCCTACAATCTGTGAATGGTGTTATAGTGAATGTATAATTCTTTTGTCACTAATGTCCTAAATGAACTCAAGGTATGGTATAGTCATCCTTTCAACGTTCATCCATTTCCTTGATCTCAGAGCAGACTGGGTGAGATGTGTGTGACATCAATATCACATATTGATTCACACATGCATGTGCATGCCTTTCTCAATCCTACTCATCAAGTGGCCATGGACATCAAACTCCCTTAGGAGGGACAAATCCCATATCTATCACTCACCCCTCAAAAGCCCCATGTGTCAAAGCCACTCAATCATCACCTTTATAACAACCCATGTTTCAGGAATGTGTTTGATGATGTCAAAGTGTACCCAATGACATGTGTTGAGTGTAGTGATTTCAAGTCGAAGAATCACATTCACCACCATCACTGTGAGAGCTGACTATGACTACCAAATCATGGTTCCATGTGTCACTCTCACGGTGGGTGTGTCCAATACACTTGTTCTCTAACAAGTACCTATGTGCTTGGTTTGATATCACTATATCATGAATAATGAGATTTTGTCATCAACCAACACACAATCTAGTCTTTAGTGTTATTGATGTCTATGGTTATTTCCACAATAACAACCAATTAGGGACTAAACAAGAATGTATACTCTTAACATCCGTATGATCTCGTTGTTTAGGTCTTGAACCTAAAAGCATACGTCATTGAGTAAATAATTCTTTAGACATCTATCATGTTATACTATCATATTAGAAATAGTTAAAACATATAGATCAAAAATTTCCTTTATTATTATTCAAATCAATTACAAAGTATCCCATTACAATCATCACATGACTTTCTCTATGGGCATACATACCAACAGACTCCCACTTGCACTTAGAGCCAGTCACCTAGGAACCTCAGTCCTTGTGACCTAGCATGACCATCATGCTTCTACTGAGAAAGGGCCTTAGTCAGCGGATCAGCTATGTTGTCTTCAGTTGGTACTCTACAAATCTTCACATCTCCTCGTTATACGATCTCTCGTATGAGATGGAAGCACTGTAGTATGTGCTTGGACCGCTGATGTGATATGGGCTCCTTAGCTTGTGCAATAGCTCCATTATTGTCACAATAAAGCTCAATTGCATCACAGCTACTTGGAACTACACCAAGTTCAGAGATGAACTTCCTGATCCACACAGCTTCCTTTGCTGCATGTGAAGCAGCAATAGACTCAGCCTTTGTAGTAGAATCAGCAATTGCTTCTTTCTTGGAACTCTTCCATCTCACAACTCCATTGTTTAGGCAAAACACAAATCCTGATTGCGATATGTAATCATCTTTGTCAGTTTGGAAGCTTGCATCAGTGTAACCCTTTACAACTAGTTCTTCCTCGCCACCGTATACAAGGAATTGATCCTTAGTCCTTCGCAAGTACTTGAGGATGTTCTTTACGACTATCCAGTGAGAATCCTTGGGATCTGACTGGTACCTGCTCATCATGATAAGGGCATACGAGACATCTGGGCATGTGCACAACATAGTGTACATGATGGATCTGATGGTTTATGCATATGGGATCCCATTCATACGCTCCCTCTCTTCACAAGATTGGGGACATTGAGCTCTAGAGATGGTGACTCCATGTAGCATGGGGATGTTGCCTCTCTTTGAGTTCTCCATATTGAACTACTTCAACACTTTGTGAATGTACGTGCTTTGACTTAGTCCGAGAAGCCTTTTAGATATATATCTATAGATCTTAATACCTAGAATGTAGGATGCTTCTCCTAAGTCTTTCATTGAGAAAGTATTCCCAAGCCAAGTCTTGACCTTCTCTAAGGCTGTGACATCATTCCCCATCAATAGTATGTCATCCACATACAATATGAGGAATGTGGTCATGCTCCCACTAACCTTCTTGTAAACACAAGGTTCATCTTCATTTTGAATAAATCCAAACACTTTGACTTCCTCATCAAATCGAAGATTCCAACTCTGAGATGCTTACTTCAATCCATAGATTGACCTTTGTAGCTTACAAACTTTATTGCCATTCTTTGGATCTACAAAACCTTCAGGTTGTGTCATGTACTCATCCTCATTTATATTCCCATTAAGGAATGTGGTTTTAACATCCATTTTCCAAATCTCAAAGTCATAGTAAGCTGTAATAGCAAGCATCATCTTGATGGACTTAATCATGGCAACTGGAGAAAATGTTTCATCATAGTCAACACCTTGAACTTGTCGGAAACCCTTTGCAACCAATCTGCCTTTATAAGTTTGCACATTGCCATCCATGTCGGTCTTCTTCTTGAAGACCCACTTATACCCTATGGGTTTTACCCCTTCAGGTGGTTCCACCAAAGTCCATACTTTGTTGGAATACATGGATTCCATCTCAGATTTCATGACCTCAAGCCATTTCTCAGAATCTGGTCCCTCCATAGCCTCTAGATAGGTAGTTGGATCATCATCTATGATCAACTCACTGCCTTCCTGAGTTATAAGGTATCCAAACCTCTCAGGTTCCAGGCATGTCCTACTAGATCTATGAGGTTCTTGTGTTACATGAGGAGACTGAGATTCCACAACACCTTGTGAATCTCTATGTTCCTCTTGTACATCTACTGGTTCAATGTTTTCTTATTGGGCTTGAACCTCTTCAAGCTCTATTTTCCTCCCACTGCTTCCTTTGGAAATAAATTCCTTTTCTAGGAACACAACATCCCTGGCAACAAACACTTTGTTGTCAGTTGGGTGGTATAAGTAATATCCCTTGGTCTCCTTAGGATATCCAACAAAATAACATTTATCAGATCTAGGGCCTAGCTTATCAAGAAATATTTTCTTGACCTATGTCTCACACCCCCAAATCCTCATAAAAGACATATTGGGATGCTTCCCAGTCCATATCTCATATGGTGTCTTTTGAACCGATTTAGATGGTACTCGGTTAAGTGTAAACGGTCTGGTTTCAAGAGCATGACCCCAGAAGGAAATCGGAAGATCAGAAAAACTCATCATTGATCGCACCATATCCAATAAAGTGTGATTCCTTATTTCAGACACACCATTATGCTGTGGTGTTCCAGGCGGAGTCCATTGTGATACAATGCCACCGGCTCACAGAAGGTCCTCAAACTCTTGGCTTAGGTATTCTCCACCTCGATCAGATCAAAGTTCTTTAATACTTTTAGCAAGTTGGTTTTGTACTTCATTCATGAAATCTTTGAACCTTTCAAGGGTTTCTGACTTATGTTTCATCAGGTACACATAGCCATACCTACTGAAGTCATCAGTGAAGGTAATGAAGTACTGATACCCATTTCTGGCATTAGTTCTAAAAGGCCCACATACATCAGTATGTATGAGTCCTAATAGATCACTAGCTCTCTCACCTTTACCTGAAAAGGGAGTCTTAGTCATCTTGCCCAACAAATAAGATTCACATGTCTCTATTGATTCATAATCAAAAGAGTCTAGATAACCATCTTTATGGATTCTAGAGATGCACTTCTCATTTATGTGCCCTAGACGACAATGCCAAAGATATGTTTTGTTTGAGTTGTTGAGTTTTTGCCTTTTGGTGTTTACATTGTATACACTTGTCTCTAGATCTATCAAGTATAAACCATAAGACATTGGGGCACTACCATAAAAGATCAAATCTTTTGATATGGAACACTTTCCATTATTAATAAGAAATTCAAAACCATCTTTGTCCAAACAAGAGACGGAAATGATATTCCTATTTATGGCAGGTACATAATAGTAGTTCTTCAACTCTATTATTAGCCCACTTGGTAGAGTTAAGTCATAGGTTCCTACGGCACTGGTGGCAACTCTTACCCCATTGGTAACACGTAGTTCAACCTCGCCTTTCCCCAAAGGCCTACTTCTCTTAAGATCCTTCACATTTGAACAAATGTGAGATCCACATCCGGTATCAAGTACCCATGACAAAGAAGTAGTAAAGTTAATCTCTATTACGTATACATCAGAAGTAGAGATCTCTATCTCTCACTTTTTCTTCCATCGTTCCTTCCATCCTCTCCATGTTTTGAGTGCAGAAGATTCTGACATTGGTTTGGCGAGAGAACCCTTCTCTCCCTCACCTTTGTCCTTAGAATTTGTTCCATTGATCTCCATCAATGAACTATCCTTCTTCTTAAGCACACATAGAGTGGATTCAAAGGCTACAGGTATTTCTGGATTGTGCTAAACCCTTCTCAAAATCCTCAACCAGTTATGGAATTTATTCTCAATTAATTTGCCCATTTTAAAAGATGATTCTTTTTCCATTCTATAAGAGAAAATTGCATTTGTCAAAACTCCTTTTGATTTGATTTGAATAATATTTGACAGTAGTTAATTAGGCCTTTAATTAATTACCGCTCCCACTATTTTGATTCAAATTGACAGCCCTCACCATCAATTTGGAAGATTGCAGTGTACAATCTCCTAGTGGGTCAAGATCTGTATTTCATCGAGTCATGAGTCAGCTTTGGCTGATCGCCCATAGCTTGACTATTTAGGTAGGCCATCGTGCCAATTGCATCATATGCAACTCTTGATGAATGAACATGTGCAACACCTTGCCATGAACATTCCGTGCCTATGGGCTTAGACGCTATAAGAATCACCAGTTAAGACTAACCCAAAAGCCGACATGGTAAACATGCACCCTGCTTTGGCAGAACCTACATGTTCACCCTTCACACTTCTGTGAGATAGACGACACACCACGCTTTGGCATAACCTATGCTTGGTCGATCAGGTTTTTCATGTGTGTCACTAATGGAAGGTATGAAAGACTTAATATTTAATGAGGGATTTGGTTTTTATAGTTACATATACATATCCAATCACCACAATATAGTAAGTATCATATACATGTTATATCCCATAGAAAACATGTGAAACGATAAAAGCAATGATTATGGCCATCCTAATGTAATTCCTCGAGCCAATAGGAATCACGATCATCTTGGTTCACATTTCATGCAACCTGTACAAGATGAGCTCTGTGTTTCGCCGTTCTGGGTTTGATCAACTCATCTCCATGATTGATCGGCTCGCCATCAGGCTGGTCAGTTGGGTGCCACCAACCGATCGACTGGCGCCTCCAGCCGATCAGTTCACTATCATCGTGCATCTCCTCAGGTCGCTACCCACTCGTCTCGCTCCTCGAACCGATCGTCAAAAGGTCCACCGTTCTTTAACATAATAGGAAATAAAAATCTATCCTATTTTACATTTGAAAAAGGAAACCCCAAGTTACATTCGGAGGAGCAAAGGTAGGAAAGAAATCTCGAGTTATCTCGATTTACATCAGGAACAGGAGATAGGGAATCTGTGCGCAGACTGAGATGCAAGCAACCACATTTAACCATACACAGACATAGGGTTTATTGTCCATAACCAGGCTATACATCTACCACAAAACTCGTTTAAGGGCAACGCGTATCGAGTGCATTCACATTACATATCATATATGTATATTAGGATTTGTGGATTTATGATTGGACATGCATAAAGCTAATTTTATTCACATTGTATGCAATAAATAAAGGCGACAAACCAAAATCGATCATATCGATAATCCTAAAGTATAGAGCAGTTGTCGTGGCTCTGATACCACTGTTGGATTTTAGGGGAGACAGAGAAGGCAGCGGAAAAAAAATTTCTTCTCCCAAACCCAGAATAAAGGAATCGCGTCAACGTCTATACAATAGGAAGGATGGTTTGTAGAGGCGTACCTTGTCCCAAGGCTTGCTCAGCGACGTTACCTCGCGTCTTATGCGGTCTTCACCTCTGGTCTTGGACGGTGTCTGTGCAGCTCCTGGTCTCATCGAGACTGTCAGGATTGACAGTTGTCCTCCGAGCGGCAGAAGTCTCCCGCCTCTACAGTCATCCACACAGACTGCCTGGAACTCCGATCTCCTTGTCCCATAAGGAATTGGAAGAAGCCGCACCCTCCTGTCGGCATACTAGTCACCGACACACTCTCCTACAACCAATTGCTTTTCTATAGTTGTCTTTCCCTTGTTGTTCCTCCCTTATCAGGTAGCACTTGCTCGGGCTCTCTCAGTTACCAAAACTAGAAAGAATGACAACTTTGCAGAGAAACTAGTATTCTGAGTTGTACTTTGAGAAGCCCCCAATACCCCTATATATAGGAGGGTCATGGGACAGGGTTCTCTACCCCAGACAATGCGGGATTAAAGTAGGAATAGAAGGGTTCAAGATTTTCCACAAAACAACCAACTGCGCCAGCTGAACCGATCATTTCACCCCTGAAACGATCAGTTGGTGACCTCAACCGATCGTTTCACACATGAACCAATCATTTGGGACCCCTGAGCCGATCGGTTCACTTCTGAGCCAATCGGTTCGTGGTCCTGGTCAAACTCAAATTGACTTTCATATTTGTATCCAACTAATCAAATATTAATCCTTGTCCAAATCGAATTTGTACAAGTGAAACAAACTGTATATGCAAAATGATCTCGGTTGGTCTTCGAATCGACCGGTTCAACAATTAAACTGATAGTTTCATGACACATGAGTCGATTGAATCACCACCTGAGCCGATCGGTTCACCAACCTGAGCCGATCGGTTCACGAACCTGAGCTGATCGGTTCATCACATGAGCCGATTGGTTGGGGTGCAGATTTTTGCAAAATTAGTCAATAGCAATTTCAATCAATCTGATACTCTAATCAATTGATTCAACACCTTAAACACTATGATTTTGAGCTATCAACCAACTGAGTGTTTAATTGAACTACTAAACTCCTTTAGTAATCAATCTAAACATCATTTGTGGATAAACTCCTCTTCCAGGTTAAATCCTGTGTGTGTGACCCTGCAGGTCCATTTCACGTTGGCAGTGAAAGTCCATAACACTTATGACTTCACAAGCAAAGATCAGTGCCTATTCGCACATCAGTGCTACCCAAGTGAAATAGAAAGTTGAAGAACAACTTTCAATCCTACAATCCGTGAATGGTGTTACAGCGAATGTATAATTCCTTTGTCACTAATATCCTGAATGAACTCTAGGCATGGTGCAATCATCCTTTAAACGTTCATCCATTTCCTTGATCTCAGAGAAGACTAGGTGAGATGTGTGTGACATCAATATCACATATTCATTCACACATGCATGTACATGCCTTTCTCAATCCTACTCATAAATTGGCCATGGACATCAAACTCCCTTAGGGGGGACAAATCCCATATCTATCACTCACCCCTCAAAAGCCCCATGTGTCAAAGCCACCCAATCATCACCTTTATAACAAACCATGTTTCAGGACTGCATGTGATGATGTCAAAGTGTACCCAACGACATGTGTTGAGTGTAGTGATTTTAGGTTGAAGAATCACATTCACCACCATCACTGTGAGAGCTGACTGTGACTACCAAATCATGGTTCCATGTGTCACTATCACGGTGGGTATGTCTGGTACACTTTTTCTCTAACAAGTACCTATGTGCTTGGTTTGATATCACTATATCATGACTAATGAGATTCTGTCATCAACCAACACACAATATAGTCTTTAGTGTTATTGATGTCTATGGTTATTGTCTGACCATAGTAGCCCGGGTGGTAAGAGCTCGGTAAGTCCCAATGAAGGACCCGAGTTTGAACCTCATCGAAGGCACTTTGTGAACGACAATCCACGCTGATTAGGTATGGGAGGGGGGGTGAGCAGACCACACCCTCTCATGTCTTGAGAGTTTACCATGTCAGCTTCATCCGGAATGGGTTCTCTCGGTCATAAAAAAAAGATGTCTATGGTTATTTCCACAATAACAACCGACTAGGGACTAAACAAGAATGTATACTCTTAACATCTGTATGATCTCATCATTTAGGTCCTGAACCTAAAAGCATACATCATTGAGTAAACAATTATTTAGACATCTATCATGTTACACTATCATCTCAGAAACAGTTAAAACATATAGATCGGAAATTGCCTTTATTATTATTCAAATAAATTACAAAGTATCCCATTACAATCATCACATGACTTGATCTATGGGCATACATACCAACAAAGATATACTTCAGGTTCTTATGATCCGTAAAGATCAGACACACCTCCCCAAAAAGATAGTGTCTCCAAATTTTTAACACATGGACCACCACTGCCAGTTCCAAATCATGTGTCGAATAACTCTCCTCATGTTTCTTAAGTTGTCGCGAAGCAAAAGAAACCACATGATTTTCCTGCATCAGCACACATCCTAAGCCTTTCTTGGAAGCATTGTAGAAAACAACATAGCCTTTCCCCAGCTCTGGCAGCACAAAACACTGGAGCACTAGTCAGCTTCTCCTTCAAGGTCTGAAAAGCTCATTGACAATGATCGTCCCAAATAAAAGGTACATCCTTCCTAGTCAACTTCGTTAATGACAATGCGAACACACTGAAGCTTTTTATAAACCTCCGGTAGTATCCTGCTAAACCCAGAAAACTATGAACTTCAGTCGACATCTTTAGTTGCTCCCATGCGACAACTGACTCCACCTTCTTGGGATCCAATCTGACTCCTTATGCCGATATCACATGACCCAAGAAAGTCACTTCCTCCAACCAGAACTCGCACTTACTAAACTTGGCATACAACTGGTGTTGGCGAAGGAGAGTCAACGCTTGTCGAAGATGCTATTCATGCTGATGACTATCCTGAATATAGATCAAGATGTTATCTATGAAAACCACAACAAACTGATCTAAAAATAGACGAAACACCCTATTCATCAGATCCATGAAAGCAGCAGGTGCATTGGTTAGCCCAAATGACATAACCACAAACTCAAAGTGACCATACCTCATCCTGAAAGCTGACTTTGGTATGTACTCATCCTTGATCCTCAACTGATGATATCCAGACCATAGATCGATCTTCGAGAACAATGTAGCACCACACAACTAATCAAATAGATCGTCTATCCTCGACAAAGGATACTTGTTTTTTATCATAACTTTTTTCAACTACCGATAATCTATGCACAGACACATTGATCCATCCTTCTTCTTTACAAATAGAACTGGAGCACCCCACGAAAATGTGCTCAGTTTGATGAAACCTTTATCCAGCAAATCTTGTAACTACTTCTTTAGCTCTACCATACTATACGGTGTCTGAGAAACTGGCTGTGTCCCTGGCACTAGATTGATCTCAAAGTCAATCTCTCAAGGTGGGGGAACACCGGGAAACTCATCGGGAAACACATCCTCAAACTCCTTGATAACTGACATGTCCTTAAGACTCAGTCCTTTTGCCTAAGTATCCACAACATGAGCCAATAATGCCCTAGAACCTTGCCACAACAACTTTTCTGCCACCATATCTGATACCAAACACGTCAGAAGAATATTTCTATCTCCCTGGAAGATCCACTTCTCATAATCATCAGCAAACACCGCTTGCTTGGAACCACAATCCAACACAACCTTATACCTCTCTAAGGTATCAATCCCAAGGATTACATCGAATCCATGCATATCAAGTGGTATGAGATCCGCTTGTACATTGTGTCCTGAAAAGGATAGAATACAAGATGGACACACCTCTCGAAGCATTGAGGAACCATCAATGGGGGTTTCTAACAACAAGCTATCTTTTTTATAGCTAACAGGTATAAGATAGCTATCAAGCATACTACGCGCGATAAAAGAGTGTGTAGCACCCGAGTCAACCAAAATAGATACAAAGCAAGATGAAGACAAATTAGAATGAAATAACTCCATCTGGCCTGCCACCACTCGCGGGTTGACTATTGCCTCAGGCTGACTCGTAGCATAGAATTAAGTCATTGCTTGATGTCATCCACACCCTCTACTTCCTTTAGAAGATGATCTAGCTTGTGACGCTTGGCCATGTCCTCGCCCTCTGGTGCCACGAAACTACTATATGTCTGAACCTTTTTGACTCTGTCTTGGTTGTTGCATCACTTCGACATCTCTCCTTGGGCAATTCGACTTCATATGCTCTATTTGCCCACAAAGATAGCATGACATGTCCTCTAATTGTGGCCTAGATGGCCTTGTCACTGCTACTGAAGTTGTACTGTAGGCTCTGGATGGAGAATAACCATGCCCTCTTCCTTTACTTGGTGACCACTGAGATGGTGCACTAGAACCTTGCATCACAGAAGGTGCAGAAAACCTTGGCTTCTTGTGGCTGTAAAACCTCTATTTCTAAAATTGAGCAGGCCTTTTTATGGACATGGCATCTCTCTTCTCCTTAACTAACTGTTCAATCCTTCGGAAAGACTCCACAAATGTGGAAAACCGCTCCCAGTTCTCTAAAGCAGCAGTAGGTGTTGTCAGCTCGACACTCAAACTTTTCTCAAACCGTCTGATCCTCTCATCATCCATTGTCGCCATATGAGGACAAAACCTCAGCAACTCCATAAACTTAGCCTCATACTCGGTGATGTTCATAGATCCTTGGCGCAGATGCTCGAACTGGCTCATCTTCTCATCCAGATACATCTTCGGGAAGTATCAACTCACGAACTCCCACCAGAAGACGTCCCAGTAGATCACCTCACCGGATCACTTCTCCTCTTCGATGGCCCACCAGTGGCCAGCACTACCTTTCAGAAGGTAGACAACATGCTTGACTTTGTCTTCTTCAGGGATGTCAAGGATCCAGAAGGCCTTCTCAAGACATGTCAGCCACATATTTGCATATGTTGGATCAACCATTCCAGCATAATCTGAAGAACCGACTCAGAGAAGCCGCTCGAAGGTTTTCCCAATGCCCGAAGATTCACCATGGGGAACCGGATCTCTTGGCAGAGGCACATGTAATCTCTCCACCATGAGATTCATTGTTTCCATTACCTGTCCCGTGAGGTGTCGGTAGATAGGATTTTCAAGAATGGCTAGGTCGATCTGGGGGACCTCAGGAACCCGATCTTCATGTGCCTGCACACTCGCTCCATCAACTGATGCAGTAGGACTGCTCTTGGAAGCATGCTCTTCGTGATTTCCAGACATCTTTTAGAATTATCTTCTACTGGGGGTAGAAGTCATTATAAGAAAATCTGGAAAAATCATAAGAACAAACACAAATCTAGTCCTAGATCCCTATAGACTCAGTGAACCTAGAGCTGTGATACCAACTTGCTTGTGACATCCTGCCATCACAAAGATAGCGAAACACCATGCAAAAATGTGTGGAACCGTCATAAACATCATATTACCAAAACACGGATTAATTAAAATTGATTGTGGAAATCAGATAAAAAAGAAACTATTACAACCAGATCCACATCCTGCAAAGAAACATGTTATATAAATATACATAATCTTGATACATGTCCACAGCTCATAGGATCTAGCTGTCCATAAACACAAGAGTTCACCACTTGTTTACGTACATAACAGACCTAGCTAGGTCAACAATAGGATAAGAAAGCCGTATCAACTATACATCGTGAAACCTCATCAAAACACCTCCAAGGACATGAGAGTATAAGGATGAATGTAGGACTCTACTACAAAACACCCAAAAATAGCAGCATATCCATCTCTTGCCTTCTATAGTTCTTCTTACTGCTCGGCCACAACCTCACGACCACCACCACGTCTAGCTCGATCACCTAAAAAGGTTGAAACCAGTGGAGTGAGACACACAGTCCCAGTGAGAAACATAACTCCCCGCCGAACTATAAAACCTTAGAGAAGTTAGAGCAGATAGAATGTGTAGCAAATATAACCAGATCGTATATGAAATATGAAGAAGAAGATTATACAAGCATACCAACTTACCATGATACCTGAGAAGCATATAGCAATCTGCAAGTTGTACTTAGGCCACATATTTCTAAGAGATAACATTCATTGTTCAAGGCCTCAACCAATGTTTCATGTTTGCCTTAAGCAGATATACTATACAACTAGATTACCATTTATTATGCCCTGAGGAAATGAGTCGTACCGCTCAAATCCAACCTTCAATTGTGAAACCCAAAGTCGATGCCATACAAGGTCAATGGAAGAGCTAGAATCCACGACCTCTACCATCTTGGTCAGTGCACGAGAACCAAAGCAAGACCATAGTCTCTTACTTAAGTGACCTTAGTCACAGGGTCAGCTCCATAGGCTACCCTTTCCTCTATCCCACCTTGGTACATGTCTCCGCACTAGTATGCATTGAGCCATGGGCCTATTCACCATGCTCCTGAGCCATGAACGCATCCATACTCCATCACACTGAGCCATGGGCATGTTCACCATGCTCTGTCACACTGAGCCATGGGCCTATTCACCATGCTCTTATACACATCTTGAGTCTACAACCGTAGTTGCACTCTAATCCTCCTATTTTCTTCTAGGAGAAACCCCGCATATTCAACAATATGCGCTCCGGGTTAACCCGTAGGAGAACCCATTTTACCATCACCAGCTACTGACGATGATGGATCTATGGCCAGGGCAAACTACATGAAAGGTTCATCTATAATTAATTAATGCATTTTAAGTGGATTGTTGGGATCAACCAAGTTGTATTAAGCAATCCATAAACAAGGGTAAACAACATAGTTTCCATCATTCTGTTGTCACACTATTACTACTATTCTCAATGTCATCAACATCATCATGATCCATCTCAAGGATCCATCATCACATATTGCCACTTGGCCTCTTGCCAATCATCGTAGGGATTCCATCCCATCATTAAGCACATGTTACCAATTACATAGGCAACACTCATCATGTCCCATCATATTCAACATAACACATAGTGTTCCTCATTATCTCATTATCAAGAGAATGTCACCAATGACATCATTATAGCTCATACCTGAATACACATCTCAATTGATGAAACATGCATGGTTAGTATGCTCAAGAGTAGATAATCACTTCATCATGGAGATATGTTGTGCAACATTAGATGACCATGCATATACATAACTTCCACATATAACATTCCAAATAATATTAGGGTTTCAAGAAAATCTGTAACATAACCTTCACTAAAGCATACCGGGTAGGGAACAACCCTCACCAAAAGGCACAATGACCCTCACCATAGGTTACCACAACCCTCACTAAAGATGCAGTAGTTACAACTAGACTTGTCCAGCTGTGTCGGCCAACACTCATACCAGGAAAAGCACAAGCCAGCTGATATCGAGCAACACTTCCTCAAGCTAAAATGTGCAACACTAAAGCGTGCAACCTGTATTGCCCAAGCGACACAACAACATACTGGGCAAGAACCACAGCGTGCAATGCTGTGTCAGGTGATGTTATGCCAGACAATGTGCAATGCCCCGTGACGGGCAACACTGTGTCGGGAAACACCTCACAGCAACGTGTCACAATAGGCAAAACTCATCCCATATCGGGCAATGCCTCAAGGCCGTGATGGGCAACGCCACATAGCAGGCACCACATCACCCAAAGATCAACCCTACCGTCCAAGGGAACAACACATCAACCACCTACTATATCACCCAAGGGATCACCAAGGCAGCCACCTACTGTATCGCCCAACCCTAGCTCAAGGGGAAGAGAGGGATATCAGGCAGAACTACCCATCATGGGTATCATGCAAGGCAAGGTCATGACGCCCAAGAGGTCAACACAAAAGGGAGATATCACCCCAAGAGCTCAACTCTACCAGAACACATATCTCGGCCAAAGGACCAACTAGGTGTCAACCAACCATATCATCCAAACCCTAACCCTAGGGTAGGAAAGGGATATCGGTCACCACACCTACAACCATATCAGGTTACTAGGGCTAGAAGATCTCAACCTCATCACAACCATCCATACCATATCACCCAAGGATACCAAAAGTGTTGGCTCACCTCTCAACAACCAAGTGAGAGGGGTTTTGCACAACCTCAAGCATATCAGGCAACAAGGGTAGGACAACACCCATATCGGCCAACCAACTCATCATATCGCCCAAACATCTAGGCCACATGCTCACCTATCAAGACCAAGGAGAGAGAGGGGTCTTGCATAAGCTCACCTCTCAAGTCCAAGGAGAGAGAGAGGGGTCTTGCCCAATAAAATACCAACAAAGGTATGGTCGCCCCCTATCGCCCAAGGCACCTACTAAAGGTAAAACCCTAAATGCATACCGTGCAACTAGGGTAGGACAACCCTATATCGTCCAAGCCAACCATGGTGTCACCCAACACCAGAGGCTCATCTCTCAAGTACAAGGAGAGAGAGGGGTATTGCCTCACGGGAACACACACACACCTTTGAACTAAGGAACCCTAAGCTCACCTCTCAACTTAAAGAGAGAGAGGGGTTTTTCTCAAGATCCCCTAATCTAAAGGGTAGGCCGACACAAAGGGAAACCAACACACCACATATCATCCAACATAATCTAGGGCACATGTAGGGCAGTAACATAACCACTAAATCCAAAAGCATAGCCGATCAAGATAACATAACAACATGTAAAGGAGATAGTATAGTGACCGGCCTAAATCGCGTGTCCAAAATTGGAGGCGGATTTGAGGTAGTCGAGCTTTTACATTTATAAACCCGAATCCTTCTAGGCCCCCACAACTTTGCTCACGGGGTCGAAGTAGTCATACGGGGTCGAACACAGGGACAAGGGGGTAGTGTTGAGAACCATAAATCGACACGCTACACTTCGGTAGGTATAAAAAGATATAAATTCCCGAAAGGGAACGGTAAGATGTCACGAAATAAACAAGAAAACTATCTCCAAATGGAGCTACAAGAGAGATTTAAGGTTTTAGTCATTTAGCAGTTTTTAGGGGTTTTCATGCAACAGAAGCAGAAAGATAAATACTAGAGCTCAGGCAAGGTTCGGAGGATAAGACTGTAGTAAAACAAGCAGTAGCGGTAACACCCTGCACCCCTCCTCTCAGAGCGGGTACCTCTAACCTCTACATCAAGACCCCTCTCGAGGTTGCTGGGCTTCAGTTAGAGTGGAATGTTACAGAAAACAGCTCCGTTCTAGGCACTCTCGTACTCCAGAATCGGACCAAACGCTAGAGACGCAACACAACTCTCGAAGTTGTTGCGACGGGAAAACGGTTCGGTAGCTAATCGAAACGCGATCTAAATCATGCAAGCTAGGGTTCGGATATTAAACAGAGCAGTCATCCAACATTGTACACCAAGCATAGAGCAACAAGTAATTGAATCTTTCCATTTCCATAAACATTTAAAGGTCTTAATTCATTGCATAAACAAAGAATTAAATAACAGAATTAAAAGATAGGTGCCGCCTCCTTGATGTAGAATGGCGACAGGGTGCTGTAGCTCTCCTGCCCGATATCAGTCAGAGGCCTAGCCCGATACAGAGGTGTCGGGCGACACACCCTCTCGGGCGACACGCGCCGACTAGCGACTGCATCGGTCAAGGGCTCTGGCCGATACGCTCATGTCGGACGACACACCCTCTTGGGCGACACGTTCGATAGACTAAGCGTATCGAGTTGATATCGTGTCGGGCTAAGGGCTAAGCATTATTGATGTCGGTCAATTGTGTCGGGAAGTGATGTCGGCCGATATCGGCCCGCAGTGTCGCCCGCGACGGTCCTAAGTGAACTGTCCCCTCCCTCTCGGGATGAGGAGAAGCTCACCTAGTGTCGCCCGTGATGAACACTGGGGCACGATACGGGTGCTCTCGGAGTTTCCTCGCTCAAGCTCTCAACTGTCTAACTGTCAGTTGTCTGAATGTGAACTGTTCCGGCTGTGCGAGCCATCCGAGCTGTCTTTTTGGCTCCCTGTAGCTGCTATTTATAGTCAGCTGGTTGGTGGGAAGACATGGTGCTCGAAGCGCCACGTAGCTCCCTTGTATGCCAGTCGATGGAGATGGACGGCCGATACAAGCATTACTCGGCGCAAGGTGCTGGCTATTAGTCATGTGGCGGGCGGCACGCCTGCCGGTGGGTGGCTGTGTCGCCCGACGAGCTGGGTCGTTGAGGCGGCTTTGGCTCCCTATCGGGTAGAAGGTGTGTCGGCCGGCACGTTCCTGTCGCGTGGCATCTCCTCGTCGAGCATCTTTGTGTCACCCAACCCGTGTCGGGCAGAGGCTGTATCGGGCGTCAGGGAGGCCGAGACGGGTCTGGACTTATTCATGGGCCGGAATCGGCCTTATTGCACAAAAGCGAGGAAAATTCTGTAAAAGATAGGAAAATCGGAGTAAGAGCATTGCTTGGCCAATTATTGCAAAAATGCTAATAAAATAGAGGAAAATAGCATAAAAAGGGCAATTTTGATAACAAAATAAAGGGCAAAAATGTCACAAAAACTGATGTTATCAACTCCCCCAAACTTAGCATTTTGATTGTCCTCAATAAATATTTAAACTATATTTTTGTGATGCTTCTTTTTGCTCGGAAAACTTTCAGGCCAAGAGGTAAAACAAGTGTAGTAATGCCTTTAGAGATAATGTTGCTTCACTCAAACAAAAGACTACGCATTTCCTAGCCTTGTTATTTCAATAAAAATTTTCTCTACAGCTTCAGCGAGACTTTGTTGTATGATTCCGAAGTTATCTTACGCACCAATCAGCTTTATTTTCGGGGCAGAAAGTTGTGTATAGGGTAGGCTAAGGCTTTTTGGGTTTTTCATTCTTGTTTCCCATCAATCCATCCAGGTAAGGGTCCGTTAATGGGCAAGTGGTCCCTGCAGTCCAAGCCAGTTGGCTTTAGAGCAGTGATTTCACATCCTACGTACCACTGCCCCGGATCTACCATGCCTAAAGATGGGTACTTTTGGAAAACAAGTGTGTGTATATATGTTTTTTTTTCTTTTTTTTCTTTTATTGGGCACAACTCTCATGCTTTTATTCACTCTCTCGAGGCTTCTCTCTCTTCTTTTTTTTTGGGATTTTGTTGGGTGAGGGAAACAAAGAGATTTCCGCTGTTTGGGCAGCTTTTTCCTTCTCCATACTTATCTCTTAGTTGTTCGCGAGATTATTATATTTTTGAAATTTTTGACATGGCAAAGTATACTCTTTTGTTTGTTTGGAGAAGCATTATCAAAAAGATATAACAGGACTTGCATCACATTTAGCACAAAGAAAATAAACTCTGCAAAAGGTAACAACAGATTTTGATTATTATTACAGCAACTTTGTACATATGCATAGGGGCGATATAGACAAAAGAATTTTTCAAAATTTTCAAAATTTTGGTATGAAAACGTATATGTACAAAACTGAAAGTGTATATGTACGTAAAAGAATAACGAATATGGGACAAAAACAATGAAAGAACAAAGTGGAAGAGGAAGGAAATTTGTACCTCCCTCACTGGAACATGGTACCCCCCCCAAACTTACTCCACACTCTGTCCCCAGAGTTGTGAAGTAGATAAGGTGAGGTGATGTTTATTCCAGTGAGGTCGCGCCTGTGTTAGAGAGGAGCTCCCACACATATTCTCCTCATTTGCTGTGGTATCCTATGTGTTGGAGCTGGTCAGGCGTCGCTTCATTTGCCATCCACTCCAAGACGAAGATGCCATAGTTGTTGGATAAGGCAACTTGCTGCGGACTGCGGTGGCAGAACTGGAGTCCGTGCCATGCGCCTCCATGTATGCTCAGGAATGGATCGATCATCTTTGACACTTCGTCATAATATTTTCGAACTATGCATTCGACGGGTGTCAAAGGTTCCGATGTACATAGCACCGAATGATTCTTGTTGCTGTCCGAGCTGTTGTAGAAAATGCCAGCTCGTTGTCGAGTGTACATCGCCAGGAGCGTCCAGTGATTGTAATGCACGATAGGCAGAAAGATAGTGCCTGCAACGCCTTCCTTCAAATCTTACAGGAAGATCTGCTTCGCTCCAGTTTCGTCGGTGAGGCAGATATCGTTGAAGAGCAAAGGGTGGGCTATGTATGTATGTTTTAGCTTTGGCTATATATTGGATGTAAGCTACTACAACCGATACCATCAAGCACCCCCCTTCCTTTACCATGTCCCTTAGCTCATCTGCTAGGACTAAGACATCTCCTGCCTGAAAAGCAACGTCTGATGGGGTTGAATCAGCAAGCTTCTTCTAGATGATGTCGACCTGTTCCTGTGTGAGAGTCGCACACGAAAAACGGTCAAAATTTTTGATCAGCTCTTCTGAAGCCTTGGGCAAAGCAGTGTCTTCCCTCTTGTGCACTTTCTTCAGGATTGCTAGCTGCTTGCCCGCCCCATGAATCTCGGGAGCTAAATCTTCTTCTTTTCCTTCTTGGCTGCTGGATCGTGAAAAAGAATCTTCTTCTGCATCACTATACAATAGCTCCTCTGGCACACCTGCATCCCGGAAATAGCGCTTGTCCTTGATCATGAGCATGGCGTAGATGCCCCTGCATTGATAGTAGCACCTATTCCTGAGGATTCCCAAATTCCCGACACCATTGAGCGATTCAATGGCCCCCAAGATGGCGATGGCGCTGTTTCCGCTCCCCTTTTCTGCTGGTTGGGGAAGGTTTCTGATAACGTAGTGGTTCCAAGGCCCTTGAAGACGTTGGATTCCTTCCTTTAAAGCTCGTAGCAGGCGTATTGGCAGACGTCTCAGCACTCTGTCCTCCGGGCGGCTAAAATTACCCCTGGAGTGTGGTACTTCATCATCGCTGCAGCACAGCAGCTGAACGTCGTGGTTTCTGATGTCCGCCATACAGAGAAACCACACGTTGTGATGCTTGTACGGGGCCAACACCAGATTTGGCTTATGTTCTTCAACGTATTGCAGCATGTCGACCACCGCACGGGAGTCTAAATATCCCTTCATCAGCCTTCTCGCCAAGGTCGGGGTGGTTGTGTATATCTGTCTCCGACCTGTCCTACTGTCGATGTTCTCGATCATTGCGTTCTCCAGGACCATGAACACTCGCTTGCCGACCACAGCCAGCGTGCGGAACATCTTCTGAAGATCTCCCCGTCATAGGGAGAGGTAGCAGTCGCTCCAGACGACTTCTTCTTCATTACCCTGTGACCTCAGGACCGAATTCAGCAGCTTCTGGTCTCTGATCGTCAGGTTCCCAATGGATCTTCTATCAAAATCATTCATCTCGAATGATGGTATCTCGGACGGCTCACGGAATTTGTCCGCAAATGAGCACTTTCCTCGAGGTGGGTGTCTGTTATTTACAGTGTAGACATCCCCCACTTCTCCTTCAGACTCGTCCGATGAGTCTCCCCCGATGTTGGTATATGTGTTATCATCTTCCACTTCATTTAGGGGGATGTAGAAGTTGGTGTCTCCCAATCCCAAAGAGCTCTCCCATTTGCTAGGAGACCCTTCGGTAGATCCTTGCTGCGTCCCCTCTCCGTGCGTTGATGATTGTCTGCTGGAGGAGGATTGGGAGGAGGACGCTGTTCCCGAAGAGGAACCTAAAGAAGATGGACTATGGTTCCCACTGGGAGGGGACGACGACCGTCTCGGCCGCCTTTGGCGCGGATGATCGTCGCTCCTGTTCATCCTCTCCTCGATCCTATCGAGTCGTTGGAGGTCTTGCTACATCGCTGCATTCAAGGCCTCCAGTCCACCGGGTATGACCGCAAGAGTCAGCAGCTCGCTCTCTTGCTTATTCAGCCTGACCTCGTGGTTGTCCTGCTTATCTTGAAAAGTTGCAAGTTTGTGTGTTAGGGAAGCGCAAGTAGCAGAGTTGGTGGTTGTTACCTCCCGTAAATTGTCGATTTCGTCTCCGAGCATCTTTCCAAGTGACGAAGGGGGTCCGGTGGGTCTCCCTTTCGTCCTTGTGATATCTAGTCCGCGTGAAGGTCCACCTGGAGAAGTGGAATCTATGAAGATCATTTGCGATCCAGATGACTTCAGGCGGGGTGTCGGCGCCATTTCAGGTGCTGCCGCCTTGCCTTCTCTTCTGACTGGGGACGGCCGTGGTGAGGGCGGACTTTGCTCCACCTCTGCACTATCGGCGGTCTCCTCGACCGTTGTAGGCGGGGACTTCGGTGATAGCGAGGGTGTCCTTTCGAGCTCCCTTCTGATCTCCTCAGACATTCTGACGTTGTTGCTTCGCTGAGGCTCCTCTCACACCTCTGCAGCTTTAGAAATAGGTCTGGGGACTGCGGCCGTCTCTTGCGCGGTAGATCCCGAAGTTTCTGTTTCGGTGACCTCGACGATCACCGGTACCTTCTCAACCGCCACCGTTGTGGCTGGTGCGGTGGCTGGTATAGTAGGGGCGATGACAAATCGATCAGCAGTTGTCGTCGGAAGTTCTAGAGTGGGCCTCTCTGTGGTCCTGGTCGTGGTGACTGTGGCCGTGCCATCTGCTATGGCTTTGATTTCGATGGCGGTGAAGACCAACTTCTCGATGTCATAGTCGGCGCAGCGAGGAAGGGGAAGGAGTATGTCCGTCCTTGAAAACTTGTAGAAATACCTCCCCCTCTCCTTCCTGATGATGTTGGTTCTCATCAGATATTTGGTATCGAACACCTCTTCACCCGGCATTCTTGTATGTTTGCGAGGCTCGAATGGATACCCGAGCCCCACTGCGATGAGGTTGATTATGCCGCCCATGCAGTATTCCTTGGTAGCGTCCTTCATCGGGTGGAACCTATTCATTAAGAATCTACCGAGGTTGATTGTTCGGCCCTCCATAATGTGCCACATGACATGGAGCTCCTCTGTGTAGATGTTGCTGGATTCGTTCTTGCTGAATAGCAAGCAGGCCACTAGTTTGTGCACGATCCTCCAGAAACAGGAGTGCACCGCCACGACCTTTGCTCCCAGCTTGAATGAAGATAAGATTCACCGGTGAGCTTCCCCCAGAACTCCACGGGGTTGAACCCATCACCCTCGGTGATCCTTTCACCGTTGTTCATCCTATTCATCTCCTCCTCGCTGGAAGAGAAGATTCTGTTTAAGTCCTTCTCGGAGATGGTATGCTCCGAGTTGTACAGCCTGGCCTGAAATCTGTCTGGCCCGCCAAACTTTTCTCTCTCTGCTGCTGAATTCTTCACTCGGCAGAGGGAGGACATGAATTCCATGGTCAGTTTAGTGTATGAGGCCATCCGTTTGAAGCAGATCTTCTTCAGTCCTACCACCGCAAGGACGCTCTTCAGCCTCTTCTCGATCCCAAGATCATCAAATGAGACCCTGTGGCAGAACCTGCTCGGCTTGTACTGCTTGGGCACCAACTCAGCATAGCGACGAGCATGCTCGTCGTCTCTTGGCTTGAAACTCTCCTGGAAGGTTTCCGGGATTTCTGCTAGTGGTGTTGGTGCGGGAGTTGCAGCTTGTCCAACCCTCGCCTTCTTCTTTGCCCCCGACATCCCAGCCTGTCCTGGGTTCGGGCGCTTAGGTTGGGCTGCCTGCCCTTCAGTAGCAGTTTCAGGATAGATCCTCCTGCCCTGCTCATCAACTGGGACAGCGGTAATCTTAGTGCGGGCCATTTCTATAAGTCAACAAAAGATAACACCCTGATTAATTAAGCTGGCTTTTGAAAATATAATAAAGAGTAAACATTTGGCCCGGTATAGTCTATACAAAACTGCCCAACACTCCTGTATCGGATGACACATTGGTTTCAAAGGTGAAGCCCTGTGCCTGACACAGGAGATGGGTATCACCCGATATGTTTTCATGAAAGAAGAGCAGTGTGTCGGCCGATAAGAAAAATCAGGCGATGCGATGCAACATCGGGCGACACTGCTATCACCCGACATGGGGTATCGGTCAACATGAATCAAAGATACTTTGCACGATACCCATATCGGTCGATACACCTGCTCAGTGAGGAAAACTTGAGACCGATCAACTTTTAACAAGAAAGAAATTGCATCGGCCGACACGGTCTATCAGGCGGCAAGCCTGTCAGGCTATACCTTGTTGTGATCGGAGCTTGTCGGGCGACAGAAGAAGTTCAACAGTCTCGCGCGACACGGGAGCTAAAGCACAGGATTCTCTCGCTCGGCACAGGAAAGTAAAAGCAACAAAGCAAGGAACCTGACACGGTAAATCTCGTTTTCCTTTTATAGTAAGTAAATAGTGAAACTCGGGATGCGCGTCGACCGATTGCTTCAAAACATAAGTCGGCAGCCCAACCGTCAGTGGGACTATTGCGCTTCACAAAGCCCACTGCCCGATAAGCGTGCACTCAAAGTGCCGGTTGAGTTGCCTCCTGCGATATCATGAAGACAAAACTATTTAAGCTGTGGCTGATGAGTAAAACATCATTGGCCTAGGACTAAGCTCCTGGCCTCAGATGGTATTATCCATCCCGGAAAGTAAAACTAAGGCGGTGGCCCATAAAACAAAAGAGTCAGTGCATGTGGCGCATACACTGTCTCGGGCCTTATTACATACCAAATGTTTGTAGTGTTTGTCTTGCAGGAAAGTAAAATGCAGTCCTATTCTAAGAAAGAAAAGAAAGCTCGGGTTGCCTCCCGAGAAGCGCTTCGTTTTTCATCTTCAGTTGGACGTCTTTGGCCTTCTCTTCACCTTCTGCCTCTTCGATCACTGCCCTGTTCTCTTTGCTGGTTTGGTATTTGATGGAATCTTTCCTGACGGGTTCTTTACAACTTCAGCAAGTTGATCCAGCTGCTGGTCAATCTAGCGTTGATGCGTCTGCATGTCTGCCAGCTGAGCCTGCAACGAGTTCAAAACACCGGAATTTGATAGAGCGCTCTGGGCTAGCTGATTGTTGATTGTATCTTGTTTCTTTACAAAATCGAACAGATGCCCAACTACATTTTCTTGGCTAGCAGCCTGGTTCAGACCTTCTTCCTTGGAAGTTCCCTGGTTTTTACCTTGTCCTTGGAAGTTACCTTTATTCTGTAGGAAAGGGGCATTCCTGGCATATTGTCCTGCTCCTCCCCTCTTTTCAAAAGCTTGGGTAGGCTTAGTCGAGTTATGCAGCTGATGAGAGTTCTCTGCCGCATCCTTGTTTCCATAGTTGAAGCCTGGGTGGTCGGATCTTCTAAAGTTTACAAAAGAAACATTTTCAGTCTCTTCTGTCTCGGACTCTGTATCGCTGGTTGCCTCTGGCCGGGTGTAGATGTAATTATCCACCCCGTGACCGCCTTCTCCGCAGGTTACACATTTCATCACTTTTTCTACATGTTTCTTTCCTTTACCTCCAGCCTCTCTCAACTGTTTCACATCTGTGGCAATCCTTTGAATCTGTGAGGTGATTGCCTCCAACGCCTTTGATTCAATCGAGGCCCCTTCTCCAACCTTCTTTATCGACCCTCTATCGACCGATCGAAATCAGCGTTGGCCATCAACTCCACCATATTCTTGATGATCAGCTCCGAATTCTCGGCCTTCTTCCCCAGGAAATCACTGCCTACTGCTGCGTTCAGTGATACCCTATTTTCGGGGGTCAAACCATTGTAGAAGGTGGTTATGAGGAAACCCCTCTTGTAGTTGTGATGGGGGCAATCCCGGAGGTACTCCTGGAATCACTCCCAGGCATCATGCAGGCTTTCACTCGGCTTTTGCGTGAAAGAAGTTATCTTCTACTGATTCCGGACTGTCCTTTCTATGGGGTAGAACTTGTTCACAAAGGCATCGGCTAACGCCCTCCACCCATTCAAGGATTGGTGGGGTACCCCAAGGTACCAGGACATCGCCTTGTCTTCTAGTGAAAAGATGAACCCCTTACAGTATATCACTTCTTGGGGGACCCCTCTCATCTTGATGGTATCACAGATATTCTTAAATGCATCAAGATGATGATACGGATTATCATACTTGGAGTTCACTCTAAAACTTTTATTCTGAATCATGGATATCACGGATGGCTTGAGCTCGAAATTGGTTGCATTGAAATGTGGGACTACGACCGGGCATCTGGAGTGGTTGGCCTTCGAGGACGCCAACTCCCTGAGCATCTTCTCCTCTTCCTCAGAGTCTTCGCTGTCACTATCCTCCTGGTGCCGTTCCTGATCGTGGTTTCTTCTGTTTCGCCGGTGGCGACATCTGTTACGAAGGTGATCTGTCTCAGATTGATCCCTTTCTGGATCTTTCGGCTGGTCATTTCCGTCGTATCGGCCATCGTCGTCAGGAGGAGGCGAGTTTTCCCTAGCCCGCCCTGGGCGTTCGCCTTCGGACGGGGGTGGCTCAATTCGGGGAGGCATGACGGTTGGAGTAGATGATCATACGAATTGGGTATCCTCTCCTTGAGGTACCTACATAATTATTCACAAAGAAAATCGAGTTCAGAAAATTAAATTTTTATTTTAAAGAAAAGTATAATGCTATGAAAAGAAAAAGGAAAAAGAGTGATGTCAAGCTTATCTCTAAGCTTGAGGCACAGGAGTGTAGTTAGTGGGTTCAGGTTCATCTTACAATACCGCTATTGCCTTGTCCCCAGCAACGGCGCCAAAAAGTTGACCGGCCTAAATCGCGCATCCAAAATTGGAGGCGGATTTGAGGTAGTCGAGCTTTTACATTTATAAACCCGAATCCTTCTAGGCCCCCACAACTTTGCTCACAGGGTCGAAGTAGTCATACGGGGTCGAACACAGGGACAAGAGGGTAGTGTTGAGAACCATAAATCGACACGCTACACTCCGGTAGGTATAAAGAGATATAAATTCCCAAAAGGGAACGGTAAGATGTCACGAAATAAACAAGAAAACTATCTCCAAATGGATCTATAAGAGAGATTTAAGGTTTTAGTCATTTAGCAGTTTTTAGGGGTTTTCATGCAACAGAAGCAGAAAGATAAAGACTAGAGCTCAGGCAAGGTTCAGAGGATAAGACTGTAGTAAAACAAGCGGTAGAGGTAACACCCTGCACCCCTCCTCTCAGAGCGGGTACCTCTAACCTCTACATCAACACCCCTCTCGAGGTTGCTGGGCTTCAGTTAGAGTGGAATGTTACAGAAAACAGCTCCGTTCTAGGCACTCTCGTACTCCAGAATCGGACCAAACGCTAGAGCCGCAACACAACTCTCGAAGTTGTTACGACGGGAAAACGGTTCGGTAGCTAATCGAAACGCGATCCAAATCATGCAAGCTAGGGTTCGGATATTAAACAGAGCAGTCATCCAACATTGTACACCAAGCATAGAGCAACAAGTAATTGAATCTTTCCATTTCCATAAACATTTAAAGGTCTTAATTCATTGCATAAACAAAGAATTAAATAACAGAATTAAAAGATAGGTGTCGCCTCCTTGATGTAGAATGGCGACAGGGTGCTGTAGCTCTCCTTCCTGATATCGGTCAGAGGCCTAGCCCGATACAGAGGTGTCGGGCGACACACCCTCTCGGGCGGCACGCGCTGACTGGCAACTGCATCGGTCAAGGGCTCTGGCCGATACGCTCATGTCGGACGACACACCCTCTCGGGTGGCACGTTCGATAGACTAAGCGTATCGGGTTGATATCGTGTTGGGCTAAGGGCTAAGCATTATTGATGTCGGTCACTTGTGTCGGGCAGTGATGTCGGCCGATATCGGCCCACAGTGTCGCCCGGGACGGTCCTAAGTGAACTGTCCCCTCCCTCTCGGGATGAGGAGAAGCTCACCTAGTGTCGCCCGAGACGAACACTGGGGCACGATACGGGTGCTCTCGGAGTTTCCTCTCTCAAGCTCTCAACTGTCAGTTGTTCGAATGCGAACTATTCCGGCTGTGCGAGCCATGCGAGCCGTCCGAGCTGTCTTTTCGGCTCCCTGTAGCTGCTATTTATAGTCAGCTGGTTGGTGGGAAAACATGGTGCTCGAAGCGCCACGTAGCTCCCTTGTACGCCGGTCGATGGAGATGGACGGCCGATACAAGCATTTATTGGTGCAAGGTGTTGGCTATTGGTCACGTGGCGGGCGGCACGCCTGCCGGTGGGTGGCTGTGTCGCCCGACGAGCTGGGTCGTCGAGGCGGCTTTGGCTCCCTGTTGGGTAGAAGGTGTGTCGGTCGGCACGTTCCTGTCGCGCAGCATCTCCGCGTCGAGCATCTTTGTGTCGCCCAGCCCGTGTCGGGAAGAGGTTGTATCGGGCGTCAGGGAGGCCGAGACGGGTCTGGACTTATTCATGGTCCGGAATTGGCCTTATTGCACAAAAGCGAGGAAAATTCTGTAAAAGATAGGAAAATCGGAGTAAGAGCATTGCTTGGCCAATTATTGCGAAAATGCTAATAAAATAGAGGAAAATAGCAGAAAAAGGGCAGTTTTGATAACAAAATAAAGGAAAAAACATCACAAAAACTGATGTTATCATATAGCTAGGGTTAGGAGTTATGTAACCCGCCTTAAGCACAACTCCAAGATCCAAGCTCCAAGCTTCGGTCACCAACTTGGAGAGGGAAGCAAGATCAGCAACAAGATGTATCGGCCACCACCAAGGAAGAAGAAAGTAGCAGCAACAACAGCTATATCAGCCACCTCCTTTCCTTCCTTCTTCTCAGCCACCAAGGGAGAGCAAACGGCTAAGGGGAAAAGAGATCCCAAGCAAGAGAAAAGAGAGACATATATAGAAGAGGGTAAAGGGGAGACTAAAGCAAGGTGGAACCTGTCCTAGGTACACTTTTCCAAGGGCCATGCCACATGCTAACACCCCACATACCACTTGTCCAAGGTCTCACCACTTGCTAGCAACAAGCTCCATGTGTCCAAGAAAGGGTGACACAAACGATGCTAGGTGGAGGGGTGTGTGTCACCCAACATGGCAACCCATCACACCCACCATCACCCCCTAGCCAATACACCCCCCTTGCCCGACACACCATGGCTGATACAATGCACCAAGCACTCCCTTGCCCAATACACTCAAGCAAGGAGGAAGGGCTTCAAGCCCAACAACAAGCCCAAGCTTAAACAAGCTCAAACGAGGCCCAAAACAACTCAAACAAGGCGCCCAACCCATCCTCTCAACCCTAGAGGATGCAAAGAGACAAGTAGGTCTCTCAAGGTGACAAGCTTGCATAGAAACCCTAGAAATTGGGTAAATTGCAAGTTGCACCTCAACCCCACAACAAACACTAATCACACCTCAAGTGATCAGGCAAAAACAAGGTTTAGGCAAAGCAAATAGGGTAAGCCCAAAATGAAGGTCAGGGTCCTTACAATATGATTACATGCTTAATATGCTAAATGTTATCTGCAAACATCTAGTTTCATGTGCGGGATTGCAAACCAAAAGTCTGAAATTCTGGTAGATAATAAAATTCTCATACCTTCAATCATCATTCAAATCAAATTTAATTGTACAAACAAAATTACAAAGAGACTATGGTGATTAGAAGATTTCTATTACATATCCAAACAATCGAGTATGATGTCATAAGTTATAGTTTACATAAATGAATTTTATTCTAAGTGTTTCCTTTATTGGACCATATATAGTATGTAGTTGAAACCTACAGACCCCGTTTGAAAAAAAAAGCAACATAATTTAGTAATTTTCATGCTCTTATTGCTCTACACATCTAGTTTATCATGCTCTAATGATCCCAATTTGAGACTGCTTGTGTCTTACTATTTATGATCCCAATTTAAGACTACTACTGTGGCCCTCCATTGAGAATGAAAATGAAATTATCATGGGCATATGGGAGAAGGTTGATATTATCAAAGTTAGTGATGTAGAACTCAAATTCCTCACTAGAAATGCCAGTGTTGAAGATGAGGTTTCCATGTGACTCTAGCAACTTCAAACATGATCTCAGGATCTCTTAATGTAAAGGTCGTTAATGTAGAAGAACGAAAGCACAATTATGAACAAGCTGAACTTTTGCTTGCTAAAAGAAGAGACTAATATCCAAGTATGGGATCTCTGTAGATGAGTTGGTAAGTGTTCATACTAGTATAGGTGTTAGCATGTTAAGACTGACATGTTGGATTACTATAAGATATTAAAGCATTCCAGAAAATAGTTGACATACCTGATATTTTTGTTGTACCTGGCGACCTTGGTCGATTCACCAGCAAGCTTCTTGAAGATGTTGTTGTTGAATGAGTTCATGATGCCCATGGCCCTACTAGAGATATCAATGTCGGGTGCACTTGCTTCAGAACCTTGAAAATGTAGATCTTGTAAGTCTCAAAGTTCTTGGCCTTCATGTTCTTCTTGGATGCCTTGTCGTCTTCCTTAGTAGGGCGCTTCTAATCCCTAGGTTTCTTCTCCATTGGGGCCTTCTCGGCCTTCTCCTCCTCTGTCTTTTCGGCGATGGGCTTCTTCTCCGCTGTCTTCTTCTTGGCCTTCGATGCCATCAATAGTGGGGGTATTGAGGAGGTGTGTGAAAGGAATAGGGTAGAGGAATCAGAGGTGTACAACACCATTTGTGAATTCAGAGATTGAGATGGAATCGATCATTGATCAATAGAGAAGTCTTGGCATGATCAGGAAGAGAAGAAGGTTATGTGAAGAGAGGGATATCAGATCGGGGTTGTAGGGGAGGAGAAGAGAGAGTGCAAGAAAGAGCTTGCAATTGGTAGGGGTGGAACAATCGAGGTGGGTGTAATGACCCTGACATGGGTTATGAGGTAACCCTATTTGTTTTGGCTAAGTAAGTTTCTTAGAAATTTAATATAATCCTCTAAGGTGTTTTGTTATCATGTCACACACTTATGTTCCAAGTTTGGTCCTGATTGAATGATGTTTGAGCAATGTTCCTTTGTTTTGGACCAAAGTGTAATTTACCCAAGACAAGGGGTTATATTGCAATATGTCACATGTTGAATGTGAATTAAGTTGTTAAGAATCATAATAGAGAGAATGATGCTAAGTTGTGGCTTTTGGAAAGCCTAAATTCCAAGTTTGAACTTGTTTGAATAATGCTAGTACCTTGTGCACCAATTTTGGTACAAATTGTAATTTACCCAAAATGTGGGGTTGATATGAAACTTATCACCTATAGAGTTTTACTACTTCTTATATGTATCATTTAGAGGAGAGATAAAGAAGGATACACCATGTTTGAATCAATTATGAGTGATGGTAATCTTGGTGATGAAATGAAACCTTAACTTGAGTTGTAGGAAGTTGAAAAGCTTATATATGAGTGCCTATTGGCCAAGGAGCCATAGGAGGAGCCTCATATTGGTTTTTAGACTCTTGGAAAAGGCCATGACGTGCAAAGAACCTCAAGGAGGTGAAGGGTAACAGTTTACAACTTCCTTAGAAAAGTTGTATCGGGTTGTGAATAAAGTGGTGATTTTGTTGATATATTTTATTCAAAGAGATAAGTAATGGACGAAATTTCATCCCTTGATTATCATTAAGTGTTTTGAATGTCAAGATAAATGTTAATGCATGCATGTACACGTGTCACCCATGCATGGACACGTGGCACCTAGTAGCTCAAATTGATGACACCTCATTTACACACTTTTTCATGAACCTCAACTATATATACCCTTCCTTTCACCCCTAAGTGAAAATTTTCGAATCCTACCACCTCCTTGCTCTTATATATTGTGCATGGAGCCTTTTTGTCTTTTATAGGTGATTTTGTATCATGCATAGGCCTTGGGTATCGGCCATAGCAAGTAATATTGGCCATAGCATGTTGATATCGGCCAAAGGAAGTCGATATCGGACAAGTGGAGTGTTTTTGGCCACAAGTGAGGGGGATGTCAGAGACAAGTTATGGAATATCGTGCAAGGGTAGTGAGGTATCATACAAAGGTTCTAAGGAGAAAGAATGAGCTCAATAATTAACCCTAAGGTGAGGCCATGATCATCTTTAACCTTGGATTGAAGCATGATTTCAGGGTTATGATCTTCCTTTCTTTTCTTCTTCACCAATTGCTTATCCATGGTGATTCCTTGTATATGAAGGAGTTTTGAACGATCCTTGGACGTTTGATAAGTCATATTCAACCTTATGAACGTGGATATTTGGATCTTGGAGCTTTGAAGTTGTTCTTAAGGTGGGTTATATAACTTGAACTCTATCATGTTATTATTCATCACCTAAATTGCTATACTTAATGATCTACTTTTAACTCCACGATTTTATGAAATAGTTGATGACATTATGAGTTCTAGTAGTTGCTTAGACATGTTTCCATGAACTATAATAGTTATAACAAAGGTATAGAGCTTTAAGAAGATGGTATCACCTTATAAAGTGATATCGGGTTCAAGCACACAAGCAAGCACCTCTAACCCGATATGGTGATGCACCTACTTCACTAAATTGATATGGATATGATTTAATACTTTCTTGCACGATATGGTGGTGTAGTATACAGCTCTTGCACGATATCAGGTCAAGAAAACACCTCAAAAATGATATTGGGCTAAGCAAACACCTATTTGCCTGATATGGTGTGAAGCACACACACACCTCTTTGCCCGATATGGTGTGAAGCACACACACACCTCTTTGCCCGATATGGTGTGTAGCACACATACACCTCTAAAGTGATATGGTGAGAAAGCACACACGCCTTTTCCCGATATGGTGTGAAGCAAGCACACACCTCTTTGCCCGATATGGTGTGAAGCACACACACACCTCTAAAATGATATGGTGAGCAAGCACACACCTCTTTTCCCGATATGGTGTGAAGCACACACACACCTCTTTGCCTGATATGGTGTGAAGCACACACACCCCTCAAAAGTGATATGGAAGCATACATACACCTCAAGGTTGATATGGTAAGCACACATACACCTCAAACCCAAGATGGTAAGCATACATACACCTCAAGGGTGATATGGTAAGCACACATTCACCTCAAACCCAAGATGGTAAGCATACATACACCTCAAGGGTGATATGGTAAGCACACATTCACCTCAAACCCAAGATGGTAAGCACACATACACCTCAAGGTTGATATGGTAAGCACACATACACCTCTAGGTGATATGGGTAGCAAGTGTATACCTTTAAACTGATATTGGGTTAAGTATACACCTTTTGGACGATATGGTGTTGAGCACATATCTCTAAAATGATATGGTGGGTAACCCAATACACTAGATGATAGGAGTGGTAAGGTGGTTAGTACCCTATTACATGTGATGGCCAATACACTAAAGTAGGGTGTGGCCAATATCTTCAAGTGAGGTGAGGATGTTACACCCATGAAGGGTGAAGTTGATACACCATATGAATGGGAGGTTGATACCTTGATGGGTAAGGGTATGAGGGACATGGCGATGCCTAGATCAATATACACCTAATCCAATACATGTGTTCAACTTGACATACATGATTTCCACCCAATACTCCTTGTAAAGGTGAGGGAAAAACACTCTTAGGAGTGATGAGTATTATACCAAGCAATGGTGTGGCTAATACCTTGATAGGTGAAACACCTAAAGTGATTGATAATGGTCAATCCTATATCAGTAATGTCTTGGCCTAAAATGAGTCCATATCACTTGATGATAGTTGGGTAATTCAAGTGTGTGACTTATGGCCAACACATTATAGGATAAATGTGATGGACTAGTGCATAAAGTATTAGGATGGGAAATACCCTAATACAAGATAAGTTGATGAACTTAAGTAAGTTAAAAAGTGATGAGGGAAGTGATACACTAAGGAATGATAAATATCACATCCAACACTTCAAGGTTGATGCACCTTAAATTCAATATACTTGGATGAGTAACACATGAAGTGTGTCTTATCAATTGTTACATTGAGATGTAATAAGTTTAATGCACTTTGATAAGTGTAGGCTAACATACCTTGAGAAAGGGATAAGCCAAGATAATAAAGTATGATGTAATAAATATCCTAGTGAGGATGAGAGAGAAGCTCTTACTTTGTGTTGAGAATCATTTAATGATAAATAATGAGAAAAAAATGTATGATTGAATACTTATGATATCAATGTATGCTCCTAAATGTGTGGAGCAATAAATTAGGGTTTGGATTGATAATATGAATAAGTTGTTGCCTAGTGAGAGGTGACAAGATGTGTAATGGCCTTGTGAGCCATGTGAATAAGTTGTTGCCTAGTGAGAGGTGACAAAATGTGTAATGGCCTTGTAAGCCATGTGAATAAGTTGTTGCCTAGTGAGAGGTGACAAGAGGTGTAATGGCCTTGTGAGCCATGTGAATAAGTTTTTTCCTAGTGAGAGGTGACAAGATGTGTAATGGCCTTGTGAGCCATGTGAATAAGTTGTTTCCTAGTAAGAGGTGACAAGATGTGTAATGGCCTTGTGAGCCATGAGAATACTTGTACAACAAGTGAAATGAATACCTTGGTCTGAGGACCTAGAGGTAATGGTTACCTGATACAAAGGTAACAATGCTAAGTGATGATCTAAGGGTTTGAATACCCATATCCAGTAATCATGGTAATGATGTGAAGGGATGAGAATACCCAGTAATGTGATGAGGGACTGATATCCCAAGTATCATGTGTTTTAAAGATCTGAAAAGTACTTGATAGATGTATTACACCTTTCTTTGTAGCATTTGTTGTGATTAATGATTATAACTTGTTTGATGCAAAAATAATGTTGTAATGCACGTAATATATCACTAGAAACCATAAAACATTGCCCTAACCATAGATCCATCAGTGTCAGGTTTTGTTGAATGGTGAAGCGGGTTCCCTACGGCATAACTCGGAGTGCATAATTTTGAGTATGTGGGGGCGTAAGTACATACGACCAAGTGTGATCCGATCCCCTTACAAACTTGAAATAAATGGGGATTTGGCTATATGTCATATCCTGGCTTGAGTGCGACTTCGGTTGTAGACTCTATGTTGAGCACGGTGAACTGGCCCGTGGCTCAGAGTATGGTGCTTGTGTCACCATGACTCAATGATTTCATAACTGGGGACAGTTGTTAGTAGATGTTCCCCTAAGAGAGTGAAGTTGATGTTGTAGCTCTGAGCGAAGATGCCACTATACCCTGGCATGCTCTATTTGTAGATTGACATGATATGTCACTACCAGTGGTCTCGTACTGGCCGAGACAGGTGAGGTCATGGAAGTCGGCTCTTCCAATGACCTTGTATGGTACCGACTTGTGAGAAGTTTGTGGTCAGTTGGAGCATGAACGGTATACTTCATCTCCTCAGGGCATAAGTGTGATTATAAAATATGTTCAGTCATGTAGCATATCTTCTTAAGGATTGAATATGTGAAACATTTCTTCATGCGTAATTTAGTTATACATCCTAGTTGATAGATGTTATTTATGTTTCTTTACATTCCTTGCAAAGCATATAGATGATTTATAAATCTACCATTGGTAGATGCAATGTTCTCCTTCAGAAAGGAGATGATTTTATTCTATTCATACAATGATTAATCTTGCTTTTTAATATAAAAAGAACCTATGCTCAATTTATAAATGCTTAATCTATGATAATAATATGGTCAACAGAGAGTTATATCTCTCGCTGGGAGAATTGTCTCACCTAGTGGGATACACATTTTTGTAGGTGGACGTGCATGAGGCGGTGGAGAACTTACTGTAGAGGAGAAACAATAGCTGAGGCAGCAGTGACAGCTCAGGTTGAGTGTACTGTCTGTCGTGTCTTATAGATAGAAGTCATATGTGTCGTCTCTGTACTCTCAGGTCATTGGAGTTGATTTGTGATAATCTTGTGAACAATCTGAGATTTTGGCTTGAATGCCTCGAGGTTTTATGTTTCTCTAGTATGTGTTTTGATTGAGCAACTGTTATATGTTGCCCTCAAGATGAGATGTAGTACAATGTAATCATGATATATATGAGTTTTGGATCTTTCAGTAAGAGTTTTCTGGAAAAGGATCTCCTTGCAAAATGGTTTTAAATTTTAGTGATTTTTGTTAATCCATTGTTTATGGTAATTCTGCTTAATTGTAACGATTTATTTGTCAGTTTGATGACGGTCATTTTAGTGGGTGGGGTGTTGTGCATGAAACTGTGCTAATAGGTGGGGGAGTAGTGTGCTGAAAATTTTAAATTTTCAATGGTTTGGTCATTAGAGAGAGGTTGGCGGAAGATGAGTTGAAAAAGATAATATTTGTAGTCTTTTGAATATGTAGCTAATTTTGTAGTAATTATAATTAACTTTTTTTTAGAAAGGACGGGAAACCCTATGATGGGGGTTCCCCGACAACTATAAATTATGTAAAACAAGATTTATAAGGTTTGAGCTACAAGAAAGGAAAGGTTGTAATAAACTGACCCTATCTACTTGACCTCTATGAACATAGTTAGCAATAGCATGTGCTTCCCTATTATCTAAACGATTAAGGTAACTAAAACTACAAGACAAAAACAAAACCTTTAACGAAAGAATGTCTTCTACTACAGAGCCAAGATAGTCCCTTCTCGCCACTATGTTGCTGCAAGCTTGGACAATCGTCATGGAGTCCGATTCCACTTCCACCTTTGTAACACCTTCTTTGATCGCCCACATCAGTGCCATCCTCACAGCCAGCGCCTCAGTCATAGGTATATCTATTCCCGAAGATACCTTCTCGCCCGCCACTCCTATCAGTTTCCCCGTATTGTCCCTCATCACAGCGCCTATACCCGCAACACCATCTTCGCCACAAGACCCGTCAATGTTTATTTTCAAGTATCCAGCAGTCGGCGCTCTCCACTTCCTTTCCTACAGTGTGCGTCCGGACGGTGCCCTTTGCATGGGCTGTTGCACCCGCTCGTCACCCCTTCTCACGGACGTCATAGCACAACGATACGAAAAATTATTGTTAGCTTCTCCACTGTTAAAGACACGGAAACACCTCCCTCTCCACACTGCCGACATGGCAGCCACAATATGCGCTTCCTCACAACTCCTCGGCCTCGTCAATGCTTCCTTCATGGTTGCAGCTATATCCCCATCATTGACAGCGTCGACCCAGTTCTGTATCTCCGTTGGTAGAAGTTCCCACACTTCTGTGGCATTTGGGCACCAGAATAGCATATGGGGTATCGTCTCCTTCTCCGCCATGCACAACATGCAAGTGCCATCTGGTATACAGTGTCTATCAAACAACCGTCCTCTGGTAGCTAGGCCCCCCGTACAAATCCTCCATAGAAAATGGGCTGTCTTTGGGCTCCAACCACCATGCCAAATCTTTTTCCACAATTCGTCCCCTTGTGCATTTTTATACCGTCTCACTTCCGCTTTCCCCATCAATCCCAACCAAAAGGCTGACCGGACTATGAATTCTCTCGTGTTTGATGGCCACCACATCAATGAATCGTTTGGTCTTCGGGTGCTCAGTTGGATAGCGCCAATCCTCCTAGCATAACTCTCTGGGAAACAATCTCTCACTCTTGTCATCTCCCAACCAGTGCCGTCCTCTGTCATAAGATCTTTGACTTGGTTATAGCCTGCATTCCTGTCATTTTTTAAACGTGCAAGCTTGTTCTCCTCCTCAGGTAGCCAATAGTCCTCCCAAATGTTTATATTTATCCCGTTCCCCACTCTCCACTGTGTTCCTTCTGTCAGTAGCGCTTTGGCTACCCATAGACTCCTCCACGTATAGCTCGGATCATGTCCACGTCTTGCTTCCCATATGGATGTCCTGGGAAAATATCTGGCTTTGAGTACTTTCGTTACCAGTGCCTCCGGGTGGCTTACTACCCTCCATAATTGTCTTGCTAGGAGGGCTTGGTTGAAAACATGGAAATCTCTAAATCCCATCCCTCCTTGTCTCTTTGGCCTGCACAAATTATTCCAACTGACCCACGACATTTTCCGCTCCTTATCCTTTACACCCCACCAGAATCTGCAAATAATTCTCTAGATCTCGTCAATGGTTCCCGTCGGTAGTTGAAAGATGCTCATTATGTAGGTAGGAATCGCCTGTGCCACCGCTTTGATGAGTACCTCCCTTCCATCTTTGGATAATAATTTTTCTGCCCACCCTTGGAATTTTCTCCAAATCCTCTCCTTAATGAAGCTGAAGACTTGTTTTTTTTACCTCCCTATTGCTGTTGGTAGACCCAGATATTTAGCATGACGGTCCACTTCCCTCACCCCGAGTGTGTTCTTCAAACAAACTCGCTTCTCTCTTTTGACTCCCTTGCTGAAAACCACCTCCGTCTTGGATAAATTGATCTTTTGTCCGGATGCCTGTTCATATTGGCTGATTATTTCAGCTACCTTCAGGCATTCTGCAGTGGTGGCTCTAGCGAAGAGAATGATGTCATCTGCGAAAAAAAGATGTGAGATACGCGGTGCTCTCCTACACGGTTGGATGTCGTGCAAGAGATTGTCCTGGGCTGCACTAATAAGAGAGGTAGAAAAAGCTTCCACACACAAAAGAAAAAGATAAGGGGAAAGAGGGTCTCCCTGGCGAAGTCCTTGTGCGGGTGATGTGCTTTGGGTTCGGTCTCCATTTATGGCAAATGCATGCTGAACAGTAGAAATGCAGTCTCTAATATTTCTTATCCACTTTGCACCAAATCCCATCCTTTCCATCACAAAGCTCAGAAAATCCCATTCTACTCTGTCATAGGACTTTGACATGTCTAACTTCAAAGCAAGACTGCCATTCTTCCTTCCTTTATCCCTCTTCATGGAATGAAAAAGCTCATAAGCAATCAGCGCATTATCTGTGATCATCCTTCCTGGGACAAACGCACTTTGGTTTTCAAAAATCACACTATTCATGAGAGGCTTCAGTCTGTTCGTCATCACTTTAGAGGCAATTTGTATATCACGTTACAAAGGCTAATGGGTCGATACTCCCCAACCATCCTTGGCTTTTCTACTTTTAGAATAAGAACCACTAAGGTGTCATTTGTATCTTTTATGCTGTGATCACCTTTCCACCATCCCTTTATATAATTTGCCACATCATGTCCCACCGTGTCCCAATATTTTTGATAGAACAAAGCTTTCAATCCGTCTGGCCCCGGTGCTTTATTTGGATGCATCTACTTTAGCGCTGTCCGGATTTCCTCTTCCGTGATATCACTCTCTAGATCCCTCCTTTGTTCCCCTGACACCACCTCCCTAATGCCTTTTGTTGCTTGCTCAAACCCCGACGAGTTGCTTGACTGGAAAAGGTTTGAGAAATGTCGTAGAATAACCTGCATGATCTCATTCTCCTGCTTTCTAAAGATGCCATTCTCATCCTCTATACCATCAATCCAGTTCCTTCTTCTTCTGCTAGAGGCCTTTTGGTGGAAGTATGCCGTGTTCCCATCTCCCTCTCTCAATTCTTTTACACGTGCTTGGGCAGCCCAATATTCCTCATTTTTTTGCAGCCAATATTGTAACTCTTTGGATATGTCCTCCGCCCTATTCAGATTTGCATGGTCCGGGGGGAGTCCTTGGATTCTATTAAGATCACTTTCAAGCTCCTTGACCTTCTTACTCCTCTCTCCAAATTTTTCTTTCGCCCATTCTCTTAACGTGTTTTTACATTTAAGAAGTTTATTGCTGAGATCACCCCCTTCTTCACTCTCCCACGCCTCTTTAACAATTTTTCCACACTCCTCTTCGCCAAACCACATAGGTTCGAAAGCAAAGTAATTTTCCTCCTCTTATTGCCACTGCTCCTATTGTTCGCTTTAAGCATGATGGGGGCATGATCAGACTCATAGATAGGAAAATGGAAAACCTTGCAGTTTTTAAAAAGATTTCTCCAATCCAGTTCCGGTAGGAACCTATCTAGCCTCTCCATTACCAGTGTTCTTTCAGTCACACCCCTTTTCCACGTGAACATATTTCCTTCGAAACCCACATCAATCAGCCCACAATCATCTATGACGTCCCAAAAGTTCTGCATGAATTTTTCCTCCTTTGGCGGTCCTCCATTCTTTTCCGTGTTGGACACTATTTCGTTGAAGTCCCCAAAGAAAATGACAGGTTCCTCAGCCTCATTTTTTAGATTTCTCATCAGCTCCCAGGTCTTCACTTTGCTTGCCAACTATAATTGTTTTATTTACATTTTTATAATTTGTATGGAAAAGTAGTTTTTAACTACAAATGCAACATATGTATTTAGAGAAATTGTAGTTAAATCACCTTTTTTTGTAGTGCCTACACTTGACACACAATCTTCCCTCAATAAGATGTGACAAAATAACCTTTGATTCTTCACAAAACAAAACATCTTTGTACCTCTTCAACCAATCCATTCCTAGGATGACATCAAAGGTGGTCATGTCGGGTAAGATGAATTCCAAGGGAAACATTATACCAGATATACAGAGGTCCATGGTCGGAGTTTGGAGATAAGAAGAGCAGATCTTACCACTAGTATATGATCCATATAAGCATATTCTATTTCTAACATAGAAGCATGCTGACAGGATATGAAGGTATTGGATGAGCCAGAATCAAACAATGCCTTTATAGGATGCATATTAAGATGCAAGGTTTCTTTAATAACTTCATTATCTTCGCCTGCTTCCTCAACCTAGAGAGCAAACACTCTCCCATTCTGCCTCTCCACTGGCAATCGCCTCAGGTTCTGGTTGTTGTTCTTCTTCTTCTTATTCTGTGGAGGCAGATTATGTCTTGGCTGCTACGGCTGCTGGGCATTATTCTATCCCTATTAGAAATTGGGGTAGAGTGGTCAGATATGCCCAACTTGGCCACACTCATGGTAGGTCGGAGGAGTTTGGTTGTCTCTATGAGTAGGTGCATTATTGGTAGGGCATCTCCCTGGAGGATGGTGACGAGAGCACCTATTGCACCGATCACGTCCTGATTCTCGTTGTGGGCAGGGCTCTTCCTCTTATTGTTGTTGTAGCCAATATTGTGTCTATAAGATTGGAATCATGGGTAGGACTTGATGACCATGGCCTTATCCACCATCTAATGGAAGGTGGGTGGAAGTTGTTAAACAAGACTTCAGCCCACCTAGTAGTTCATGCCCTCCAAGAGCAACGTTGCCCTTTTCTCAGCTCCAAGGTTGGTGGCATAGCGTTCTAGAAGTAGGAACTGTTGGATGTAGTTGGACACACTCATGCTTCCCTACTTGAGGTTGTAGAACTCGGCTTACTTATTCCTCAGGAAGGCGGGATAGATGTACTTCTCCCTAAAGAGCTTCAAGAACTGGTTCCACTCCATGGTAGAGGTGTCTCAAGTGCAGGCGACACCATTCCACCAGACATGCGCCGGTCCATCCAACACATACGTCGTAAACCAAACCTTCTGGAGAGGAGGGCATGCCATACCTTTGAAGGTCAGATCCAAAGCCAACACCCAGTCATCGAATTTATCCACCATGTTGTGTTCACTTTCACCCTTGAAGTAGGGTGATTGCATCTTTATGAAGTCGGTGAGGGTGAACTCCCTAGGCTTGTTGGCATTGGCGGCCACATGGTGTAGCTGCCCCATCATGGTGGAGAGCAATTGGTGCAACATTTCCAGCTCTTGCTCTGGTGTGAAGGTGGGGGTGCCTGGAGTAGTAGGGTTGACCACACTATGGCCGACAAGAGTCACAGGAATGTTTCCCACATTGGAGTCATCAGGGTTCGACTCCTTTCCCTTGTTCCTACTGTCGAACAAGTCACCTATCCTAAAAGGTAGGGTTAACATATTAAGTTCCCAGGAGTATTTGAATCATAGATGAGAAAAGAATAGAAGTATAGATGAGAAAAGAATATCTAGAATGATATTTCCTAAAAGCATACTATTTTGGGAAATTCATATCAGCTCAGGTTAGGTCGGTATCATATGGGCACGGGAGTTCTTGTAAACCAAGCTAGTGGTACAGAGGAAAATATTGTCAGCCTCTGAAACCTGATCCATTCTAGACACCTTTGCTTCAACTTCATGTCCTAATAGTTGCCTAAAGGCTCTAATACCATACTGTAAAGAGGCAGAATCACCTCCTTACTAAAATTTAAAGGAAGTACAAAACATCCATCTTTTTAGAAAGACAAAAGATATTGAGGGATTCATGTATAATATTCCAAGTAAATAAGCATGCACCAGATACATTATACAATGTCAATAACAGTAGAAATAAAATTACTAAGCCTATTACATGGCTTTCATTGTTCATTACATGATTATTCCCAAAAGAAAAAGATAAGAGAAAAGGATCTAGCTATAGCAAGCTAGACATCCTTTCAGATATCTTGAGATCTACTCATGAGATGACTTCCTTCAAACTTGTCCTTCTCCTTGCTCAACACCAGTACGTGGGTGGTTGGGAAAACACCCAAAAAAAGGGGAAAGAAAACAAGGTATGTGTCACAAAACTAGTCTAGGATAATAAGATAAGTAAAGCAAATAAGAACAGACTAGGGTTCATCATAAGATGAAGATGACAAGAGTATGAGGCTATATTCAAAAGAAACTTGCCATTAACAATTATATTAAAAAGGATTTGCATGTAAGATAATTATGTCTACCTAACTAAGTAGGCTTGAGGCACCTACCGGACCTCTAACCTATAGGTGAGGGGAGAATAAGACATTCCCAGTCACCTACACAATTATATAGGGGAGAATAAAAACATTCCCCAGGGCGATTAAATACATGCCCTCTGTGGGTGATTGTAACGTCCTAGGATTTTAGGCCTCAGATAACATGATCTTAAAAGGAATGATTGGACTACCCATATCACCAAGGTGCACCTCCTTTTCAGGGAGCCCATCACTAAAGAACTCCATAGTTAAGCGTGCTTAGCCTAGAGTAGTACTAGGATGGGTGACCAGTCAGGAAGTTGATCCTGGCTTGCGCGTGAGTGAGGACAAAGTGCCTTGTTAAGGCTAGTGGTGGTCTGTGGGGTCAGTCATCATTCCTGAAACTCTACTAGAACCTTAGACAGTGGGCCCATGCATTACAAATTGTATCAGATCCAATTCCCCTCTAGTAGGTGGGGCCCACATGGGCATGTGGCATGCCAGTCTTGAGCTGTAAGGTCCATGCATGTAGGAAAGGGCTATCTAAGGTGATGTAGCCACCCTTGCACTGGTATTCTGTAATCGAGAGATGGGTGTCCATGGGCCATGTTGGGTCTACACTAAAATGGGGAAATATTATGAGGCCATATAGTTGAGCCTTTACGAGGATTTCAAGAGTCCAAGTGGTGGAGATTGTAACGTCCTAGGATTTCAGACCTTAGATAACATGATCTTAAAAGGAATGATTGGACTCCCAATATCACCAAGGTGCACCTCCTTTTTAGGGAGCCCATCACTAAAGAACTCTATAGTTAAGTGTGCTCAGCTTGGAGTAGTACTAGGAAGGGTGACCAGTCGGGAAGTTGATCCTGGCTTACATGTGAGTGTAAACAAAGCACCTTGTTAGGGTTAGTGGTGGTCTGTGGGGCCAGTCGTCATTCCTGAAACTCTACTAGAACCTTGGGCAGTGGGCCCAGGCGTTACAGTGGTTGTACATAAGTACCACTACTTTAAATTAAATAGAACATAATCTACATGCTATAAAAGTAGTAATGGTAAGAGTAGTCATAATATTCAATAAGCATAGCAGTGGGGTATAAGACCCAAAGAAGAAGAAATTATAATCTGATTTGAGGCATGAACAACATTAGGATTCAAGAATAGAAGATTTAGGGTTCATTTAAGCCTCATTAGGGAAATATAGGGTTTGGATGAAATTATCCCAACATAGAGTGTAAGGAATGCACATACGTCTCTTACTTACATCAATTACTAACTTTCACCACTTTAATTGAGTCCAAGTTCCACTTTGCCTATTTTCGATGTATTAACATGTATTAGAGTACATAGTGGACATTAATGTATAGAAACCCTAATTTCAGAACATTTTAGTAAAACTCGGATTTAGATTTTGAAAATATCACCAATGAACTTATTGGGTTCTCCTGATGAAGAAAACATATTTTTATGTTAATTTTGGAGTTATGATGATTAAGATGTAATTTTTATGAATTTTATGCATTAAATTCATTTTACAAAAATAACCTTATTCAAACCATGAAATAAGACCTTGAAATTTTTTTTATTAAACATATATTAATTTTCCAATTCTAAAACATATTTATTTGTCAAATTTGGATAAGTGGATTAGAAGATATGAATTTTTCAATACTGACTAATAGGAAATTGCCACATCATCAAACTGATCGAGATAATTGAAGAGAGAGGGAGAGGGAGAAAACACCATTTGAGACAAGATCAGGTTTGAAGTTGCATAGGTAACCAAACTAGAGCTTCTAGAGAAGGTCAAACAACAAGAAACCAAAACCCTAGAAGAACACGGTAAAAAGAGATGGAGATCATCGATTTTAAACATAGAAGCATGAGTTTTAAGAATGTAGTAAGCAATATATGAGAATGGGGTTAACAAAACCCGCCTCTAGGAAGGTAAGAAGGTCTAAACAGCAAGGATCCTGAGATTAGAAGGTCTATTTGCTCCAAGCCAAGCTCCTTTCTTGAGAAATGATCACCTTCTCCACTTTAGAGGTGCAAACCGTAGCATAAGAGCATGGAGATGAGATGTTCTTAGGGTTCTAGGTGGATGTTTACCATGGAAGGTCATGGTTCCAACATGGAATAAGGTGGGAGTAGTACTAACAGCATGAAAATAGGGAAGGAAAGGAGTATTCTTACTAGTTTTGGTCAAAATCACCAAGGAGGAGCTTAAGAAATCCTAAATAGAGAAATTTGGAACCCTAGGAGCCTTCTTCACCAAGTTAGACACCCTCTTTTACCTTGGGACAGCAACTTCGTGGCCAAACATATAAGGGATGATGATCTAAGATGGGGGAAGTAGAAGGAGATGATTGCTTCTTGGATTGGGAGGCGAGAAGGGGTAGGCATGGCTTTATAAAGAAGGGGGCAAGCATGAGGTGTCTATGGGACTTTCCATGTGTCCTTAGGCTAAGGCTTCATGGCCATGCAAGAGTACATATCATAGAGACTTATTCTATATCCAAAGTCGGTCCTAAAAGCCCATGGGGGCTTCTAGGCCATCCCCACCATCCTCCAATCAAATAAATAACCCCATTGGTTGATAGTTTTTAAAGATAAGCTCGTTTATAAAGAGGGTAATCCCTATAATGCCCTTGGAGAGAAACACCTTCAAACCAAGGTGCAACCAGGTTCCCCATGGTTCAAAATCTCTATAATAGTAAGGGAATAACTAAGGATTAAAATTCAGGTGATAATTTGCAAATAAAACCTCCCAATTGGTTAAATTGCATAAAAGTCCAGAATGTACCTAAAATTGCATACCTTGCACAAACAACATCCAAATTGAACCAAATTTGAAACTTAGGCTCATTTTATGTTTTAAAATCACATAAAAAAGTAATATTAAGGTTTAGAGCACTTAATTATGGTAATTAAGCTTTTTTTAATACATTTAATTAAGGCTTAGGGCCTTTCGCTTTCTAGCACAAATTAATATACCATTGTTCTACTAAAGTACTGATTTTGCATTTTAGATCCTTAAATAAGCTTTTACTAAGGTATTTGTGCATAAACCCTTATATTGGTACAATTAGTGAATAAATGTTCACTAAACCACTGTAAATTCCACTAATTAAACATGAACAACATAAAGGACAAAAATGAAAGGGAAACTTGGGGAAAAGGTTTACATGTAGATTACATCTAAGATTCATTATGTTACAATTTGCATGCATGGTAAGTGTAAGCAATATCAGTGGATAAAGTTATATAAATCATCTTAGAATTGATGTAGAAGCTCCATACAATAAGATAGCTCAAAGAAGAAAGGGTAGAAGCCCTAGCTTGATCACTCCCCACGGCCAAGCTAGCTCCACCTCCAAGAAAGAAGCAAACCCTAGGTAAAGGAACCAAGAAAGAGAGTAAAACCTAGGTGTAAAGGTAATAAGAGAAGTTATTCAAGCTCTAACTCAAGCACTACTATGGAATTTTTGGGAAATACCAGATCAGAGTAGGCAGTGGAAACAATTTTTTTACTATATGTATTCCCATAACAACATGATCACATCAACAACTATGTAATGTGTAGGATGGTTTAATGACTTCATACCTGGTTCTAGAGCAAGTCTAGAGATAGTAACTCATTGAAGTAGCCACACAAATATCTTCTAGTTTCTTCTTGGACGACGTCTGTGAAACTCTGAGTCTTCACCTCAAACAATAAACTCAAACAATGTCTGCATCAACTCCTAGTCTCACCACAGATTGTATCCTGATGTTTCCCTCCTATCGACGAGAAAAGGCCACCTCACCTCTAGAAAAGTCCACACAGACCAACTATGACTCTTTTTCTAGTAGAACGGATAGGAAGGAGTTGTCCCTCCCATTAGTGTACCAGTCACCAATTTGCTCTCCTACAATTGTTTCTCCCTTTCTATCCCTCACTTTAGTGGGTAGGACTTGCTCGAGCTCTCTATTGGTGTAAAGACCAAGTCTCTACTAAAAATCAAGGCAAACAAAAATAGCAATGTGTGGCAGCGGAAGAAATAAAACTTGACTTTATTCAAAATGTATAAAGAGTACATTACAATTTTTTTCCCAAAAGGAGTACATCTTTATACAAGGAACTAGAATCTAGGTATAGGAAGACTTAGACTAATACAACATTGTCTCCAAATAAAACATCTATATATATATAAAGGCACCTATGTCCAAGCAGCTATATGCTCTTTTCTTCTTGTCTTTATCCTTAGCCTTAGGTTCACCAAGCCTCCATGTGCACTCTGATCCTAGCCTAGATGGTTGGGGTCATCCAGCAAGAGAAAGATAAAAGGTATGTGTCAACAATAAGGTAAAGGCAATCATAAAGCTAAGCATTTCATAACAAAAGATTCCACTAAGGAATTTCAAGGAGAGAGAGGCAAATGAGTAAATAAGATTTTAGAAAGCTGCCACATTTAAATATCAACAATTATCACATTTGCATGAATATAAATTATGACTCAAAATCATCTCAATGTAGGGTGAGGCACCTACCGGACCTCACCAATGGCAAGGGGACTAAAACCCTAGTGCCTAAAAAATGGCAGGGGGACTAAAACCCCAGTGCCTAATACATAAAATGGCAGGGGGACTAAAACCCCAGTGCCCGGTAGGGGGACTAAAACCCCAGTGCCCTGTGGGTGGTTTGTACTCATGTACACTACATTTTCAATTGGCCACTAACTATATCATGCATAAACATTCACTTGGCAGTAGAGTGAAAAGTATATCAAGATAACAACATAGCATTGGGAATAAAACCCAAGAAATAAATAAATAGGCCATCATAGGCAACAACAATATCCAAGCACTCCAAGAAATAAAGGAGCCAACAAAGCAACAACATCATACAATGTTCCCAAGTATTTCAAAATAATGAGCCAACATTGGCAATAGCAAGATTAAGCATTTCCAAGTAAATGAGGCAACATATGTAGTAGCAAGATTCACATGATTCAAATGAATGAGCCACAATGGCATTAGAAGCATAAAATAAGTGAATAGCCAATAAATGCAATTATAAGGATAACAAGGCTAGCACAATAATGATTGTGGGGTTGGAAAAGACCCAACTGAAGGATAGGTAGTTTTCACAATAAACATTCACATTCATCTTTGATAGGATTCATATGATATGATTCACATACATAGGAGCCACATACTAGAATAGGGCGTACATACCTGTTTTAATTATTTACCAACACATACACCAATCTGATTGTATCACCATTCCATTTTCCCTAGTTTTAACCATTACATATGTATTAGAATGTATTGAGGCATAAAGTATATGAAAAACCCTAATTTTTGGAACTTACCTACAAAATCACGATTTAAGGTTCAAAACCTAATCCATCAGATTGGTCATATCCTCCTGAATAAGAAAACATATTTTATTTTACAAATTGGAGTTAAAATGAATTAATTAGGTATTTTAGAACATTTAAATCATCAAAAGAGTATCTTAAGAAAACTTTGAAGAATCATTTATAATAAGGCTTCAAAAACCACAAAATTGGATTCTACTCAAAAAATCCTTTCCATTGACTATTTATTTGCATTTTTCTGACCATGGATCGATTTACTATGAATTAAGTAAAATCGACCAATCAGAATGCAAGAAACTATAGAGTGATAGTTATTTAAATCAAAATGTAACTCGTCTTAAAAAGGTGAAATGACTAAAATACCCTTGTGGGTTAAACAAATCTATCACAGCCGCAGGGGCACGCTTGTCATTTGCACAATTCAGTTGCTTGCGATAGCAAGAGGAAACCAGGGGGAAAAGACCAAAATGCCCAAGCCCGAAAACAATGGCCCCATGACCGGGGCATGGGTGCCTTGATCATTGCCTGACCAGGCGTCTTCCAGCCCAGGCATGGATTGAGCAAGCTCGCAGGGCTTGGTTCCTTTGCCTTGAATCGCCATCAGGGCACATCACAGAGAACGCAGGATGGGAACGAGTTCCCTAGTTCCTCACGAACACAAGGATCTCCTGCCCACGCACTTGCGTGCTCTGGAGCAGAAGAACGCGGCCCAACCTGGCCAGAAATAGGGAGAGACATCGGCGAGCTGAAACAACAAAACCAAAAGAAGGATCCCAGCTAAGGCTCAGAAAGTGCTCGCGGACTCGAGGTGAGGTCAAAGCGGGTTGCGGTGAGGTCGGAGGAGCTCAGAAGCTCAAAAATAGATGGCGGCGGCGGAGCTTCTTCGGCGAGTTACAGGGTACGGTGATAGGGGGCGTCGCAAGGTAAACTGAGAGTAGAGAGGGGAAGAGCGGGTGTCGGAGTTGGTTACCTAGCGTCCAATTGACCCGAGGTGGTAAGAGGTGCAAGAAGCAGGTCGTCGTTGCTGGGGAAGAAGACCGAGTAGGTCGGAATCTTCGGGGGAAAACTAGGAGAAATTGGAGGAAGAGGAGAAACAGGGTTCGAGTGAGGGTGCTCTAAGGCCCCTTATACAGCCGGGAGAAGAGGCCGAGACCCCTCAGTGAACTGACGGCGGAGAAGGGGAGAAGGGCACAAATGGGCGTTTCGTCTCTGGTGAACGAGAGAGGGAAATATTTGGCTCATTGGAAACGGCTCGTCAGGACAAAGCCAAAGGGCTAGAAATCAGGTGAAAAGATCAATCGCAGAGGGAGAACGGTCACACGAGAGTTCGACAGTCAGGACTGCTCAGTGGCTCGCGAAGCGACGGAGGTTGAAGATAAGTTTCACGTCGTCCGATCAATGCAGAGATCAGATGATCAAATTTAGGACGTCGGATGGCACGCAGACCCAAGGGGCATGTGACAGATGCATTGAAGCCAAATCATAGTGTTACAGAATCATTTAAATGAAATCGATTAAATGTTAAAGTTACTCTTTATTAAAAGCTTATAAAATGAAATTGAAGGGTCAAATGAAGTCCAAATGACACCAAATTTTACTCACATGCTCATATTAATGTGTAGCATCATGCTATGCAATTACTTTCTCGTTTTACTAATTATTTGGACCTTAATAAATATATTGCTCATTAAAGTGTATTTTAACACATTAAAAGGTGTGAATTATTATGAAATGACTATATTAATGCAATTAGTGAGTCAAATTCAAGGTGATAGATATATATGAGTATTAAGAGCAAAATATCAACCTTTAAATATGTTTTCATACATTTATCATCAAATTGGAGGAGAGAGAAAGTAAAAGGAGTAATATACTCATAATTAATTCAAATGCTTATTATTATTAATATATTTATCCAAAAAGCTCCAAATTAATATTATCTACTTATATCCATCCTTAATGACCAAATTACATTATTAACCTTCACTTATCTCCTTAATTGGGTTATTTGTGCAAACACCCCTCCATTATCATAAATGAGGAAAAAAGGTGATTTTAAACATTGAATTGTGCTCAAATTGCACAAGGGTTCCAAAAAGAATATAAAACAAGGGAAATTTATGAAAAAGGTCCAAATGGACTAGAAGGCCAAGAAAAGTTCAAAAGTGGGTAAATTACAGGGAAGACCCTGAATTTCAATATGTTATAGTACACCACCCCTTAAAGAGGATTTCGTCCCCGAAATCACAACAAGAGGGAAGAGAGGGTGGGTGTGCAACTTCCCAACCTTAAACACTAGGTTATAACCCATAATCTAGGGTACAACACAAAATCTACATAAGTCAGGTGTTACCAAGGTTTCCACAAAACCTATAGCCTTTTATCCAACATACTATAATTAACATTTTTGCCTTATTAATATAATCTACATCATGAAGAGGTATCATATTTATTATACTATCATTGGTGCCACTTTTTATTCCAAAACAATTATATCTCAATTATATCATGTGTATTTCCCTCATCAAGGGTTTTAAGAACAATTAGGGTTTTCTAAGCCATTTCAACATTTATTAATATATTAGGTCAAAAACCTTAATTACATGAATTCATTTTCCATTATCCTCTTAAAACTATCATGTAGAATTATCACAAATTATTTTGTAGAAAAAGTTAATATTATCCAACAAGTTATTAAGCCTATAATAATACCAAATAATGTTCATATTGCACATTTCATATCATCTTTCATACTCTTATTAATGACATCATTAATCATTTAATTCCATTACACTTCATATTATAAATTATACATATTTTACTTCACATTAGGCATTTATGAATATTTATGTGAATCCAATTGTTCATTATCATGTTTGAGTCATTATATGCATTTTAGTGAATATGATGTAACACATTAAATATTAATGAATTAATTCATATATCAAGTTATGATGAGGTGTTCATTAGAGGTCAAGGTGATATACCTTATATATATATATTGATAACTTAGTGACTATAATCCATTTATATGCATTAAGGTATATTATGTGATGATGATACCTAATGCCACTAATGTATCATGAAAGGCATTAAGGGTATATATATGTATATGTTGTCAAGGCTAAATGATTACATATTAAGTTTTGGGTCAACATGATCATTAAATATTAAAGCATCCTTAGGGTGCATTATCCATACACATTTTACCATTAGGTTGGCATAGTCAACGTTATGTATATTCACCATTAGTAATGAGTAACCCATTATTATGTGAATTAAGCCTATATTAAGGTTCAAGCGTATGAATTACTCCTATATGACTTTCTACATATTCATGGGTGTATAAACAAACAAGTTGAATTACAAGTATAATGTGTTTGGTAAATTTCTTGTTCTCATGTACATATGTCCACATGGATAGGGTTTCTAACTTCAAAGGTATTTGATTTTGCTTTTAGTTGGGATTCCATCCCCCTGAAGAGGGATTTCGTCCCCGAAATCAGATTTGCAAAACCAAATAGGGTACTAACACCATTACCCTCAAACCACCCCTTAAAGGGTCAACTAAGTCAAACTAAGCTAAGGGTAAAAGGGTCTATAAAACTCAACACTAAAAGGACTTACTAACCAAACTTCAGGGTGTAACATAGGGTACACTAAACCCTAAACATAGGAGTATAAGGTATTTAAGGATGATTTTTGTGTAAGAGATCAAATCATCACTTATGGTTTTCCTAAGGTATTCAACAATTAGGCAACATGCCCAAAGATAGACTATTTCGAGCTGTCTGTATCAGATCAGGCCAGGCTAGGTCATATGAGCTCAGGAGTCCTCGTTACCAAGCTAGTGGGGCGGAGGAAAATATTGCCAGCCCCCAAGCTATGACCCTTTCTAGACACCATCACTTCAACTTCTTTCTCTAGTATCTTCTCAATAGACAATTCACCAAAAAGTTGACAAATTTTATTTTTAATTAATTATTATTATGATACTAAATCAAGCTTTCATGCTAGGTCAACTCTAAGGTGAAAAACTTACTAAAGGAAACTATATATGATAAGGGTTCTATCTATGAGACAATTTGAATTAGTCAAGAATCCGACTACCTTGATGCTCTGATACCATACTGTAAAGACCAAGTCTCTACTAAAAATCATGGCAAACAAAAACACCAATTTGTGGCAGCGGAAGCAATAAAACTTGACTTTATTCAAAATGTATAAAGAGTACATTACAATTTTTTTCCCAAAAGGAGTACATCTTTATACAAGGAACTAGGATCTAGGTAGAGGAAGACTTAGACTAATACAACATTGTCTCCAAACAAAACATCTATATATATATATATAAAGGCACCTATGTCCAAGCAAGCTATATGCTCTTTTCTTCTTGTCTTTATCCTTAGCCTTAGGTTCACCAAGCTTCCATGCGCACTCTGATCCTAGCCAGGATGGTTGGGGTCATCCAACAAGAGAAAGATAAAATGTATGTGTCAATAATAAGGTAAAGGCAATCATAAAGCTAAGCATTTCATAATAAAAGATTCCACTAAGGAATTTCAAGGAGAGAGAGGCAAATGAGTAAATAAGATTTTAGAAAACTGCCACATTTAAATATCAACAATTATCACATTTGCATGAATATAAATTTTGACTCAAAATCATCTCAATGTAGGGTGAGGCACCTACCGGACCTCACCAATGGCAGGGGGACTAAAACCCCAGTGCCTAAAAAATGGCAGGGGGACTAAAACCCCAGTGCCCGGCAGGAGGACTAAAACCCCAGTGCCCTGTGGGTGGTTTGTACTCATGTACACTACATTGTCAATTGGCCACTAACTATATCATGCATAAACATTCACTTGGTAGTAGAGTGAAAAGTATATCAAGATAACAACATAGCATTGGGAATAAAACCCAAGAAATAAATAAATAGGCCATCATAGGCAACAACAATATCCAAGAACTCCAAGAAATAAAGGAGCCAACAAAGCAACAACATCATACAATGTTCCCAAGTATTTCAAAATAATGAGCCAACATTGGCAATAGCAAGATTAAGCATTTCCAAGTAAATGAGGCAACATATGTAGTAGCAAGATTCACATGATTCAAATGAATGAGCCACAATGGCATTAGAAGCATAAAATAAGTGAAGAGCCAATAAATGCAATTATAAGGATAACAAGGCTAGCACAATAATGATTGTGGGGTTGGAAAAGACCCAACTGAAGGATAGGTAGTTTGCACAATAAACATTCACATTCATCTTTGATAGAATTCATATGATATGATTCACATACATAGGAGCCACATACTAGAATAGGGCACACATACCTGTTTTAATTATTTACCAACACATACACCAATCTGATTGTATCACCATTCCATTTTCCCTAGTTATAACCATTACATACGTATTAGAATGTATTAAGGCATAAAGTATATGAAAAACCCTGATTTTTGGAACCTACCTACAAAATCACGATTTAAGGTTCAAAACCTAATCCATCAGATTGGTCATATCCTCCTGAATAAGAAAACATATTTTATTTTACAAATTGGAGTTAAAATGAATTAATTAGGGATTTTAGAACATTTAAATCATCAAAAGAGTATCTTAAGAAAACTTCGAAGAATAATTTAGAATCAGGCTTTAAAAACCACAAAATTGGATTCTACTCGAAAAATCCTTTCCATTGACTATTTATTTGCATTTTTCTGACCATGGATCGATTTACTATGAATTAAGTAAAATTGACCAATCAAAATGCAAGAAACTATAGAGTGACAATTATTTAAATCAAAATGTAACTCGTCGTAAAAAGGTGAAATGACTAAAATACCCTTGTGGGTTAAACAAATCTATCACAGCCGCAGGGGCACACTTGTCATTTGCACAATTCATTTGCTTGCGATAGCAAGAGGAAACCAGGGGGGAAAAGACCAAAATGCCCAAGCCCGAAAACAATGGCCCCATGACCGGGGCATGGGTGTCTTGGTCATTGCCTGACCAGGCGTCTTCCAGCCCAGGCATGGTGCGAGAAAGCTCGTAGGGCTTGGTTCCTTTGCCTCGAATCGCCATCAGGGCGCATCACAGAGAACGCAGGATGGGAACGAGTTCCCTAGTTCCTCACGAATACAAGGATCTCCTGCCTACGCACTCGCGTGCTCTGGAGCAGAAGAACGCGGCCCATCTGGTCAGAAATAGGGGAGAGACATCGGCGAGCTGAAACAACAAAACCAAAAGAAGGATCTCAGCTAAGGCTCGGAAAGTGCTCGCAGACTCGAGGCGAGGTCAAAGCGGGTTGCGGTGAGGTCGGAGGAGCTCAGAAGCTCAAAAACAGATGGCGGCGGTGGAGCTTCTTCGGCGAGTTGCAAGGTACGGCGATAGGGGCGTCGCGAGGTAAACTGAGAGTAGAGAGGGGAAGAGCAGGTGCCGGAGTTGGTTACCTAGCATCCAATTGACCCGAGGTGGTCGGAGGTGCAAGCAGCAGGCCGCCGTTGCCGGGGAAGAAGACCGAGTAGGTCGGGATCTTCGGGGGAAAACTAGGAGAAATTGGAGGAAGAGGAGAAACAAGGTTCGAGTGAGGGTGCTCTAAGGCCCCTTATACAGCCGGGAGAAGAGGCCGAGACCCCTCAGTGAACTGACGGTGGAGAAGGGGAGAAGGGCACAAATGGGCGTTTCGCCTCTGGTGAACGAGAGAGGGAAATATTTGGCTCGTTGGAAACGGCTCGTCAGGACGAAGCCAAAGGGCTAGAAATCAGGTGAAAAGATCAATCGCAGAGGGAGAACGGTCACGCGAGAGCTCGACAGTCAGGACTGCTCAGTGGCTCGCAAAGCGACGGAGGTTGAAGATAAGTTTCGCGTCGTCCGATCAAGGCGGAGATCAGATGATCAAATTTAGGTCGTCAGATGGCGCGCAGACCCAAGGGGCGCGTGACAGATGCATTGAAGCCAAATCATAGTGTTACAGAATCATTTAAATGAAATCGATTAAATGTTAAAGTTACTCTTTATTAAAAGCTTATAAAATGAAATTGAAGGGTCAAATGAAGTCCAAATGACACCAAATTTTAACCACATGCTCATATTAATGTGTAGCATCATGCTATGCAATTACTTTCTCGTTTTACTCATTATTTGGCCCTTAATAAATATATTTCTCATTAAAGTGTATTTTAACACATTAAAAGGTGTGAATTATTATGAAATGACTATATTGATGCAATTAGTGAGTCAAATTCGAGGTTATAGATATATATGAGTATTAAGAGCAAAATATCAACCTTTAAATATGTTTTCACACATTTATCATCAAATTTGAGGAGAGAGAAAGTAAAAGGAGTAATATACTCATAATTAATTCAAATGCTTATTATTATTAATATATTTATCCAAAAAGATCCAAATTAATATTATCTACTTATATCCATCCTTAATGACCAAATTACATTATTAACCTTCACTTATCTCCTTAATTGGGTTATTTGTGCAAACACCCCTCCATTATCATAAATGAGGGAAAAAGGTGATTTTAAACATTGAATTGTGCTCAAATTGCACAAGGGTTCCAAAAAGAATATAAAACAAGGGAAATTTATGAAAAAGTTCCAAATGGACTAGAAGGACAAGAAAAGTTCAAAAGTGGGTAAATTGCAGGGAAGACCCTGAATTTCAGTATGTTACAATTGGTTACCACATCCAGAGAGGACAACAATTGTCTGAGGTAGTTGAGTTGTATTTTGGGAAGCCCCAAGTACCCCTCTATTTATATGAGGGGTTAGGGTGTGGGTTCTCAGTCTGTGTGGGAGTGGAAGGGATCAGAAGATCATGAATTTTCACATCTTGCAAGTGTCGAACTGGTTGGTTGGCAACTGAACCGGTCAGTTCACATAAGAGTTGATCGGTTCACAACCCAAACTAGTCATTTTGCCACGTTTCCCAATTGCATATGAATTGAGAATTCATTTCCAATTAATGCTAAACATTAATTCCTTGCACCAATCAAATTGAGCAAGTGAAATGATCAACGTTTCTCACAAATTCGAGAAAGTGACCAGATGCTTCGGTTGGCATAACTGAGTCAATCGGTTCACCAGGTGAACTAGGTCCTCTCATCTAACCTAAAGCGATCAGTTCACCCAGTGATCTGATCAGTTTGTCCCCCGATCCATGTAGAACTCAACCAATTAAATTTCCAATCAACCTGACACTCCAAACGGTTGTCTCAACGCTTGAATCGATTGATTGAAAGTCCAGTCATCTAATTTTTTCCTTGAATTGAATACCTAAACACTTTAGTGATCAATCCAATCATCATTCATGGTTAAACTCATCTTCTATATGAGTTCCTATGTGTGTGATCCTATAGGTACCATATCACGTTGGCAATGAATGTCTATAACTAGTTTATGATATCACAAGAAAAGAGTGGTGTCTAGTCACTCATCAGTGCTACCCAAGTGAATAGAAAGTTGGAGAAAAACTTCAACCTACAATCTATGTAAGGTGTTGTACTGAATGTATAATTCCTTTGTCTCTGATATCTGGAATGTACTTGAGGCATGGAATTGTCATCCTATCAATGTTCAAATTATGTTCCTTAAACCTAGAGCAGACTACCTGGGATATATGTGACCTCAATATCATATATTGATTCACATGTGCATGCACGTGTGTTTCTCACTCTTGCTTATCAAGTGGCTAGGATATCAAACTCTAGTATGAGGGACAAATCCCATCTACCTCACTCACAATCAGTCCACATGTGTCACAACTACCCAATCATCACCATTACGACAATCCTTATTCAGGGTTACATTGGATGATGTCAAAGTATACCGAATGACATGTGATGAGTGTAGTGACTTCAGGTCTAAGAATTACAATCACCATCTTCACTGTGAGAGATAATTATGACCACCGAGTATGGTTTCTATGTGTCACTCTCAAGGTGGGTCTATCTGATACACTATTCCATAACAAGTATTTGTGTGCTTGGTTTGACATACTACCATATCATGATTAATGAGATTCTATCATCAACCAACACACACTCTAATCCTATGTATTACTATTTTCTATTTGCCTTCCACAGTAACAACTGACTAGGGACATAATAAGAATGTACATACTCTTAATATCCTATGTTCTCATTGTTCAAGTCACATACTTGAAGACATATGTCATTGAGTATTTTTAATTCTTTAGACATTCATCATGTTTCCTTATTATCTCATAATTGAGTGAAACAAAATGAATTGGACTCTTTCCTTTATATATATTAATCAAATCCTTTATGTTATATGCCATGTCAATCATTATATGATTGGGTTTCTAGGCATACTATATCATCAGACTCCCACTTGCACTTAGAGCCAATCACCTAAGAATCTCATTGTTAGTGATTTAAACATGTCCTCCATGTTTCTGTTGCACAAGTGATAATCCAACAGGTTAGCAACATTTTGCTTTAGTCAATATATTACATGTTTCTCATATCTTTGTTGTGAGATGAAATTGTCATAATATGGTATTTGATATACCTTTCCCAACTAGTAGCTCCATTGTTATCACAATATCTCTATTGTGTTGTTAATGGTTGGAACATCTTCAAGTTCATTCATATGAAGTTCTACATCCATAAAGAATCCATTCATGTGTTCATAACACCATGATACTCGAACTCTATAGTAGAACATAATTATTAATGGTCTATAATTCGAAACCCTTCCAACTTATAACTCTTTTCTTTAAAATTAAAAATATTTTATGTTTCAATCACTTTTGTCATTCTAGAAGCTTGCATTAGTGTAACCCTTTACACCAACTCTTCCTTGCTGCTATGGTCTAGGAACTTATCCTTAAGTACTTCACAAGAACTAGTGGATGTCTTTAAATGACATTTCGATGACCCTTATTGGAAACCAATATTATCTTGTCATGCCATACAAGATTATATGGGATGAATACATTACATATTATACATGATGAATCCATTTCTAATCCACATGGCATCTTACTCATGTCTTTTCCATTCTACACAAGAATCAGAACATAGGGTTCTTGAGAGACTAATCTAGATTCTCTCTCATTGAATCATTCATGCTGAACTCTTTCAACATATTTATATTGTATGTGCTTAATTTGGGTTATGAAACTTTCCAGATCTATCTCTATAGACCCCAATTCCTATCACATAGTATGTTTCACTAATCCTTCATTTCTGAAGGTGTATCCATGCAAGTTCTCAATTCTTATAACATTGAGATGTTATACCCATCAATATGTGGAATATACATATATGCTCCCCTAAATCTTTTTTAATCACAAATTTCATCTTTTATCTTGATTTAAATAAAACATCTTGAATTTCTTGTCAACTCAAAAGATCCCATCTCTGAGATGGTTTTTTCAATCTCTAAAATTGAATTTTGTAGCATCTAGAATTTATTTTCAATAATGAAGTTATTCATTGTAAAACCTTTAGGCCGTATCACATACACATCCTTTGAAATATTCCTTTTAATAAATAAAATTTTAATCTTCATATGCCAAATCTCATTATCTATTCTAACTGCAACAACAAGCATGAAAATTGGTAAAGGAATTTCTTCATGTTCAACTATTTGAACTGATTTGAAAACCTTTTCAACCAATCTATCCTTTTATGTTATACATGTTAATTTTCCAATGAAAACCCAACTGCACCTTATGGGTTTTATCCCTTTAGGTGGTATTAGCAAGGTCATACCTTGTTGGAGTGCATGGACTCCATAATGGCTTTAAGCCATTTCTTAGATTATGGTTGTCAATAGATTCTACTTGATTTGTTGGCTCATCATCTCATGACCAACCTATCTGAGTTATTGGATTTATAATCCTTCATTCATATATGTATTATACTAGAACTATGAGGTTCCATGTTACATGAGCAACATGAGATTTCAAAACAATTTGTGATTCTCACTTGTTCTCATTGTACCTCCTTGTTGACCTCGAACCCTTTGTGTTCTACTTCTACTCCCACTAATTCTTTTGGAACTCAGTTATCCTATCAACAAAACACTTTTGTTATTGGATTGGGGTTAATAGTAACATTCAACAACCATGGTTTATTGATAAACCTTTTCAAGAAACTACTTTCTTGTATAAGTTTCAATCCTTAAGACATATTGGGACATTCCCATATCATATCACATATGATGACTTTTAAACCATTTTAGACGATACATTATTTAGTGTTAAGTATATGTTAATGAGGAGATCAGAATATTAGATTAAATGATAATCAAATCATAACCCATCATGATGTAACCCCTTCTTTTTGATACATCATCATGTTCATATGGGTTTGACGTGTGATACACTATCACGGTCTATCCAGATGGTTCTCAAACTATTGATGTAACATATTTCAATATTTGATCATATTAAATTTCTTAATACTTTTTATCAAAGTCATACTTCATTTGTAATCTTCTATAACATTTCAGGGGATTCATGTTTGTATTTCTCCAATTACAAACATTATATCAACTGAGGCAGCTATCTTTAGCATTTATCCTATAAGATCTTCATACATCAACATGTATAAGCTATTAATAGAATTCTTATCCTCCTACTACAACTAGTGAAGTGTGTTGTTTCCTAGTGATCATAATTAAGACTTGCATGTCTCTTATTGGTTCAAAAAAACAAAAGAGTTCATATAACATCAATATGATTTCTTGAAATGTATTTGTCCTATATGTGCTTTATATGACAATGCTAATGTTTGTTTGAGTTATCCATTATAATCCTTTGGTATTTATGTTATAAACATTCATCCTAAGGGTATTTAATATAAAGATCATTAGATGGTTGAGAATTGCCATATAATATCATATCTTTGAAATAGAAGCATTAACAATTTTTTATTGATTATCATCCTTGTCATACAAGATGCATAAATAAACATGTTTCTACTTACTGTCATAATGAAATAGTAGTTCAACTAACTCTATTACATGCCCAATGGGATAAGATAAATTTAAATGTAAATTAAAGCTTCAGAAACTCTTGCTCCCCATAGTTCATCTTTGTCCTTTCATAAAGGCTTTACTTCTTGTCAGATCATGCACATCATAGTTGTCATATTTCTATCTGGTATCACATACCAAGATGAAGAAGTAATCAAATTTATCTTATAACATTTATACTTGAAGTAGACGCATCTTCTCCTTCTTCTTCTTTATTTCCTCTAACCAGAGGGGCCACTTTCTTTTCCAATGTCTAGACTAGTGACAGTGGTGACAATCGCCTCTCTTCTTTACTTCTCCTTTTGCATTTAGATTTGAAGACTTGGTCTTGGCCAGCTTTAGAACTCTTAATAGCTTTGTCTTTGAATTTAGACTTCCCCTTAGTCTTGTTGATCATCATCACTAACTTGGGCTTGTCTTTCTTCATTTATGCCTCAACTATTCTCAACATGCCCAATAACTTTGTCAATAATTTGTCAAAGTCATTCATGTTGTAGTTCATGACAAACTGATTGTATGACTCTGGTAGGGACTGTAGAATCATGTTAGTGGCCAACTATTGACCCAATGGGAATCTTAGTCTAGCCAGGTTCTCCAAATACCCAATGAGTTTGAGTACATGAGGACCTGTTGGATCTCCTTTTATCATGTTGCATTTGAACAATGCCTTGGAGACATTGTATCTTTCTTGTCTTTCCTGATATTGGAACATGTTCTTGAGATGTGTGACCATCTCAATCACATCCATGTTCTCATGTTTCCTATGCATATGGTATTTCATGGAGCATAGAATCAAACACTTGACATCCATGACATCTTCAATATGCTTCTTGTAAGCATCCATGTCAGCCCTTAGTGCATTGGAAAGGGGTTCATCTGGCTCTGGTATTTCTAGGACATAGAGCCTGCACTCCTGTGAGAGAATGATTCTCAACATACTGAACTAGTCATAGAATTTGTTCCCATTTAACTTGTCCTTCTTAAGGATTGATCTCAGGGAAAAGTGATTGTTTTTATCATCATTTCATTCAACAATTTTTTTTGCAATTTTATCAAAAACTCATTTTGATTTGATTTGATTTAAAATTTGATGATATTAATTAGGTATTTAATTAATTATCACTCTCATTACTTTGTTCAAATTGACAATCCTCAACTATCAATTTGGAAAATTGTGAAGAACACTTTTCTAATGAGCCAAGATCCAAAATGATTTAGTTATTACCCAACCAACTCCAGCATCCATAATTAATCACTAAGGTAGGCAATGTTTTCCAATTGCATCATATGCAATTCTTGGATAGATTGTATGTGAAACTCTTTTCCATAGTTATATGTATGCTTCTGGTTCTTAATCTCATTAAGACCACATAGTTAATCCTGACCCAAAATCCAAAAGGATAATAATGCACCCCGCTTGGAAAGCCCACACTATTACCATCTCACTTCCACAGGACCACAATATATACCTCGCACCATCCTTGGGATGCCCACACTTAGTCGATCAATATTTTCATATGTGCCTCTAATGGAAGGCATCTTAGACTTAATATGTTTGATTGAGGAATTTTTTATATATCACATGCATATACTTTATCCAATCACCACATATACAATATGTATCATATACATGCTATATCCCACCACGTAATCATGCAATATAAAACAAAAGGTGATGGTTATATCCACATCTACTATAATTCCTTGGAGCCACATGGAACTATTACCACCTAGGTCAACATCTCATCACATGCATGAACTTGTTGTTAGTGTAGAGTTGTGCTTGCCAATTTGAGTTGATCGTTCAACCCTTGAACTGGTCATCTCGCCTCTTGGCTAGTCATAGAGTTGCCTGAAATGATCAATTGGCCTCCTATCCACCTGATTTCTGGACACCTCTAGGAGGTTGGTTGGGTCCACCACCTGATCAGTTTGCTTTTGTGATATGTCCTCCTTGGTCCTCTAGCCGATCAACTTGTCTCTTGAAGACTCGCCTGACATTGATCATTATCTTTGTCATTGCAAGAAAAGGAAACTAATCTATCGCTATTAAACTTATTGATTGGTAAAGAGAAACCTCGAGTTACATTGGATGGGATCAAAGCTAGGAAAGAATAATAATTTTACATTATAATAAGGCGAGGCTCAGTATGCAAATCGAGATAAAATAGGAATAAAATTAAATCATCCAACCACACACAGATATTGGGTTATTGGCCATAACCATGCTACGCATCCACCATCAAAACCACTTTAAGGGAGACACATGTAAATATATATATATATATATATATATATATATATATATATATATATGTATATGTATGGTCCATATTCAATACCCATGTGGGTAGCCACCCGCCCCCTATTTCAGTTACTTTTTTTGGAGTTTCTTGCTTTTGACATGTAGAGGGTTACTTTACCTTGCAAACTGTTACTTTTCATGTGTAGATAATTACATTTGAAACAACAGATTCAAAAATACAATTATATATATTTGTTGTGTATTCTGCACAGATTTACTTTTTTAGTCAGATAGTTACTTTTCTATAATCATGGTTACTTTTTTGTGCAGAGAGTTACTTTTCTGACTGTATAGTTCTTTTTTTGGCTGACGGGTAGCGAACTTCAGACTACCTGCGTGGGTATTAAATGAACGCCCATATATATATATATATATATATATATATATATATATATATATATATATATATATATATATATATATATATATATATATATATATATATATATATATATATATATATATATATTAGCTTGGGATTATATGTGGTCTTTAATCATATATGTACATCAAGCAATTTAAATATTTGCATCATATGCAATAAACAATTGTGATAAACCAAAAAGCCAATCACATCCATTATCCTAAAATGTCGTAAATTGGTGTGGCTCTAATACCACTATTGGGAAATACCGGATTAGAGTAGGCAGCGGATTTTTTTTTTACTATCTGTATTCCCATAACAACTAGATCGTGTAAACAACTATGTAACGGGAAGGATGGTTTAATGAGTTCATACATAGTCTTGGAGAAAGTCTAGAGACAATAAATCATTGAACTAGTCATGTAAATATCTTCTAGTTGCTTCTTGGACGGTGTGTGTGCAACTCCTCATCTACACCACGAACAACAAACTCAAACATCATCTACACCAACTCCTGGTCTCACCATAGACTGCATCTGGACATTGCCCTCATAATGATGGGCAAAGGCTATCTCACCTCTAGAGAAGCCAACACAGACCAGCTAGAACTCCTATTGTTCTAATAGAACAGACATGAAGGAGTTTTCCCTCTCGTTGGTGTACTACTCACCAACTTGCTCTCCTACAATCCCTCCCTTTAGAGGGTAGGACTATCTCAAGCTATCTATTGGTTACAACAACCAAAGAGGACAACAACTGTCAGAGGCAATTGAGTTGTGTTCTAGGAAGCCCCCAATACCCCTCTATTTATAGGAGAGGTTAGGGTTCGGGCTCCCAGTCTATGTGGGAGTGGAAGGGACCAAAAGATCATGAATTTTCACAACATGCAAGTGTCGAACCTGTCAATTCACATATGAGCCAATCAGTTTGCAGCCTGAACTGATCATTTCACCATGTTTCCCAATCACATATGAATTGACAATTTGTTTCCAATTCATTTTAAACATTAATTCCTTGTGCCAATTGAATTGAGCAAGTGAAACGATCAACTTTTTCATGAACTCGGGATAGTCACCAGAACCTTTACTTAGCATAACCGAGCTGATCAGTTCATTAGGTAAACTAATTGTACCACCCAACCTGAGATGATTGGTTCACCCAATGAGCTAATCAGTTGGAACTGATTGGTTGGTGCTTGATTCATGCATAACTCAACCAATTCATTTTTAATCATCTTGACACTCCAAATGGCCATATGAACTCTTGCATCGATCGGTTGGCAGTCCACTCGGCTGGTTTGTTGATTGAATTGAATATCTAAACACTTTAGTAATCAATCCAATCATCATTCATGGTTAAGCTCCTCTTCTAGATGAGTTTGTATGTGTATGACCCTATAGGTCCCATATCACATTGGCAGTGAATGCCCATAACTAGTTTATGACATCAAAAGAAAAGTGTGGTTCCTAGTCACACATCAGTGCTACCCAAGTGAATGGAAAGTTGGAAAACAACTTCAACCTACAATCTCTGTAATGTGTTGTAGTGAATGTATAATTCCTTTATCTCTGATATCCAGAATGAACTCGAGACATGGAATTGTCATCCTCTCAATGTTCAATCCATGTTCCTTGAACCTAGATATATGTGACCCCAATATCATATATTGATTCACATGTGCATGTACATGCATTTCTAAGTCTTGCTTATCAAGTGGCTAGGATATCAAACTCCAATAGGAGGGTCAAATCTCATCTACATAACTCACAGTCAGTCCCCATGTGTCATAGATACACAATCATCACCGCTACGACAATCCTTATTCAAGGTTACATTGGATGGTGTCAAAGTATACCAATTGACATGTGTTGAGTGTCATGACTTTAGGTCTAAGAATCACAATCACCACCTTCACTATGAGAGATGACTATGACCACCAAGTATAGTTTCCATGTGTCACTGTCAAGGTGGGTATGTTCAATACACTATTCCATTACAAGTATTTGTGTTCTTGGTTTGATATACCATATCATGACTAATAAGATTCTATCATCAACCAACACACACTCCATTCTTAAGTATTATTGTTGTCTATCTGCCTTCCACAGTAACAACTGACTAGGGACATAACAAAAATGTACATATTCTTAACATATGTATGATCTCATTGTTCAAGTCACATACTTTAAGACATACGTCATTGAGTATTTTTCATTTTTATACATTCATCATGTTTCCTTATTATCTCAATATTGAATGAAACATAATGAATTGGAAGCTTGCCTTTATTTATATCAATCAAATCATTTATGTTATATGCCATGTCAATCATCATATGATTGGGTCTTTGGGCATACCATACCATCAAGAATACCATGGATTCAGAGATAAAGAGAAAGAATAAAAGGCTAGAGAAAGGAAAATGAAGATGAAGATGGAGATCTCACATACCAAGACCAAAAAAGAAAGACAAGATGCATTAAACCACCACAAGAAGGGTTGCCTCAAACCCTAGCTCAACATGCAAAGGGGATCAATCACCTTCTTCAAGATTGAGCCTCACCTTCACCACTAAGCACAAGGGACAAGCTCCAAAGGCAAGAAGGTAGCAAGAGGGTGCAAAGGGTTTAGTTGCATGCAAGGAGAGATGTTTATATTACATGGGGTTGGATAGAGAGAAAGAGGGATAGGTGTCATGCTAACACATGCCATGTGTCTAAGACAAACACATCTCAACCATACAAGCACCACCACAAGCAACTAGGGTATTAAAACCAAGAAAAGCCATCAGACAACATGGTCCAGAAATCTCAAACGACCAATGAAGATTTTAGTAACCAAGGTGATCAGAACTCAACGATCGCCAAAGCCAAACATTAGGGTTTATTGGTGACCTAGAGGGGTCATAAGCCTCATCGACTGCCAAGACCACAAGGCACATACCAAACCTCATCAACCATCATGAACATGGATTAAAAGATCCATGGTGACTGCCAAAACCAAAGTTCATCGGTCAAATACCCACCAAGGTCAACCATCCATTAGGGCATCCAAGCTAACCCTAATTCTCAACATGAAAAGTCACCACATCAAACCAAGGTGTAGAAAGGCGCCCCAAAGAACCACTCTCTCTAACATGATGTTAAAACATGTGGGATATAACAAGCATGTGATAAGTTGCAAGAAAAGCCCTAAATATGGGTAATTTGCAATTAGGCCCAAAGCAAGCACATAAAAACATATCTAACTCAAACAACATCCAAATTGGACCAAACTTGAAGCATAAGCTTGTGACATGATATCAAAGAACATAATAAGGTTTGATTAAGGTTTAAAGAATCTAATTATGCTAATCAAGCATGATCAACTGGAAAGGAAGGTTAGGGGTCTTACAACCACAAGCCCCTAACAAGGATTTTGCCCCAAAATCCTACGGGAAAAAGACATGTCTTCCTACACATCTCGTACTCTAACTCCCACGTGGCTTCCTCCATGCCAAGTGATGCCAAAAAACCTTAACTAAAACTATAGACTTCTTATTCAACCTTTTCACCCTCCTATCTAGGATCAACACAGGATCCTCAAAATATGACACGTCATCCTCCAACTCAACCTCCATGGGCTACACCATCATCTAGGTATTTGGGTGACACTTCCTCAACATGGAAACATGGAAGAAATCATGCAACTTGTGCAACTCTAGCAGTATCTCCAACTTGTATTCCACCTTCCCAACACATTCCACAATAGGGTATAGTCCCATAAACTTGGGAGCCATCTTACCCTTCTTATCAAACCTCAACACACCTTTCCAATGAGAGACCTTAAGGCACACACAATCTCCAACTTGGAACTCCAACGACCTATGACATTTATCAACATAACACTTTTGTCTATTGTGAGCTACTTTCAGCTATTGTTTTATCACTTTGATCTTCTTTGTGGTCTGCTACACTAGCTCAAGATCCAAAAGTTGATATGCATCTGTCTCATACCAACACAGTAGTGACCGATAATGCCTTTCGTACAAGGATTCATATGGTGCCATATTTTATACTCCTCTGATAACTATTATTGTATGCGAACTCTAGAAAATTCAGATGCACATCCCAACTACCAAGAAATTGCAAGACACATGCTCTCAAAAGATCTTCCAATGTCTAAATGGTCCTCTTTGACTGATCATCTGTCTACAGGTGAAAGGCTGCAATGAACCTCAGCTGCATCCCCATAGCTGTATGTAGACGTTCCCAAAAATGACTTGTAAATTGTGGACCCCTGTCAGACACTATGGTAGTTGGAATACCCTATAGACGCACTATCTCATCACATATTTGTGTACCAACTTTTCCATTGTATATGTCGTCTTGACTGGAAAGAAGTGAGCTGATTTGGTCAACCTATTGACACGTGTAAACTACACCTCAAAAATGCAAGTGCACGCTTCAATGTAATATAGACCTAAAGAGGCCCAAATATCGAACACGGGGAAAAATGTGTACCCAGAAGCTACTACTAACAATGACCCTATCAGCCAGCTCTAAGAAAAAGAGTGATTTGGTTGATTTAATGACTAAGTTGCAAGAATTAAAAGTAATATTACTGGTTGTGATCACAAGTGGAATGCATTCCTTATGATTGTGGTTTCACCATGTCTTACATTGCAATTAACATCATTTCATTAATATTAGTCTCTCCTAACCTTATACAAAGAGACATGTAGCAAGAATTACCCACTCTAACAGTGTAATTCACTACCTAAACTAATGCTAATCACACTGTTGTAGCAATTGTGTTATTAGTTAGGTGCTTTACCAAAATCTCTGTGTTATTCTCTTCACATTTGTAAGCCCTCTCTCGAGGTGCAATATAAAATATATGAGTTTTCTAACCCTTATTCCCTCTCTTGAAGCAGGTAGTGGTCTAAACAACTACTATGGTGATCAAGCATAAATAATTAATGATGCTCTCATAGATTTATGTCTAGAAATTAAGAGAAACATGTATATTAAATCATAATTGACAATTAAAATGCAAAACCGAGCTACTCCCAAATCCTAAGGAACAAAGAGATTGGCCCCACATGATTTTGATTGCTTTACACATAGAAAAGGAAGAATAGAAGGAAGAAAACATCAAGAACAAGGAAAAACCCCTAGAGAAAGACGGTATGGAAGGTTCCTTCTGATGAACACGATGATTTTCCATCTTCTGACTACAAATTGGGCCACCAAAAGTGCATGAATTTCCCAGAATGTTACTTTCTTCTCTCATTTTTCCCTCTCCACTCTCCTCTACCATACAACTGAATGTGGCATGATTGTTAGGTCTGGTCGAACCCCCCCTAGGTCATAGACACGACTTAAGGCATCATTAAGACCCAACCATTAGATTAATGATGATCTCTAATATATCCTAATTCTATCTTGTCAGTACTACCGACTGGATGTCGGTGGTATCGATACCTTTGATTAATCACAATCCTTTGTAAATTGTCAGTACTTTTGAGTTGACCGTCAGTAGTACCGAGATCATCTCTAAATCAATATGTTGGATTTTTATAAAATTTTGTATCACTGAGCTAACAATCGATATTACATATTCTTCTTTTAGATGCTCTCTATTGATCTGTCGGTAGTACTGATTCCTTTGCCGATACTACCGAGTTTCCTCGAGTCAACATGTTCCTTTTTCTCTAATGTTGGTACCACTGATAGTAAATTTGATAGTACCGAGCTTGTCATTTCTTGTAAAATCACCTAAAATATGATAATAATGAACATAAGCTCCAAAATAATGGTAGATCATTCAGAACAGTACAAACAACAATTATTTGATGCAATTTAAGTGTCACATGCTAATGATGATAAATAATGCACAAATGATATCAAAACAAATAATAAGTGCACAAAAATCCATAATAAACAGCCTATGAGAATGATAATTATTCAGTGTGTCAAACTCCCCCAAGCTTAAATGTTACTCACCTTTAAGCAACACACCCTTAGATCAGTTTGAGACAAGTCAGCAAAGGACACATGATATGAATTTCCATTCTCAACTACCCCCACCTGGAGGTCCCAAACCAACCTTTACTGATCACTGAACAATCAACTACTCTCAAGCGACAAAAATATCCATAAAAATGTCCACCCTTAGATTAGTGAAACACTATTATTATAGCGATTAATATCATAGTGAATCAGGCATTTGCTTGGTGCATCATGTGATTCCCTATCTACATTGCTCTTTCCTAACTACCAACTACTTGGAAGCAGTTCTCTTTATAAGAATGAATGAGGAGATCAATCATATATGTGGCCTACCAATAATAACTATGGATGGAATGAAATAGGTGACTTATGAAGAATCACAAGTAACATCCAAATCATTTATGAAAAAATAAAACATGATGAACCTACTTGAATGAAGATGATGCAAAATGCATGAATCCTAATGCCTACTATTATGGGTGGAATGATGCATGTATTGAAATCCTCATCAAATGGATGAGAGCGAAGTAAAGAAGAAAATGCATCATGTGAACATTTCCATTCCTTTGTGAAGTGAAATTCCAACCCGAGTTTAGAGCATCCTTTCTACCTCTTTCTTTCATAACATCAATTTTTTTTCTTTTTTTCATTGGCCCACTATTTTAGCATGATAGCAAGTTATGCTTGGGATTCACTAGCATATCTCATTCATTTATTTTTTTGAGGGTATGGATGTGTATCCATGCACTGCTATTTTAGAAGAAAACAATATAATCACATGACGTAAAATGAATGATGCCAAAGGTATGCAATCTAAATGTATTGTCATGCAACTAGATGATATGCATAAAAGTTGTTGATGTACATTTTTTCATTTTGTAAATAATGCATAAAAAGAGAACTAAGTACCATGTCACCTATTATATAATGCAATACAATCAAAAGAAAATAATTTGGGTTACTTGACCATCTTAAAGTGGTGGATCAAGATGGATGGAAAATGGATGGAATCACATAATTAAAAGGCAACATCTTTCTTAAGCTATGATATGTCTCTCTGCTACTGACTTGTGTAAAGTGTAACCTTAGGATTTCTTTCTAAAATTTCAATTTAAGGTCCTATTAATTATTTGATCAACTCAAGCTCAAACCCCATCTTCATCCACATTACATGAATAATTTATATGTACATTCATATCAAGTGTCGATAAGTTGACTAACACATTCACTTCCTCTAGGTGATGCCACTCAAGAATTTGCAACTAAGTTGACTTTTTCAATTTTTAATGTTTTCATTGCACATACATGGAAAACATACTCTATGATGACAAAGCTACAAATCATGCTTATATCGCTCCATCATTACACTAGATAGATGTGGATCCTCAAAAAAATCAAAATAATTGGAACTAAAAAACAAAAAGATAAAGCTAAAAAGCAAATGAAAGATGAATCTATTTCATAACCCCCCTAAGCTTGAACTTGACTATGTCCTCATAGTCAGAATTAAACCAAAGAAGTCGAATAGTGGTGCCAATCAATATGGTGGTGGTGGTAACTGTGGCATGGTCGGGTCATGGGGATAGAAAGTCCCCTGAAACATCGGCGGTTGTTGTGGCATTTCTGGAGGCTATGGATAACCACCAAAATAACCTTGACTTCAATAGTTGTCAAAGAATGATTGTTTATAGTTCTCCATCCACTATAGGTGTGTATGCATGTTCTCCTGGTTGGCCAGGAGAAGTCACTCATTCCTGAAGATCACCTACTAGTTCTGATAAAGTCGTACTTGGACATCTTGAATTCCCTCCAAGGTAGTGGTCTACTTTTGTTGCCCCTACTGTATCTCCTATAACATCCCATACATACCAGTCATTGAGTATGGGTCATCATTCCAAGCAAGTGGTGGTGGTGCAGCAGAACTGGAGGCATCCTATCCTCTTGAACACTTTTGGATAACCCACCTCCTTGTGAATGGTATGGTGGCTTCTTCCACCTCCTCCTCCTCCTCATCTTCTTCTTGCTCCTGTTCTTGTTCTTGCTCAACATTGTCCTCTTGTTCATCATATCCCTCCATGGCATCTCCTTTTGACCACCTCATGTGTTTCCCCCTCGCAAGTTGAACATAGGGTCGGGGAGTTCTCTCTCTTGGTAGTGCTCCCTAAGTGTATAGTAGGTGTACACTTTCCCGTGGCGCATTGAGATGAGGTTGGCTCTCTTGAAGTGCTTGAGATCCAAATTGGAGGATGGTTCCAAAGACTTGGAGGTGGAGAGGTCTAAATTGAGATGCATTGCAATAGGAATGATAAGCCCTCTAAAATGAATCGGGGGCCTCCTCTGCACCTATCGCTACACCACCATCATGTGCTGTAAAAAGAAGGAGCGCATGTCAAACATCTCCTCCCCTAAGCTTACAAAGACCAAAGGACATAGAGGATCATGTAATGAACCTTCCCCTATCCCTGGCTGGACCTAGAAAATATGGTATTGGTGAGGTAGTGGTGAAGGATGAGAGAAAACGGGTGCTCAATGTCGGTGATAGAATTCCTATGACATCTTAATTGTGTAGCCTTCTGGCAAATCTTTCAGAAGCCTCCATGCCCAGCCGTAGTCAAAGTCGCTGGGTAAGTAGCGGATCTCTCTCATTGGCCTCCCATAAATGTCATTAAACTCCTTTAGCATGAGATGGTAGGAGGCATTGAAGAGATAAAACTTGACCCATACTTCTTCCCATCCATTCCCATGCTTCAGAATGAAACATATCTCTAGAGATGTTAAGAACTCACAAGCAATTTCATGGTAAGAGGGCCAATCACCAAAGAAGTGGTGATCACCCACCATCTGTTGGCCTTCGCAGACCTGGCGAAGATTGTCAGTGAAGCCTATGGAAGCAAACGAGGCACAATCTCCATACCATGTTTGGATGATTTCTTATTTCATCAGCTCATCACAGTTCTTCTTGTGGTTGGTGTTGAGGTGAGAAATGTGTTGTGGCTTTGATACCAACATGGTACTCCCTGCTGCCGAGGTGGAAGATGATTGCTTGGACGCCATCCATGTGGTACAAGAAATGGTTGGAGAAGAAGGATCTTGGTGAAGACTCTGAACGCCCGGGAGCACTTGCACTCTTTTTATTGAAAAGGATGAGGTGTGGGTGTGATTTGAGCTCAACCCACACCCATCCTTTTATCGTCATAGGGTTGCCTTTTATTGCCTCATTGGTAGTACTAACTTCTTCTTTGTGATCTATGTGAATTGGTATCGACTGTTGATACCGACTCCCCTCATCCATTGATGTTCATGCGCACAAATCATCCTGTGTCGGTAGTACCTATGGGTGTCAGTAGTACTGACATATAAAAATGCTCATTGGACCAGTGCTACCGACTGTTGTATGTGGACAATTGTGATCGGTGATTGCGCACCCATGGATTCTATTCTTTAGGATGTTTTTTTTAATTGGCCATTCTATTCATCCCGTGGCCTGGGCTCGATCCTGGGACCTCTCACTAACAAACTGAGTGTCTAACCATCTTGGTGTCTTATGTTAGACTTCCAACAACTTCTTTAGGATGTTGGTACTACTGACTGGGTGTCAGTAGTACCGAGTTGATTCTTTTCTCAATCAAGTTGATTGCTATTAGCACTACTGACCTGGGTGTCGGTACTACTAAGCCATTCAAAAAATAGATACTCTTGAAGTGTCTCTCAGTGATTTGAACTTGGAGTGTGGCTCAGGCGTCAGTACTACCAAGTTGCTATTGATGGTACTGAGCCCTATTCAGTCAACTTGGCTCCTCTACAAAAATTTGGTGGTACCGACCTGGACGTCGGTACTTATGAGCAAAATTTTGGTTGTCTCTATTGCGACTGTCAGTACTACTGACATAATTTGCTATCAGTACTATCAAGATTTTGTGAAAATTGGCCATGTTGTCCCAGTGATTGTGATGATACTACTGACTTTTTCTTTGTCTGCACACCAAACATGAATGATCAAGGAACCTTTACAATCAAAATAATATAATGAAACTAGAATGAAAAGAACATGAATGTAAAGAAGAGAAACCTAAAATAGTAAAAGATGGATGGGTTCCTCCCAACTAGTGCCATTGTTTTACGTCATAGGTCGACGATCAAATCAAACAATCAGTGAAACTCAATGAGCTTCAACTCTCCTTCTTCCCAAACCACATCTCCCCCAAAGTAGTTCTTTAGCCATTGGCCAATGACAAGTAATAACTCATCCCCATTACTTATCTTCACTGCCCCATGGGGTAAAGCCTTAACTACCACAAAAGGACCACTCCATCTAGACCTCAATTTTCCCGAGTGTAATTTTAACCTAGAGTTGAACACAAGCACCATCTGTCTTGGAGTGAAGACTCTATGCAAGATGTGAAAATCATGGATCTTATTTGTTATCTCTTGTAGATCCTTGAGCTTTCACAGGCATCCATCCTGACCTCATCTAACTCATTGAGTTCCATCATTCTCTTCTTCCATGCATCATCCAAGTGATAATTCAATTTCCAAAGAGCCCATTTGGCTTTATGTTCTAACTCTACGGGTAAGTTGGTGGTATGTATCCCCAGAGAGCCAATCATATGATGATTGGATTGGCATATGTTCTGATTCATTTGATAAATATCACAGGCAAGCTTCCAATTTATTCTAACCCAATCAATTATGAGATATATGATGGAGCATAATGAATGTCTAGAGAATGACAATACTCAATGACGTATGTCTTCAGGTTGAGGACATGAACAATGAGATCATACAGATGCTAAGAGTATGTACATTCTTGTTATTTCCTAGTTGGATGTCATTTTCGAAGTTTGATAGACAACAATGACACATCAACACTAGAGTGTGTGTTGGTTGATGACAATGTCTCATTAGTCATGATATATGATATAAAACCAAGCACACTAATACATCTTGGAGAATAGTGTATCAGACAGACCCGTCATGAGAGTGACACATGGAACCATGACAAGGTAGTCAAAATCATTTCTCATAGTGGTTGTGATTCTTAGACCTGAAATCACTACACTCATTGAATGTGATTGAGTACACTTTGACATCATCAAACATAGTCCTGAAACATGGGTTGTTATACCGGTGATAATTGGGTGGCTTTGACGCATGAGATAGATTATGAGTGATAGATATGGGATTTTTCCCTCCTAAGGGAGTATTATGTCCATGCCACTTGATAAGCGAGACTGAGAAAGGCATGCACATGCACATGTGAATCAATATATGATATTGATGTCACACATATCTCAGACATTCTGTTGTAGTTCAAGAAACATGAATGAACATTGAAAGGATGACAACTCCATGCCTTGAGTTCATTCAGGATATTTGTGATGTCCCCAGATTTTCTAAAACTTAATCTACCATGTGACGTCCAAATTGAAACCCTCACCTCAGCGAGAATCCCAATTTAAACATCACACACTAGGCTAAGAAAGAGAAAATCAAGGGAGTCAGTAGGAAACAATAGTAGCACATGTACATGACCAATAAACAAACCGTACAACATATGCACACATATATAACGAGCCTCTATCTATCTCTAGGGTTTTGTCCTCCCAAGGACATCTAGGGTTCAAGAAAACTATAGGAATCATACATAGAGTGACTCAACTCAATCACTCAGGAGTAGTCTAGTTTAGGACACATCATATCACATATTTCTCATTATTCTCATATCTTGGAGTTTAGGTTCTCTGACCTTCTCCCAATGGGTCTCGCTCTCTCTGGAGTTAACCCTATAACTAGTCCCAACACTAGAGGTCCTCCCTTGTAGAAGAGATTGAGGCTCTTTATATATGTGTGCATATGTTGTACGGTTTGTTTATTGTTCATGTACATGTCCTACTGTTGTTTCCTTCTGACTCCCTTGATTTTCTCTTTCTTAGCCTAGTGTGTGATGTTTAAATTGGGATTCTCGTTGAGGTGAGGGTTTCAATTTGGATGTCACATAGTAGATTAAGTTTTAGAAAATCTGGGGATGTCACAGGTGGTTTCAGAGCATGAACAATAGCAAAGCCTGACATTTGCTCATTATGCAACTCAAAACTAAAGAACCCTGAACTTAATAATCTTTAGGGTTAGATTAGTTGTCTTTTAGATACTAGATCTGACATAGCCTCTAGGTTAGCACCTAGATGTCTGAGAACTAGGTCTAGACTGGTGCTTGTTGTATAGAAAGTCCTTAGATGTCGTTCTCTCCTTATAGTGCAGCGGTATGAGATGTTTCACTATTTGGAAATGATGTGCATCAAGGGAAGAGAAACCCTAGACATATTGTGCATGTTGTCTAGAGTAGCTATACTAGTATACCCCTTGTTCTCACCCTTTTCACTAGTTTTCATGACATTGTACTCTCTACTATGTGTGGGACACTCATTTTAAGGATTTGGTTTTTTATTCCAAACAGATCGAACCTTGATAGTTTTCTATGACGCTTGTTTTATCGGAGAAAAACTATATAATATTTTATTATGTAAGTTTTCTCTTCAATATGTAATATCAAATGTTGTAACAATTCATGTTGTAATTATATGTTGAATGGTGAGCATTTGTTGTGGTTTTATTATTGTTCATGTGCATGTGATATTGTTGTTTCCTTATGACTTCCTCTAATTTTCTTCTTCTTAACCTAGTGTGTGGTGTTCAAATTGGGATGCTCGCTGAGGTGAGGTTACAATTTGTACGACACACATCAGATTAAGTTTTAGAAAATCCGAGGATGTCACAATATCAGAGACAAAGGAATTATACATTCACTAGAACACCAATCACAGACTATAGGATTGAAAGTTGTTCTCCAACTTTCCTTTTCACTTGGGTAGCATTGATGTGCGACTAGGTACCACACTTTGCTTGTGATGTCATAAGCTAGTTATGGACATTCACTGCCAACGTGAAATGGGACCTATAGGGTCACACAAAGGATTAACCTAGAAGAGGAGTTTATCCATGAATGATGTTTGGATTAATTACTAAAGTGTTTAGGTACTCAATCAAACATTCAATCAATAGACTTGACTCAAAATCATCAAGTTCAAGTGTTGAACCAACTGATTAGAGTGTCAGATTGATTGAGAACTAAATTGACTATGTTCTGCACAATATGGACCACCAACTAACCAGTTCACTAGGTGTATCGATCGGCTCATGGTCAGTGACATGATCGATTCACTCTGGTGAACCGATTGGTTCAACTAGACCAAACGAGCAATGTTGAGTTTTCCCGATTTGTGAGAAAAAGTTTTTCATTTCACTTGTTCAATTCAATTGGGAGAAGAATTAATATTTGCGTTAATTAGAAACTAATAAGGAAAGTCAATTACAGGCAGGTCTGGGAAGTGAAATGACCAGTTCACTGGGTGAACCAATCAGCTCACACTCCCAACTGATCAGTTCACTAGTGAACCGATCAACTCACCTTGCCAAACGACCGTTTTAGTTATGAAATGACAGGTTCCCCTACCGCAGTGCATATTATTCATGAAAATTATGGACCCTTCTACTCCCACACAGATTGGGAACCCAGACCCTCCCTCTACTATAAATAGACGGGTACAGGGGGCTTCTCCAGAGACACAACTCAGAACATCAGTTGCTCTGCAATGTTGTTGTCCTCTCTGGTTGTGGTAACTGAGAGAGCTCAAGCAAGTTCTACCTGTTCAGGGAGGAACAATAAGGGAAAGACAACTACAGAAAAGAAACTGATTGTGGGAGAGTGTGTCAGTGACTAGTATGCTGATAGAAGGGGACAAATCCTTCTAGTCTGTCCTTCGGGATGACTAGAGTTCCTAGTAGTCTGTGTGGACTATCTATAGAGGTGGTAGACTTCTGCCACTCAGGAGGATGATAGTCAATTGTAGTCTGGGTCAAGACTAGGAGCTGCATAAATTCCATCAAAGATAGGTGGTTGAAGACCACATTTGCTGTGAGGTATAGTCATTGTGCAATCCTCTGGACCAGGTATATCTTGCTAAAACCATCCTTCTCATTATATAGATATTGATGCGATCTGCTGGTTATGGGTTTATGGTCAAGTAAAAACTTTGTTTCTGCTGCCTACTCTGACCACGTAAAACCCAACATAAGTGACACTCTCTCCCATAAACCAACCTAAAAGGATTGGTTCATGTAAGTGTTTTATAGGCTATCATATATGCCCATAGAGTGTCATTAAGCTGCATGCTCCAATTTGTCCTATTGATTGAGACGATCTTCTCTAAGATCTTCTTAATCTCCCTATTAGACAGCTCAACCTATCCTTGGGTTTGTGGGTGATATGTGTTGACCTAGAGGTTATACATTGTCCATATTTTGATAATGACTTAACCATTCCATTCATATGTATCTAATATGTGTATTCAAGATTGATTTCAGGTGTTAGGTACATGAAAAGGATCAAATTACACAATCCCTAGCTTGCCAAAGTTCAAGTCAAAAGCAATGCAAGTGTGCTCATTAGGAAATCCATGTAAATGACCTTAGAAGAATTTTATAATCACTTGTATTGATGATATGACTTGTAACTAAGATGAGAAAATTATGTGAGACACTTAGTACCAAGTTTTAATCACTTTTAAGCACTTTAGAAAATCGATCACAAGTTTTTGATCGATCGAGTAACAATCTTGATCGATCCACTGGATCCATTTTTTGGAGAGTGCATCGGTTGAGTTGTGCATTCACAGAACTCGAACGATCAGGTTACTGAACAAATGCTATTTTCATTGGTCGGTCAAGTTTCCCCAGGATAAACTTGATTGATGGTTTGAAAATTGGGTTTGTCTTTTAGTCGATCGGTCGAGTTATCTTTATTGAATCTTGACTGAATGTAATGTACAGAAAATGCAAAAAAGTGATTCTAACCATTTGTGACTTGTTTGGACAAAAATAGATCTATTTCCTTATGCACAAATGGCTATAATTTGGCCTTAAGTGTTCCCTAACTGAAAGAGGCACCCCCAACTATAAATAGGACCACTTGGAGTTCATTCTAAGGTTTCTCATTCACTATATACTTGGTCCTAGCTTAGTTGAGAGTGCTGCAACCCTTTGAGCCCCTTTCTCTCTCTACTTTAAATTTAAATCCGTGAATATGAGTGAGTTAGGATATGTTATAAGAGAGCTATCCACTGTATCCATGTAAAGCTCTCCACCTCAATCTTTCTACCCCCTTTCCTTATTGAAGAAAAGGCTTATAGATCTTCTCCAAGTGAAGGAGAAGGAGTTGATGTTCTTCAAGGTTGAAGAAAGCATGGTGTTCAAGATCTCCAAGTGAAGGAGATAGGAAAGGTAGATGTTCAAGAAGGATAGGTAATTCCTGGAAGGCCAAAGACTTGAAGATGGAGTGGGTAAGTCCTTGTTGAAGGATGAAGACTCCTTGGTTCAAGTGGGTAAGTTCCTTCGCTAGGTTGAAGATTCTTGCTTGAGGTATTAAGTCCTTGGATGAATGTGGTTTTATCTTGTAATCTTATGAATGAATATAAGAGCACCAAGATTGCAAAGTCCTAGAGACTAACCACCTCTAGGTAGTGGAATGACTCACTTCTAGTTTGAAGTGTGGAACCACTCTAAACCACTTTATCCAAGTGTATTATATCCTTGTCTCTCATCCTTGCTATGCTTGTTAGTTAGGACTTCAAATTGATTGTATGCTTAAGCTTTTGCACTTAATATAATTTGAAGGTATAATCTATTTTGTGAGATTTGTGAAGCTCTATTCACCCCCCCCCCCTCTAGAGCCCTTGATCCAACAAGTGGTATCAGAGAAAGTCTTCTCCAAGCTACTTCCACAAGTAGGAGAATATGGGTGATTTAGCACTTGGATCTCTCAACTTGGAGGGAAGCTTCTCCATATGACATCCAATCTTCGACGACACCAACTTCGTCTATTAGAAGAGAAGAATGCAGTTCTACCTCCAAGGAGTAATAGACAAGATCTGGAAGGTGGTGCATCTAAAGTATGAAGATCCAAAGTGGGAAATCTCGACATGGATGAAAGCCCAAATGAATCAAGCTCAGCTCAATGCCAAAGCCGTGAGCATCATCTATGCAGCCCTCACCCCATCCAAGTTCAACTGGATCTCCTCATGGGACACCACACATGAGATTTGGAACAAGCTATGTGTCACCTATGAGGGAACGAAGCAAGTGAAAGAAGAAAAGATCTACATGCTTGGTGGTCTCCTTGAGAACTTCAAGATGGGCAAGAATGAAAGAGTGACGGACATGTACACAAGGCTTAATGTCATCATAAATGGATTGGTAGCTCTTGGTAGTGTGATGGACAAAGGTACAATCAAGTCAAAGATCTTGAGATTTCTTCCAAAGAGATGGGAGCCCAAGGTGACCTTCATTGAAGAAGTGTACAAGCTTAGTGAATTGTCAACTAAGGAGTTGGTTGGCAACCTTCAAGATCATGAGTCAAGGCTTGAAAAGCAAGAAGAAGAAGAAAAGAGAGAAGAGAAGGAGTCAAAGAAGATGAAGGACACAACCTTCAAATCTCAAATTGAAGAGATGGTTCAGCAGCAACAACTTGCACTCTAGTCCCCTACTTCTTCCTCAAGTGAAGATGAAGGCCCAAATGAGCATGAAGCTAACTACTCCAAGAGCAAGCACTTCAAAGGGAAGTCTTCTTCATCTACTCCTAGGTACTATGAATGTGGCCAAAAAGGTCATTACAAGAGTGACTGCCCCAAGACCAAGAAGAGCCACCACAAGAGCAGCCACAAGAAGGACAAGGAGTATAAGAAGTAAGGCAAATACAAGAGAAAGGAGAAGAAAGAAAGATGAAGCAAAGATGCATCTCATGCAGTTTGGGAGGAGTCTTCCTCACGTTCTTCTAGCTCTGAAGATGGAGAATGCCACCTTGCTCTCATGGCCTCTATAAGTGATGATGTAGGTGAGGTAAGTGAGGTAAGCGAAGTTAATTTGTATGAGTTGTCTAAAGAAACTCTTATTGATATGATTAATACTATCCAGTCATCTTTTACTAAATGTTGAACTAAAAAGAAAAGGTTAGGAAAGATAATAGATGGTCTTAATGCTAAGATTAGATTCTAGATCAAAATGAAAAGCTACATCTTGATAGTACTGATACTTTGTAAGGGCAATTTCTTGATCTTGAGATCCAATACAATGGAGTTGAAGTTGAGAATGGTGTCTACCTTAAGACCATTGCTACTCTTAAGGAAGAAAACCAAAAATGCCAAGATGAGATTGATGATTGAAAATGTAGAACTTAATCTCATTGATGAAGCTAGGAAGTAAGAAACTTATGCTTATCAAAAAGAAATTATTTTTCTTAAATTTGAAATGCTAAGTTGCTTGCTCAAGTTAATGATATATCCTCTAGACCTATCTTGAAAAGTAATGAGGTATCTAGCATTGCTCTAGAACGTGATTCTTTTCATACTAAAGCCCTTTGTTTAGAAGCTGACCTGTTGCATTCTAGAGATGATCTTGCTAGCTTATCTTCTACTGTCATTAATCTTAGTGATGATAATGAAAAATTGAGAGCTTCTTTGCAAAAGTTTCTTACGGGAAAGAAATCCCTTAATGTTGTCTAAAAACACTCTACCAAACAAATTGGTACTAGTGGTTTAGGATATGATGGGACTGCTCCTAAGGGTAAGAACAAGAACAAGAGTAAGGGTAAGAAGAAGAGTGTGGAACCTCCTTTCTTCCATGGAGAGACTTTCAGATCTAAGAACCCAATGGTATATGCTCATTGCAAATGTGATGATCATTAGTCTACTTATTGTCCTTACAAGCCAAAGGGGACCAACCCAAAGATGAAATGGGTCCCCAAGCTAACCCCGGATCCCAAAGTTTGAGTTGGGCACCAACATCCTTCTTTCATGTAGGTCAAAAGAAGGTGGATTGTTGATAGTGGCTGCTCAAAGCATATGATAGGTGAAATCAGCCATTTCAACAAATTAATAAAGAAGAAAGAAGGATTGGTGACCTTTGGGAACAACAAAAAGGGTAAGTTAATAGGTGAGGGTGATGTAGGCAATGAGATAAGTATTAAAAATGTTTTCTTGTTGATGGTCTACATCATAATTTGATAAGTGTAAACCAACTTTGTGATAATGGTTATCTTATTCTATTTACTTCTTTAGAATGTTTGCTTCTAGATTCCCTCACTTACAATGTTATATATAAGGGAACTAGAAATGGTAATCTATATGTTATTGTGTTTGATGCTCTAAAGCTCGTACTTGATAGATGCTTAGTTGTAGATAAAAATGATATATCTCTTTGGCATCACTGGTTGGGTCATGTGAATATGCATCAAATGAAGAAATTGAGCAAAAAGGAATTGGTTAGGGGACTTCCTAAATTGGATGTTGAAAAGGATGAGGAATGCCAACCTTGCACACAAGGAAAGCAAACCAAGTCCTCCTTCAAATCCAAATGAGTCATTAGTACCAAAAGAGCTCTTGAGCTTCTTCATATTGATCTATTCTAACCTATGAGAACTCAAATGCTTCATGATTCCAAGTATTATCTTGGATTGTCGATGATTTCTCTCACTATACTTGGATATTCTTTCTCATTTCTAAAAGTGATACTCTAGATGTTTTCTCGAGCTTTTTTAAACGAGTTGAAAATGAAGCTTCTTTCCGGATTGTTTCTATCTGTAGTGACCATGGGGGAGAGTTTGAAAATGATCTTTTTGAGTATTTTTGCAAAAAAATCTGGTTACTCACACAATTTCTCTTCTCCTCGTACACCTCAACAAAATGGGGTAGTAGAGAGAAAGAATAGGTCTCTAGAGGAGATGGCTAGTACCATGCTTCTAAAGTATGACACTCCAAAGAAGTTTTGGGCTAAAGCTGTTAGCACCTCATGTTTTGTGCAGAACTGAGTTTTCACGCATCCATCTTTGAAGAAAACTCCCTATGAGTTATGGCATGGTAGAAAGCCATCCATCGACTTGTTTCATGTTTTCAGATGTCCTTTTTTTTAACACAAAAGATTCTCTCAACAAGTTTGATCTAAAATCGTACAAGGATTTCTTCCTAGGCTATAGCACTACAAGCAGGGTTTATAGAGTTTTCAATATTGAACTGACTAAAATTGAAGAGTTCGTTCATGTAAAGTTTATTGAATCTAACCCTGTTATTAGAAAGAATGTTGTTGATAATGATGTTGCAGATGACTTAATTCCAATATTAAAAGACCTCAACATCGACAAGAAAGGTAAGCAGGTGGTTGAAGTAGAAGATGAAGAGAAGAAGTATCCCACTCCTCACTTTTCAAAGAATCATCCCAAAGAGCTAATCGTTAGTGATCCATTCGAGAGAGTGAAGACACGAGTTGCCTACAACAAAGAACAAGCAGACAGTGCCTTCATCTCACAGCTAGAGCCAAAGAACATTAAGGAAGTTGTTGGAGATGATGAGTGGATCCTAGTCATGCAGGAGGAACTAGAGCAGTTCGAGAAGAATCGAGTGTGGACTCTAGTGCCAAGACCAAGTGACAGAAAAATCATTAGCACCAAGTGGGTCTACCACAACAAGCTTGATGAAAATGGCAAGGTGGTAAGGAACAAAGCAAGGTTAGTGGCTCAAGGCTACAATCAGCAGGAAGGTATTGATTTTGATGAAAATTATGCTCATGTTGCTAGACTTGAATATATTAGAATGCTACTTGCTTTTGCTAGTTATAAGAATTTCTTATTATATCAAATGGATGTTAAAAGTGCATTTTGGAATGGTACAATCGAAGAGGAAGTATTTGTTGCTCAACCTCCAGGCTTTGAAAATGACAAGCTACCTAACCATGTTTATTTTCTACAAAAAGCTCTCTATGGACTCAAACAAGCACCTCGAGCTTGGTATGAGAATTAAAGAACTTTTTGTTAGACAATGTCTATGTCATGGGCAAAGTTGATTCCACTCTATTCTTAAAACACACTTCTAGCAATTTTGTTATCATTCAAATTTATGTTGATGATATAATATTTGGTGCAACTAATCTTGATCTTTGCAAGGAGTTTAGTTCTCTTATGCAGAGTGAGTTCAAGATGAGCATGATGGGTGACCTTACTTTCTTCCTCAGCTTCCAAATCAAGCAAACCAAAGATGGAAACTTCATCAACCAAGGCAAGTACACCAATGAGCTACTCAAACGCTTTGGAATGGAGAACATGAAGCCGATGGACACACCCATGTCCAACACTGCCAAACTTGATAGAGATGAAGAAGGTGAGAAGGTAGATGAGAAGCTCTATAGAGGTATGATTGGATGTTTACTTTACTTAACTACCTCTAGACCTGACATAATGTTTAGTGTTGGCTTGTGTGCTCGCTTTCAATCAAGTCCTAGGAAGTCACATCTTATTGCTATTAAGAGGATCTTGAGGTACTTAGACAAAACCCAATACTTTGGACTATGGTACCCTAAGTCATGGGACTTTACTCTTATTACATATAGTGATGTTGATTATGCGGGTTGTTTGATTGATAGAAAGTGCACAAGTGGCACTTGCTTTCTCCTAGGAGCATGCTTGGTGTCTTGGTTTTCTAAGAAATAGAGCATCGTGGCATTATCAACTACCGAGGCTAAGTACATTGCAGCCGGAAGTTGTTGTGCCCAGGTTCTATGGATAAAGAAAATGCTCTAAGACTTTTACATATATTTTGATGCTTCTCCTATCTATTGTGATAATACTAGTGCAATCAATCTTTCTTATAATCCTATATTTCATAGTAGATCTAAACATATAGAGGTTCGTCATCACTTTCTTCATGATCACATTGCCAAAAAGGATATTTATATCACGCATGTGAACACGAAAAATCAGTTGGCAGGCATTTTCACCAAACCTCTAGCTAGAGAGAAATTTAACTTCATTAGATCTAAACTACTCATAATTGCTTTAGATGATATTGACATGTTATCTAGCTAGTTGCTTTTTTTCTATATGTCTTGCTCATGCTTAAATCACCATGCTTGCCTAAAATTGCTAAAATTTTCTTGTTGACATGCTTAGTTTCTCTTGTTTTTGGGCATTTCTCAGATTTTGGGTTTTTATCGCTAAATAGTACCCAATGATGAGTGATATGTGCCTAAGTATGTTCAACATACATAATAAACTTGAAAAATAAGTTTAATTAGCATTCATATGACTAGAAATTAAGTTTGATGGTTTTAGGTTAGGTTGACCATCGGTCGAGTTTCCCCCAGGACAAACTCGAATGATCCATGGTCGAGAGTTGTTCTGAAATGGACCAATCAGTCGAGTTTCTAACTCTCAGAACTCAAACGATCAGTGGGATGAAGCTAACTTAAGTTGGGTTCGGCTGACTATTCTCCCTCTCAACTAGAGAATAGTCGATCGATTCCCCTTCTTCTAGCCCTAAGCTCTCAACCCCAACCCTTACCTTCCCTCTCCTAGCCCTTTTCCAACCTAGATAGGCTTCCCTAGACCTTCCCTGTTGCTCAACCGTGGTGTTTGAACGGTTTTGGTGGTTTGTTTTGTGTGTTTGCTCTCTTCTTCTCCTTCTTTTTGCCTCCATGGCTTCTCATAGAAGAAAAAGACCCACCCCTAGAAATGCCCCATCATCCTCTTTGTCCTCTCGCTTGGTTCCTTTTGATGATACCTCCTTTGTCTCAATAGAGGTTGTAAATAGGTATAAGGACCTTCTTCCAAGGAGCCATTTCCTGTTTAGAGCCTTGTTTGAGCCTAGACATAGGCGTCAAGCGGTCATCGACCAAGTGGAAAAGTTGTTATCCGTTCATCACCTATCTGCCCTGGCTTTTGAACGTGATTGCTTTCATAATTCTATGACTAGCACAAAAGCAGTTCACGAATTCTACACAAACTTGCATTGGAATTATGACACCCTTGTACCCCCGTTGAATACTCAAGTGATCCTTACATCCATGATCGTCGGGAAGAGATTCCAAATCTCTAAAGATATCTTGAATGTTTTCTTTTCATAGGATGATGAGAATGACACCTGGATTAAGGATTACGGGGAGTATTTTGACCTTTTGGATCATGAGGGTTTCTACAAGAAGAATGAGATCACACTTTCTGATATCCATCACTGCCTAAAGAAACCCAATGTTCCTTACAAGAAGAAGAGCACCCCACCCTCCTCCTCCCTTGATCTCAAAAAGCATATATTAGCCCTAGTGGTCAACTACAACATCCATCCAAAGAAAAATCAAATGGATATTATAGAGAACATTGCGGTCATAATGCATTGTATACTAGAGAATGTCAGAGTCAAATGGTCAAGATACATTCTCCACCACATGACCTATTTTGACTCTAGAAAGAACACCCATGACACCCATCCACCTTATCCAGCCCTGATATGTGGTATGTTTCAATTCGCCACTGAGAAATCACTCTTTTCTGAATTCCACTACAAACTTGCAAGGTAGGGAGTGTGTATCAGTGAGACCACAATTCAAAAGCCCATTCCTATCTTTGCCTCCACCACACTCGGTGCTTCACCCTCAGCCTCTGCCTCTACATCTCCTGCCTCTACCTCTACCCGAGATCCACCTCCTCATCCACCCCAACCTAGCTGTGCCTCGTTTCATGTGTCCAATGAAACCCTCATGGGCTACATGATGCACCAATAGGCATACAACCTTCAGGTTTAGGAGCACCTGCACTAGGATTTATGTTCAATCATGTCAAATATGAACTTATCCTGTACACACCCATACCCCACCTACCAGCCTTTCCCCAGTAGTGAATATGCTTCCTATGTATACCATCATTACTATCCTACCCCCGAGCCTTCCGCTACGTCTCCCACACCCTCTACTATTGGTGGTCTTGCTCCCATTTACTTGTCATTGCCTGCTGGTCCCTTGGCCACTCTGCTTGGTAGTCTTGGAAATTATGCTCCTTCCTTCCCTCAGGCCAATGAGCTCTATGCTCTTGGTATGACTTGGGATGAGCAGAATGCTCGTTGGCCCAGTCATGGTTTTGGTCCTTCTGTGGATGAGGAGATGCCTGACTAGGTTGATGTTGAGACTGTTGTTGTTGATGACGATGGTGGTGATGGTGAGGATGCTTTTGATGATGGTGATAGCTCTGGTGCTGATTCTGGTGATGAAGGCACTACTACTGCACCTTCAGATGTAGACGAGGACTACGAGCCTAGAGCTGATGAGGATGATGTTGTGGACATTAATAGTCTAGATGTCTAGTTATTTCTTAGTTTTTAGTCTAGTTGTTGATCATATATATCTTTCTAGGCTATTATTTTGTATTAGAAACATCTGGGCACATTATCTGAGATGTAATATTTTATCTTCAGTTTTCGTCGCTTCTTGCTTGTAGCTGCTTTTATGAGAACATGCTTCTGATTTGTAATCCATGTTATGTGCACTCTTGCTCTTTTATTAGTTATATCATATGCATTGGTGCCATATTTCACCATATTTTGATTATGACCTAGCTTGTGTGTTTCTTTCATCTCTGGTTGATATATGATATGAGATTGCATGTTTGAATATCTGCTTGATTGTGTTTCGAGAAGACATGATTATAAGCTCTTCTACTCCCCTCACTTTTTGATAATGTCAAAAGGGGGAGATAACTTCAATGTCTTGAAACTCAATCATATTTCTATTCTTTGTCATACTACTTCTTATTTTTTATGAGATCATTTTCTTATTCATTATATGCTTTATCATGTGACTTGCAAAGGACCATATAGTACATGTATGCTATAATTTCTTTGTGTAGATAGACTAACTATGCAGGTTAAAGTAAGCATAGATTGAGGGGGAGCAATTCACATTGTTCAAATCTTGAATCCCCCTAATTCACAAGGCAAAGGTATAATTTATGTATCCTTTTCAATATGTTTGAGGAATGGTTTGTCATTGTCAAAAAGGGGGAGAATGTTGACGTAGATGTTACACATTGTCCATATTTTGATAATGACTTAACCATTCCATTCATATGTATCTAATATGTGTATTCAAGATTTATTTCAAGTGTTAGGTACATGAAAAGGATCAAATTACACAATCCCTAGCTTGTCAAAGTTCAAGTCAAAAGCAATGCAAGTGTGCTAATTAGGAAATCCATGTAAATGACCTTAGAAGAATTTTGTAATCACTTGTATTGATGATATGACTTGTAACTAAGATGAGAAAATTATGTGGGACACTTAGTACCAATTTTCAATCACAAGTTGTTGATCGGTCGAGTTACAATCTCAACCGATCCACTGGATCAATTTTCTGGAGAGTGCATCGGTCGAGTAGTGCATTCACAGAACTCGACTGATTGGGTTACTGACCAAATTTTATTTTCATTGGTCGGTCGAGTTTCCCCAAGACAAACTCGACCAATGGTTTGAAAATTAGGTTTGTCTTTTAGCTGATCGGTCGAGTTACCTTTATTGAATCTTGATCCAATGTACTGTACGGAAAATGCAGAAAAGGTGATTCTAACCGTTGGTGACTTGTTGGGACAAAAATAGATCAATTGCCTTGTGCAAAAATGGCCATAATTCGGCCCTAAGTGTTCCCCAGCTATAAATAGGACCACTTGGAGTTCATTCTAAGGTTGCTCATTCACTATATGCTTGGTCCCAGCTTAGTTGAGAGTGTTGCAACCCTTTGAGCCCCTTTTTCTCTCTACTTTCAATTCAAATCCATGAATATGAGTGAGTTAGGATCTATTGTAAGAGAACTATCCCTTGTATCCATGTAAATATCTCCACCTCCATCTTCCTACCCCCTTCCCTTATTAAAGAAAAGGCTTGAAGATATTCTCCAAGTTAAGGAGAAGGAGTTTTGTTCTTCAAGGTTGAAGAAATCATGGTGATTAAGATCTCCGAGTGAAGGAGATAGGCAAGGTGGACGTTCAAGAAGGATAGGTAATTTGTGGAAGGACAAAGACTTGAAGATGGAGTGGGTAAGTCCTTGTGGAAGGCTGAAGACTCCTTGGTTCAAGTGGGTAAGTTCCTTTGGTAGGTTGAAGATCCTTGCTTGAGGTATTGAGTCCTTGGATGAATGCAGTTTTGTCTTGTAATCTTGTGAATGAATATAAGAGCACCAAGATTGCAAAGTCCTAGAGATTAACCACCTCTAGGTAGTGGACTGACTCACTTCTAGTTTGAAGTTTGGAACCACTCTAAACCACTTTGTCCAATTGTATGCTATCCTTGTCTCTCATCCTTGCTATGCTTGTTAGTTAGGACTTCAAATTGGTTGTATGCTTAAGCTTTTGCACTTAATATAATTTTAAGGTCTAATCTGTTTTGTGAGATTTGTCAAGCTCTATACACCCCCCCTCTAGAGCCCTTGATCAAACAATATGGAGTACCTACCATGTGCCTCACTCCATATTTTCTCAATAATGCACCAAATTTCTTATTGGTGAAGTGATATCCACCACCACTCATTATCGATCTTGGTACCCTAAACCTACAAAATGTGTTGTCTTTTACAAACCTGCATACGACCTAGGCATCATTGGTGTGGGTTGGAATTTCTTCCACCCACTTAGATATGTAATCAACAGAAAGAAATATGTATAGATTGGAGTTAGATGACATGAAAGGGCCCATAAAATTGATTCCCCATAAATCAAAAACCTCAATTTCTTGAAAGATGTTTAAGGGCTTCTCATGTCTTTTTGATACATTACTTGCACGTTGACACACATCACAATGAAGAACAAAGTTGTATGTGTCCTTAAAGAGCATAGGCCAATAAAATCCACACTCTAATACTTCAACTATTGTCCTAGAACTAGCATGGTGACCCCCAGTAGGTAAGGGAGTGACAGTGTGCTAAAATACTATCAAATTCAAAAATGGGCACACACTTCCTTAAAATACCGTCCCTACACTACTTGAGCAAGATTGGATCATCCCACATGTAGAACCTTAAAGAATGGAAGAACTTCTTTTTCTCCTAATATCCCTAGTCTTCTAGCATCTCGCCACAAGCCAAGTAGTTTACAATGTTTACAAACCATGGATTTTTGCTTTTCATGGCAAAGAGTTGCTCATCTGGAAATTCCTCCGCAATTGGTATGTCAATATCCTTTTCATCCAATCTTTCAAGCCTATATAAATGATATGTCACCACAATATATGTGCATGATTTATCCTTGATTTCAATATCAAATGCATGCAGTACCAAAATCCACCTAATCAGTCTAGGTTTAGCATCCTTCTTCTGTAGCAAATACTTAATTGTTGTGTGATCAGTCCACACAATGGCCCTCACGCTTGTCAAATACTAGTGAAATTTTTCAAAAGCAAAAACTACCGCCAATAATTCCTTTTTAGTGGTTTTGTAATTTAATTGGGAATCATTTAGGGTCCTAGATGCATAATAAATGACATCAGGTTTCTTGTCTTAGTGTTGGCCTAGAACAGCCCCTACCGCACAATCCAATGTGTCACACATCAACTCAAAAGGTTGGCTACAATCTGGATCCTAAACCATAGGTGAGGACACTGGTTTCTCCTTCAAGACCTCAAATGCTTTCAAACAATTCTCATCAAATTTAAATTCAAAGTCTTTTTCTTTCAGAAAGTAGTTTTGCAACGTTTGAGAAATTTTTATGAAACATTGATAAAAACTAGCATGGCCTAAAAAACTCCTAAGCCCTTCACCATGGACACTGGAGGCAACTCAGAAATTACCTTGATTTTAACCGGATCGGCCTCCATACCTCAATGGGACACCTTGTATCCCACGACTATTCCCTCACTCACCATCATGTGACACTTTTTTGAATTCAAAACAAAGTGAGTGTCCTCACATCTTTGCAAGACTTGTGAAGATTGTCAAGGTAGTCCTCAAATGACCCTCCATACACCATAAAATCATCCATGAATACCTCAAGACAACGCTCTACCATATCATAAAAAATGGCAAGCATACATCTCTAGAAGTCACTGGTGCATTATACAAACCAAAAGGCATCTGATGGTAAGAGAATGTGCCATATGGACAAAAGAAAGTAGATTTCTCTTGATCATGTGGCTCAATGGAGATCTAATTATACCTGGAATACCCATCTAGAAAACTAAATGGGAGCAGTCGATGAGCCGCTCAAGAATCTGATCAATAAAAGGAAGTGAGAAATGATCTTTAAGTGTAGAGGCATTTAATTGATGATAGTCAATACAGACTCACCACCAGGTCACCAAATTAGTAGATATCAATTCACTATTTGAATTCTTGGTGACATTTATCCCCCCTTTTGTTGGAACCACTTGAGTAGGAATTACCCAATTTGAGTCAGAGATAGCATAAATTATACCTGGAAATAGAATTTTAACTACCTCTTTCTTCACCACCTCATTCGTGATGGGATTGAGAGGCCACCGAGGTTGCACTATGGGATTGGCTCCATCTTTTATGTAAATCTTGTACTGGAAAAGACTGGGGGAGATCCGCTTGATATCTACAACTGACCACCCAAACACTGCCTGGTGGTTCTTCAGTGCCACAATCAACTGCTCCTCCTCTTGGATGCTCAAGGAGGCTGAGATAATGACTGGAAGGTTCTCATTTGATTCCAAGAAGGTATACTTAAAATGTGGTGGCAACGGCTTCAATTCAAGATCTGGAGGGGCTCAGTAGAGATGGAATCAACGGTGTTGGAGGTGGTCCTAAGTCTTCATAGTGCCTGGTGTAGTAACATGACAATGCCTTGAGAAATAAGACACACTCCTCTAAGTAACGACATCAAGTGTAGTCATCCACCAAACTCATGATGTAGGCCTCAAGAGGTAACTATGGATATGCTTGAACAATCATGGAGGAAGTTGCTTATTCAATTGTTGATGGGCAATCTTCCTCCTCTTCGTCATCAGGGTATAAAATTGCCTTGTCCAATGAAATATCCTTTGTATTTTCTATGATGTCCACTGTGTAATAATAGTTCATTGTTGTGATCATCCTACATTTCCATAACTACAAAATCTGCTAGAAATAAAAATCTATCCACCTTGACAAGGACATCTTCACAAATATTGTATGGCCTAACTGTGGAGTTGTCCACTAGCTATATGGTCATATTGCTCCTTCTAGATTCCTTGAAACCCAAATTCTTGAAGTTAGTCAATGGCACAAGATTGATACTTGAACCTAAATCACATAAAGCCTCACCAAACTTGATCTTCCCGATGTAACATGATATGTTGAGCAACCTAGATCCTACCTTTTTTGGTGGAAGTTTTCCCAGAATGAAAGCACTAACTTGTTCCTTCAACAATACTACATCTAAATCAGCTATCCTCCTCTTTTTATTGATCACATCCTTCAAAAAATTTCCATAAGAAGGAATATGCTCGATTACATCAATGAGAGGAATGTTGACATGTAATTTTCTGAAAGAATCTAGAAACTTCCGAAATTATTGGTCAACCTTCTTATCCTTCAAGATGTTTGGAAAGGGCACTCAAGTCAATAAATTTCTTTGGTGAGGTGGGACATATGCCTCCTTCCTTGCCTCCTCAGGTTCATCAGCTTCTTCATCAAATACTTTATCATCTACTGTAGTATCTGGCTCAACTAGATCAGTAGTCATCGCTAGTCATGTGTCACCTACATTATCCTTTTCCTTTGGAATTGTCATTTTTTCATTCAACAATTTCTTCCCACTACAAAGCAACACTTCCTTCACTTGATGGTTGCTATAAAGTATGTCAGTATTTCATAGAAATTCTTACTCAACAAGTTTCTTCAAGGAGGCCACTTGTGCTACAATATGAGAGATCTATTTCTCTATACTACGGATATGTTCTCCTTGGTTCTGTAATTTCCTCTGGGTCTGGCCAATGATCACCTCATTTTGACTGACCAACTTTCCCAGCATGTCTTCAATGTGGTCTATTTTACTGGGGCTCCTATCTTATTGTTTTGCACCAACCTGCTGTGGCTTGGCTTATTGTTCTTGCAATGGGTCCTACTGAAAGTTAATGGGATCCTTCCAAGGAAACTTGGGATCCTTCCTACAAGAATAATCATTTCCCCTATAATTCTATTTTTGTGCAAACATGCATTCTTCTTCCTCTCCAAAGGAATTTCCATCTTTCTGATACAATTTCTTGGCTATGAGGTCAAGCTTCTCATTAAATGTCATGATGACTTTAGACTCTCCATCATTTTCAATGGTTGTTGGACATTCTCTTTCTTCTCCCCATGATTGATTCTTATCCATATTCTTCAAAATCTCATGACACCTGGATGGCCTGTTGTTGAGGAAGAATCATGTTCTTACACTGTCGAGTGTGGTCCTCTCTCCTTGATGCATCTCGTAATAGAAGATCTTTGCTTGATCATAAAGATCAATCCAATGATGAGGGACCTTCCTTGGTATGCTCTGGAACCTTTCCTATGCTTCAGAATAGGATTCTTCTACATGTTGCTTCAAATTATAGATCTTCTTAATTAACTCTTCATCTTCTGAGGTGGGAAATAGTTCTCGAAGAAAATGTCTTATCATTCCTTCCCATGTTTCTATCGACTCAGGTGGGAGGTTAAAGAACTCAAACTTTGCATTGTCTGCCAAAGAAGATGAAAACAGTTTCAGATAGATGAAAATTGTTGGGACCCTATCAATCTTCACCATGTTGTAGCTCTTGATGAAATTACTAATGTGAATTATTGGATCCTCTGTGTTGTGGCCATGGAACGCTTGTGACTTAACCACTGCCACCAAGCTAGGGTCTATCTCGTATCTACCCACATTAATAGCATGTCTATTTATCAGGACCAATTGATCTGTTGTAGACGACGCCTTGATCTTCTCCCAAATGGTATGTTCTTCTACTTCCACATCACCCATATCTTTTTATTCGTGTTGAGTTCCCCACGGTGATGGTGTTAGAACAAAATCCTCCACAGAATTGATTTACTCCTGTGCTCTGCACTGAAGATCTTTTGCGCTAAAGCTAGAGCTCACTGGAGATGACTCTCTGTAATCAGTGCTTCTTGTCTACACCATGCAGTATTACCTAAAAAATAACAAAATTTATGTGATAACACAGTAGTAGTGGTTGAATAAGTATTTGGAATTTATTATATAAATGGTAAAAAATTATAGCCTAGAGTGGTCGGTCACAACACCCGTAGTGCTGGACACACCGTTAATCCTCGACAACGGTGTGAAAAACTTGATGCGCGTAAACTACACGTTAAAAACACAAGTGCATGTATCAATATAATATAGGTCTAAAAGGATCGAATATCAAACATGAGGAAAAATGTGTACCCAGAAACCAAATATCAATCCAACACTTGTAGCAATTGTGTTATTAGTTAAGTGCTTTACCAAAATATTTGGGTTATTCTCTTCACATTCGTAAGCCCTCTCACGATGTGCAATATAAAATATGTAAATCTATGAGTTTTATAACCCTTAATCCCTCTCTCAAAGAAATTAATGATCTAAACAACTACCTATGGTGATCAAGCATAGATAATTTGTGACACTCTCATAGATTTACATCCAGAAATTAAGAGAAATATGTATATTAAATCATAATTGTCAATTATAATGGAGGACCTGGCTACTCCTAGATCCTAAGAAACAAGGGATTATCCTCGCATGATTTCAGTTTCTTTACACATAGAAAATGAAGAAGAGAAGGAAGGAAAAACCCCTAGAAAAAGATGGTATGGAAGGTTCCTTCTAACAAACACGACGACTCCATATTTCGACTGTAAATCAGGCCACCACAAGTGCATGAACCACCTGAAACATTGCTTTCTCCTCTCCTGTCTCTCTTATCCATTCTCCTCTGTCGCACAAAAAAAATTTGGTGTGATTCTTAGTTTTGGACAAACTCCCCCTAAGTCATAGACATGACTTAGGGTGTCATTAAGACCCAACTGTCGGATTAACGATGATCTTTAATCTGGCCTGATCTCATCTTATTGATACTACTGAATGGGTGTCAGTAGTATCGATGCCTTCAATTAATTACAATACTATGTAAGTTTTGGTACTACTGAGTTGACCGTCATAGTACCAAGATCATCTCTGAATCAACCTGTTGGATTTTCGGTAAAAGTCAATACCAACAAGCTGAATGTGGGTAGTACTGATTCTTCTTTCAGATGTTGTCTGTTGATTTGTCGGTAGTTCCAATTCCTTAGTCAGTACTACCGAGTTTCTTCGAGTCAAGATGTTCTTTTTTCTGTAATGTCGGTACCACCGACAGTCTAGTCGATAGTACTGAGCTATGTCATTTCTTGTAAAATCACCTAAAATATGATAAAAATGAGCATAATCTCTAAAATTGTGATAGATTGTTTAGAACAGTGAAAATGACAATTATTTGATGCAATTTTTAAGTGTCATGGACTAGTGATGATAAATAATGCACAAATGATATCAAAACAAATAATAAGTACACAAAATCCATAATAAACAACTTGTGAGAATGACAATTATTCAATGTGTCACCTTTCAACTATCACCCAAATGGAATCATGACCTTTGTCTGTCCTAAGAAGACCAACCACAAAGTCCATGGTAATATGATCCCATTTCCACTATAGTATCAGAAAAGGTTGCAGCATCCCTGTAAGCTTCTGATGCTCAGCCTTGACCTACTGACACACTAGACACTTAGCAACAAACTCTACCACATCACACTTCAAACCAAACCACCAATACAGATCCTTCAAGTTATAGTACATCTTGGTACTTCAAGGATGCATTGCATACATTGAGGAGTGATATTCCTAAAGAACCCTCTTCCTCAGACCATCAACATTAGGAACCACTACATTGTTATGGAAACAGACTGTCCCATCATCTATCTCATGGAAACCATCATACTTCTTGTTTCCAAATTGTATCCTGATATTCTATATCACAACACCATCCTGTTGTACATCTATGATCTACTGCATCAAGGTAGGCTTTACGTACAATTGTGCTAACGAGCCTTCCAACATAGAAACCTCCAACTAGACATTCATCTAGAAAGTGATACCAACATGTCATGCTTATGGCACACCAAGGAACATAATTGTGCCTTGTTAGTAGATGATGATGATGATGACTTCCTGCTAAGCACATCATCCTCTACATTCACCTTCCTTGTATGGTAATATATCATTCAATCATAGTCCTTGATCAACTCCATCCCTACTTCAAGAAGATATACTAAAGGTTATCATGGTCAATGAAGTTCTAACTGTAAGGCCCCTGAACTTGCTTAATGAGTTGAATGAGCTTAATTACCATAATTGAATGATTATAACCCTAATATAACCTTTTGATATGTTTTAAATCATATGACAAGCTTAAGTTTCAAATTTAGTCCAATTTGGACACTGTTTGAGCAAGTTATGCAATTTTCTGTACATTTTGGACTTTTCTACAATTTACCCAATTGAGGGGTTTTCTTTTCAATTTGTCACATACATTATGTTCCTTATATGTTATATTATCATTCTTGAGATTTTTGAGCCATGGGGATCCTAGTTTAGCCATGGTTTGAAGGCATTTTTATCAAGGATATTTTAGGGTTTTCCCCTTCATGGATGAGCTACCTTTAGTAGCTATCAACTAATGAATTGTTTGATTGGCTGGGAAATTCAACAAAGGAAATCTAAGAAGGTCTATACACATGGTGGGGGATATTCTTGTGTGTGAACCTTTATATTCTTAATAAATTAAGGCCATGGACACTTGGATAGATACTAGAACTTCAACTTTTTCCTTTTCTTTATCTTAAAGTGTCATATACTTATCCCCAAGCACCAAAATGAGCCATTTTCTCTCCATCACCTACCTCCTTCTCCCAACCTCGTTCTCCCTCTATTCATCTGCGGATTTTTCTGCCCAAGGAAGAAGAAAGTGGGGATCTTCTTGGAGAAAGGCTCTAAGGTTGAAATTGACTTCATTTTAGGGTTGAAAAAGCTTCCTTCTAGTGATCTTGACCTAAATGTGTAAGAATTCCCTTTTTCCCCCGTCTATTTATTTTTTATACTTCCTCCTAGCTTTATCCAGGTTGTAACCTTGATATTCCATGGTAGAAATTGCTCTAAAGCTCTAAAACCCTACCTTTCTTGCTCCTTATGCTTAGGGATTGCTCATTTGATGAAAAAAGGTGCTAGATGGATGAATTCATAGCTTACTCTTGGATTTCCTACCCTACCTGCTCGATATTTCTTATGTGTGGGGTTTTATCTTCTCATTAGAGGCAAGTTTTATAACTTGCTCCATGTTTATTGCTTACCATAAGCTTTCTAGATCATGTTCTTGCTTGAAAATGATGATTCATGCACTAAAAAGCTATGCTTGACTTGGATTTCGATTTTTATAATGTTCCCTATTATGATTTCAGTTCTAGATGAACCTATGATCATATTTAAATTAGTAATAATGTATAATTTGACTTGTATCAGGATAGTTTGGCAACCTATGGTGCTAAGCACCTATCAAACAATGGTCAATTTTAGGGTTTAAAGTTGATTTCTTCTATAAACCATGACCCGATGATGGTACCATTGCAACAACCCTATGGTGTTGTCTTCATAACAACTCATGGTCATGATCAAGGGTGTCAAATTATGGTAAAAATCTATGGTAACCCCCTTAGGTAAGGTTTTGGATCAATTAGAAGTACAATGATCAACCATTAAGTACCATACTGATGTTATCAATCAATGATGACATTAGCTTAATATTTGATGTTGATTAATAAATATAGTGTTGATCTAACAACCTATGGTGATTTAATGGTCACTAATGATGGTGGATCAGGTCTCTAAAACCTATGTTGAGTCAATAATTGTAGTTGTATCATCAATTAAGCCTTAGACCAATGGTTTCTTGGGTCACTTGATGTAATGGTTGAACCTATACTATAATTGATGGTTTTAATATATGAACTTGACCCAATGGTCAAGATCTAATGTTTATTCCTCCAATAAAGTGGAATGATGGATAATGTAATATTTTGGTCCTAATAATGGGATTTATATGGTTTCATTTATATGATCAACTTAAGGAGCTTACTTGTTGACAAAGGATGGCTTGTTTTAACTGAACAGTCGATTGTGGGTTTTACCCTACTCTCAATGGAACTTTTTGTGTTGTTAATCAAGGGATGTCTAGGGTTATATGGTGACTCTTTCTAGAGCACAAATCAAGGACTTCATATGTGGTTTATCTAAGGTGTTTACTTATGTAAACAACCAAAGGTCTTACCTTTTAAACATCCAATGGTTCTGGGTGACATTGTGGTATGGTGATACAGGTTGAATGATGATGGAACAAATGATGGGTTACCCTTAATAAAGTAGTCTTACCTTTTCACTCATATGAATAGAAGGGATGATAATTATATTGTGTTGATATGTAACCCTAATGAGGTATATCTTGTTATACCTAGCTTTAATATAACTAAATGATGGTAATTGGGTATGAATAGTCCTTGAATGACTAATGCAATCATGAAGTACTCTGTTACTGTTGTTGAAACACTAGTATGCTATAACCCAATCGTTATACCTTGATTTATGTGGGTTCATACTTGAGAATGGTATAGAATGTGATGGTGATGCTTCACCTTATGCATCCATGATCCAATGGGGATGTTGTGAGTTAGGGTTTGGGTATGAGTGCTATTTAGTAACATTGATATAAATTATCATGTTGAACCTAACTCTAATGCAAATAGATAAAGATGAGTATTCATGTTTAACATTCTTATATAATGGAATGATGGTGGAATAACCTCCTTAACATGATCATAACCTTGGTATGTTAATTTGGTGGTCATCATAGCCACATGGTTGATACTTTCTTATGCTAAACATGTGCATTATGAATATGATGAGAGTTAATCATATCTAGATTCATTGCATGTTGATGTAATAAAGGAATGTTCTTAATGTTAATATAACCCTCCTATGATTGTTTATGAATATAACCTAGTTCATTAATGCAATATTGTGTTGATCTGGTGTATTATATATAAGTGATGTTGTTGAGCCTTGTTATTAGGCATGCAAAGATAATGATGATCTTGCAGAGAATAATATGATGGTCTTAATGAACTTTGGGCATGGTTGATCCTTGAATGAGGTGTAATCCTCTTATGTTGATAAGGGTTGATACCCTATGATATTGTGAAAAAGATTATTATCCTATGATAGCATGATGACTAGTGTGGTCTCATGAATGGAAAGTGAATAGTACCATGTGATGATGAGATGAGAAATTATGTTTCACATGTTTTATATCTTTTCAAACTTTTGATATTTATATGCTTTCTAGAAGTGAATTAGGGTTTGTATGTCTACTTGTTTGATGCAGCCTTAATTCACCCAATTGGCATAATTAATCAAGTGAAACTTTAATCATGTAGCGCCCTGTGCCATAGATCCATCTGAGTATCAAAATTTTCCATATGGTGAAATGATTATTCCTAAGGGAAACTCGGAGTGCATACTGTTGAGTATGTGGGGGTGGCAAGTTGAGGATATATCCTTGTCATCCACAATGCAGATTTTGGAGGTTGGCTATGGTCATGCCTCATACATCTAATGTGATTGAGAATGGTTGTGGTCGTGCCTCAGTGATTATATATGTGACAAGATTGGAGGACAACGACAGTTGTACCTTGGATGGTAGGGTATGTGTACCCACCTCCTTTCACTAGTGTCGTGACCTGTACCAAGGGCGGACTAGGCTGTTAGTAGCTTGACCTTATGTGTCATTGTGGCGGACCCGTACTGACTGGGGGCGGAGAAGATCTTAGGAGTCCGGCTCTTCCTAGATCTTGTATGGCACTGATTTTGATGTAGCAGTGGTCAGTTGGATTTTGAGTGGTATCCTCAAATTCCTCAGGGCATAATAAAATATGTAATACAGTCATATAGCATATCTATTTAGGGTTATACATGACGCTTCACATTGGATGATAACCCTTGTTTGTTATCTTTACATAAAGATGATGCTTAGTGCAATTAAGAGATAGTAGATATACTAATGTTGTGGATATGCTTAAGATTGTTGATACGTACATATAGTAGCCATGTTTATGTTGATAACTATACTGCTACTACTAATTATAATCATGATGTTGGATATCTCATGTTGTTAGTTATGTTTAGCATGCTAGCCATGCCTTTGTAACTAGAGATGCATATACTGCTAATCATACTTATGTAGATAGTTGTGCTTATGTTGTTAGCTATTATTCTGATATTGATATGTTCAACCAATTACACATGCTCATATTGTAAGCTATGCTATGTTACTATACTTGCTCATGATGTTAGATATGCATATGCTACTGAATTGCTTATATTGTCAACAAGATAAAGAATGATAGTCTGGCTAATTGATAGTTATTATCTGCTCCTTTATGTATTTTGTTAATCATCAATATTGTTGATCTTATTTATTATATCTGATTAAACTTCTTAACTGTTTAATTATTTAAAAATGTTGTACTCAATAAACGTTATTGGAGGTTATATCTATTGTTGGGACATGTGTCTCACTCGTGGGTCACCACATTTTTTTAGGTGGTCGAGGTTGCACTGTGGAAGAGAACCAACCTGGTAATCAATAGATTTAGAAGGTTGGTTAGTTGTAGATGTTAGTAGTAGAGACCTAGTTTTGTCCATGTACTCTCAGGTCCGGGTATGGGATGTGTTTTCTAGATGATATACTTGTATCGATATGAGATTTTGGTAGTATGCAAATGTTTGTAAATATATGGCATGTACATGTGGAATATCTTTTGTATGCAGGATGTGACTGAGGTCTTTGGACTCATATGTAAATACTTTTTACAACATATGAGAATGGAATGATGGACCTTTTGTAAATGTTCTAGAGTTTATTTACATTGTTGGAATCAGTTTTAATTATTCCGCATTTTTGACTATGTGATTAATTAGTAGTTGATCGTGTTTTGTGTTTTGAGTAATCTCATTTAACATGATGAGGTGTCACACTAACACTCCTCCCCATATAGATAGTGCCTTTAGATCTTCAAGGCATGGACCACAGGTGCAAGCTCCATATCATGGGTCAGGTAGTTGTTCTCATGTTTCTTAAGTTGTCACAAAGCAAAAGAAATGTTCTTGTCTTGCATCATCATGCATCCCAATTCATTCTTCAACACATCATAGAGGATGATGTACCCTTTCCCTTGTTCTAGAAGAACTAAGACTGGAGGATTGGTCAACTTGTCCTTCAACAGCTGAAAAGAACGTTGACACTTGTCATCCCAAAACAAAAGGAACACCTTTTCTTGTCAACTTGGTTAGGGGTAATGTCACAACACTGAAGTTCTTGATAAATCTCCTATAGTAGCCTGCCAGGCCTAGGAAATTTTGAACTTCTTTCGGTGTCTTAGGCTGCTCCCATTCCAGCATAGACTCCACCTTCTTCAGTTCCACACAAACACCTCCAAAAAAGACACCTCTGTCAACTAGAACTCACACTTACTAAACTTGGCATATAGCATGTGCTACCTCAACATAGTCAGAACCAGGTGTAGATGTTGCTCATGCTACTGATTATCTCTGGAGTAGATCAGGATGTCATCGATGAACATGAATATGAATAAAACTAGATACGATCTGAACACCATGTTCATCAGATCCATGAAAGATGATGGCATGTTGGTTAGCCCAAGCGGCATAACCACAAATTGTAGTGACCATACCGAGTCCTAAAAGTTGACTTTGGGTATGTCATCCACCTTGATCCTCAACTTGTGGTATCTGGACCTCAGATCTATCTTCAAGAACATTGTAGCACCTCTTAATTGATCAAATAGATCATCTATCCTTGACAAAAAGTACTTTCTTTATCGTGACCTTGTTCAATTGTCGATAATCTATAACAACCTCATGGTTCTGTCATTATTCTTTACAAACAACATGGGAGCATCCCAAGGGGAAGTGCTCAACCTAATAAAACCCTTCTTCAACAACTCCTACAATTGTGTCTTCAACTCTTGCATCTCTACTAGTGCCTTCATGTAGGGTGTGAACAAGGAAACTCCAGGGAACTCCTTGGGAAAAGCATCCTCAAAATCTCAAACCCCAAGAACCTCATGGATACTATGACTCCTCACCTTGGCATTCACAACATGTTCCAAGAAAGCCTCACATCCTTGTCTCATCAATCTCTCTGCTATCATCACTGACACCAAGCACATTGAAAGAATCTTCCAATATCTATGGAAGATCCACAAAACATCCTCATCAGAAAATGTCACCACTATGGAACTACAGTCTGAGACAACATTGTACTTCTCCAAGGTATTCGTCCCAAGGATCTCATCAAATCCATGCATGTCAAGTGGCATAAGGTCCACTTGAATGTTGCACCCAAGAAAGAAATAATGAAATATGGAAAAACCTCCTACAACTCGACGGAACCAATAAGAGGGGTTTCTACCTGAAGACTATCACATCTACTACATATAGGAAGATAATAGATATCTATCACCTCTCTGGTGATAAATAAGTGTGTCACACCCGAGTCAACCAAACTATATACAAAAGAAGAAGTAGATAAATCAAAATGAAAAAGTACCATCTGATCTGTCATGACCCATGGATTGACCACTCTCTCTGATTGACTCATAACATATAATTGAGTTGTCACCTATTTTTGTTTTCAACCTCTACTAGATGGTCCAGAGGATCATGCCTGTGACGCCTGACCACATCCTCTACCTCCATCACTACTAAAATATTGTTGAGAACCTCACTTACTCTTCCTTTATTGTTGTGTCACTTCCTCATCCTTCATAGGGCAAGACCACCTAATATGCCCTACTTGTCCACACTTGTAACAAGTCCTCAAGTCATATTGTTGCCTAGATAGCCCAATCATAGACACAAATGTTATCACGTGCTCCAGCTGGTGAAAAACTACAGCCTCTACCCTTGCTCAAGGACCACTGTGACGACACCACCGATCTTGGCTCAGAGAAAACTGATCACTGATGTGACTGAGGTGAAGAAAACCTAGGCTTCTTAAAGCCCCCAAATGACTACCCCTAAATTGAGCTAACCTCTTCTTAGAATTACCTTCACACTTCTTGATAGTAGACCGCTTGATCCTCCTCACTGAGTCCACAAAGGTAGAGAACCTCTCACTATTCTCTAAACTAGACATTGTTGTCAACAACTCTATACTCAATCCCTTCTCAAACCGTCGGATCCTCTCCTAATCCATTGCCTCCATGTGAGGATGGAACCTTAAAAACTCCATAAAGTTCACCTCATACTCATTGACCGACATTGATCCCTGACAGATCTTCCCAAACTGGACAATCTTCTCATCTAGGTACATCTCTAGGAAGTATCAACTCACAAACTCTTACTGAAACTCCTTCCAATTGATCACCACTCTAGGATTCCACATTGGGGACAACTGCCCTTACTTGAGGTATGGGCACTCTATCCGCCACATGCAAAATTGTGGTCGTAAGTTATCCAAACATGGACTAGAACACTAGATTATCCATGGTGTTGGGTCAAACTAAGGCATCCCAGGCTGCTTCATCCCTATCCTAGGCACTCTATCCTCATGTGCATGCCTCCTCACGGCACCTCGTGACACAACATAACTACACTCAACATGTTCTTCATGTTCTCTAGACATATCTACATAAGAATAAGCTATAATCAGATATGTTGGATGATGTAAGAATAAACACAAACCTAAGTCCTATTTCCCTGTAGACTTAGTGAACCTAGAGCTCTGATACCAGCCTTTTCATGTGATGCCCAAAACAATACAAATGAGATTACTCAAAATCAAGCACATGATCAACAACTAAACAACCACATTACCATATAAGAAGGTAAAACTAAAACCAATTTCGTATTACTATCATGCTCAGAAGCATATTACATAAAGTTCCATCAATCTATGTCATAACATATTCCATGTGGGATATATACATATGTCTAGTGGTTGAGGCCACAACCTGTACAAAAGATCATGTTTTACATATACATGCCATCTATACAAATATAGGCATACTGCCAAAACCACATGTCAATATACATCATCTACAAAACATTCCCTTCCCAGATCTAAGAGTACAAGGATGAAACTAGAACTCTACTACAACTATTAGTATCTATCCAACCTTCTGTGTCTACTACGCTCAAAGCTGCTCCTCCTCAATGCCATGATCCTGACCACGTCGCTAACAACCACCTAAAAGAATGTGGTGAGACCCACGTCCAAATGAGAGATATAACTCTCAATCAAAAACTATTCATTATGGCAAGTATCATTATTAAATAGAATGAAAAATTCAGCTAAATGAGCAGGTTAAGAAAATTAAGCAAGCTAAATAGATAGGCATAGCAACATATATGAATAGAAGGAATATGAAGAACATGTAATAATATTACCTATTAACAGTTAATTTTTCTTACTGCATTACATAAAAACTAGGCGGTATAAACAAGGAAAGGGTTAACACCCGATGTGAAGTGTATTTAACCCTAAATAGATATACTACGTGGTTGGATTACATCTTTTATTAAGCCATGTGGAATTGAGGTATACCACTCAAGTCTAAATGACTAGTTATAAGTCGAAATAAGTGCCATACAAGATATGCAGGAGAGCTAGAATCCTAAGATCTCATCCTCCCTCAGTCAGTACGAATTCTCTATGGTGACATATAGGTCCAGCTACAAAATAGCATAGTCCACCCTTGGAATATAGGTCATGACACTAGTGAACAACCTAGTATGTCCTTAAGGGCCACAATACTAGTGAAACTAGGGTATATGAATCTGAAACATTCGAGTTACAACTACATCTGTCCTCAATTGCATCATACGTATGAAACATCATCTGAGACACAAGCTCGACCATTCTCATGCCAAGGTATGACCATAGCCATCCTTGTAAAAATTCATATACTCAACAATACACGACTTCGAGTTTCCACTAAATGAGAACTCATTTCACCATCCAACAAGTCCTGAAACTGGAATGGATCTATAGCACAGAGCAACTACATGATTAGGGTTTCACTTGATTATTTATAGCCAATTAGGTATCTTTTAACTACATCAATCAAGCTACATAAAAACCCTAAAAGGTTTCTATAAAGATAAGGGTAGATTGCAACTTTATAAGATATAAAATGTACACGACTTTAAGTTTATCACATCATCACATGGTACTATTCATTCCATACATGAGTCCAAACTCATCATCATACCATCATGGGATACCAATCCCTTATCACATCATACAGAGGATATCACCTCAATTAGTGCAATCAACCATGTCCAAGGTCATAAGAGCATTCACAATGTTCCTTGCAAGAACATCATCATCTCTCTATGCCTCATCAGGACTCATCATCATACACATGGTACATAACTGAAACAACAATCATTAATTAATTGATGATGTTTATTCAACAACAAATTAGGTTTACAACATTAGGAGGGAGAAAGTACTCTATCATCATGCTAATTATTCAAGAAAACTAAGAAGCATCATGTACTTGAATTAGGGTTAAGTTCAACAAGGTAACTAAATAAGGGTTTCAAATCAGAAATCAAAGCTAAATCCTAATTCTCATCATCTCCAACATTCTTGGAAGCAAATAGGTCAAATATCATCATAAAGTCAACAAAACATAGTGACCATCTAGGCAAGAAAACATCATCAATTGCGTACGGTTAGTGGTGTCATCAAACACTGAAAACTAGGTCACACCATCTTGGTGACTACTTAGGTCAAAACACATCATTGACCACTGAAAATGGAGCAAGGTTGGTGACTAAAGAACTAGGGTTCAACCCTTCATTGACCATTGAGAATGACCACCTTTGATGGTCACTGAACTAGGATTATCCACCCTCAATGACCACTAAGGTCCAACAATTTTAGTGGCCGCACAGATCAATTCTTGGTGACCAAAGGAACATGGAGAATCTCATCAACCAAAGAGAAATCATGCCATATTCATAGAGACCAACCATGAAGAACAAACTTCATTGACCACATATAAAGACCAACCTTAGTGACTACAACTCAAAACTTGACGACCACTCAACATCAACATCTTAGCAACCTCATGAGAAGAGAGAAAGAAACTTGACGACCACAAATCTCATCAACCACAAGGGTCAAACATGTTGATCATCACCATGAAACTAAAAGTCATCAAGGTACAAACTACAAGAAGAAAATCAACATCAAAAGCTTAATTAACAACCATCATGAGAGAGAAACAAACCATGAATTTGAGAGAGGAAACCCCACATTTCCACCAACATGCATGCATCAAAACTTCCATAGTCAAAGAGAGATTCGTGCAAAAAGATCAAAGTACATTCAAGGAGAGTTATCTACTCAAGATCATAGTGTAATCACAAGTCCTAGATCAAACGTGTCATCTTTGTACTTATAACCACATTTCTAGGGTAGATTATTTGCATGTAGGGTAAGTGTAAGCAATAACAGTGGAGAAAGATATATAACTCACCTTATATTTGATGTAGAAACTCCAAATAGTAAGGTACCTTGAATAAGAAAGGGTAGAAGCCCTATATTGAGCACTCCACACGGACACGCTAGATCCACCTCCAAGAAAGAAGCAAACCCTAGGTCAAGGAACCAAGAAAGAGAGCAAACCCTAGGTGTAAAGGTAAATAAGAGAAGTTCTTCAAGATATAACTCAAGCACTACCATGGAATAACATGGATTTGGTTAAGAAGGAAAGAAGAAGAGGGTAGAGAAAGGAAAATGAAGATGAAGATGGAGATCTCACTTATCAAGACCAAAGAAAAAAGGCAAGATGCACCAAACGGCCACGTGGGTTGCTTCAAACCCTAGCTCAATATGAAAGGGCCACCTTCTCCAAGCTTCAAGTCCATCTTCACCACCAAGCATAAGGGAACGAGCTACAAGGGCAAGAAGAGATCAAGAGGGTGCAAAGGGTTTAGTTGCATGCAAGGACAGAGGTTTATATAACATGGGGTTGGAGAGAGAGAAAGAAAGTTAAGTGTCATGCTAAAACATGCCATGTGTCTAAGCACCTCAACCATTCTAACACCCCCATAAGAAACTAGGGAATTAAAACCAAGAAAAACCATCCGCCAACATGGTCCATAAAATTCAAACGACCGTTGAAGATTTTTAGCGACCAAGGTGATGAAAACTCAACAATTTCCAAAGGGTTTCTTAGCGACCTAGAGGTGTCATTAGCCTCATCGACCACTAAGACCAAAAGGAAAATACCACACCTCATAGCCCACCAAGAACACAGATCATAAGATCCTTCATGATCGCCCAAACCAAAGCTCATCCATCAAACACCCACCAAGGTCAACCATCCATTAGGGAATCTAAGCAAACCCTAATTCTCAACATGAAAAGTCCCCACATCAAACCAAGGTGTAACAAGGCGCTCCAAAGCAAAAATCTCTCAAAAATGATGTCAAAACATGTGAGGCACAACAAACATGTGACAAATTTCAAGAAAACCCCTAAAAATGGGTAATTCACAATTAGGCCCAATTCAAGCACATAAAGAATATCTAGCTCAAACAACATCCAAAATGGACCTAACTTGAAACATAAGCTTTTAGCATGATATCAAAGCACATCACAAGGTTTGGTTAAGGTTTAAAGCATCTAATTATTCTAAGAAAGCATGATGAACCAGAAAGCAAGGTCAGGGGTCTTACATTATCTCTCTCTTAGTCCTATGAACAAATTAGCCTACACAATTTCTCTCTTCTTAGATTTTATTTCATGTGAAAGGTTTATGTTAATTTCGATATTGTGATCATATTACTTTGTTGGATATTATTATTGGACTCTTATTTGTATCATTTTCTTCTCATTTCTTGTGGAACCCTAATTTTAAATATTGAATTAGATGTGGACTGCTATGCATCTTATTTGTGGACATTATTGAAATTTTTTTGTTGATCCTCTAACCTCATGTTATAGTTGTTAGATTTTCTCATCCTATTATTTTAGTTTGACTAAACTTTAACTTTCCATTCTCTATTTGACTGCATGTCTTGGACCAATTTTATTTCTTATAATGGTACATCTATACAACCATACTTTTGGACGTGCATATTCTATCCCAAGTGCAAGTATTCCACTCATATTTATATAAAGGGTGTGTGTATTCTGCCCAGGGTGTGTGTATTCCACTCAATACTTTTAGGTTGAGATCCTATGGTGTCCTAGACCAGCTTGAAAATAACCTTAGTCGATGTTGGTTTACATGCACTTTTTATATTTTTGGTATTATTTTAAGTCAAGAAATATATTATTGTTTATTTTCATTAAATGACTTCTTTTTGATATCCACTTGGATATTACTTTTCTCTTTTATGAGAAGCCTTGTTATATCTGATTTCCTTTCTCTATATATTTCCCAATCCCCGATTAATATGCTCAAATCGACTTGTATGCTGATAATTTCCATCTTTTCTTTTCTCTTCTGGGATATGCTTCCAACCCTAGATGTAAGACATGGAGGACATTGCATGCATATGTGGAAATGGCTTATGGAGATGACTCTTAATGGGAGATAGACTCGAGATAGAGGTAAATCCCTCTACTTAGATCAGAATGATGTTGTACTTCCATTAAGCCCCTTAGTGGGAAAACATTTTGTAACTTTGATAAATTGAATACAATCATGATTTATTATTCCTCTAATCATTTGAGAAATAAAAAAAACTTTACATCTATCGAGCATGCTTGTTAGTAAGTTTGGATAGATGAGTTTATATCTCAAATTATGTAGGGAGTGGATCCCAATGCGGGTCCCACTCCTTACATTTCTTTCAAAAAGCTCGATTGGAAACACCTCATTAACAAGGGAAAAATATTTGATCTACCTTGGTTATTGATTGGTGATTTCAACACCACCCTAAAATAGAATAAGAACTACGGAAGAAAACACTATGAGTTTGCTTAATCAAATCTTTTTAGCAACTCCCTTTTGAAATCTAGCTTATTTTATCTCATGTTCACATGTATGAAATACACATATATACATGGCCATCTCTAAGAGAGGTTGGACCATGTCGTGACCAACTCCAAGTTTGACAACAAATACTCCCATTTCATCAGAGAACAGCTGCCCAAAACTTCTCTGATTAGTACCCTATTTTAGTAACATTTATGATAAGAACTTTAGCCTAGGACAAATTTGCAGTGAAGGTGTCCTGGTCTAAGGACATCGACTTTCAAATATGATACATGATGTGTGGAATCCCAGGATCAACTTAAACAATGCCACCGTGAATGCAAAGGGGGGATTGTTTGATGGGTTTCAAAAAGAAATATGTTGATTGACAAGGAAAAGAAGAGGGTGATTTGAAACCTAAATGTTATCCAAACTAACTTTGTTGAACAATACAATGAGACTACTGACAGGTTAATCATTGAACACAGATGTATAATGAAATCTTAAAAGGGAGGAGAAATATTGGAAGCAAAAAGGCCATAGCAATTGGATAAATAATGGTGATAGTAATACAAAGTTCGACAATGCCTATGTGAAGCAAAGAAGGTGTCACAATAAAGAGACAAAGCTGAAGAATGCGGTTGGAGAGTGGATCACTGATGAAATTGAAATAAGCTCTATGATTTGCAACCATTTCAAGAACATGTTTAGTAATGCACACTCTAAACATTCAAGCTATTTAAAATCACATTGGGGTTTTCAAGAGACTCACAAAGGAGTAGAGTCATGCCCTTACAACTGACCCTAACCTGGAAGATGCATACAAGATCCCTAAAGTTGTCAATCCCAATAAAGCAATGGGTCCATATAGTATTGATGGAGTGTTTCTAACTGTAATTTGTAAAATAGTCAAATGATAACTTCTACAAACTGTTAGTAATATGATCTCATGCAATGAGATCAATGATGAGATTTGTAATGCAAACATTATCTTGATTCTAGAAGTTCAAAACCCCAAGCTGAGTGAGCACTTCATACCCATATCACTCAACCCTAGTATGAAAATATCATCCACACTTATTGTGGAATGCCTAAAGAAGCACTTATCATGGTGTATTCCCCCAACCTAGAGCATATTTGTACTAGGTAGAAGGATCTCAAATAACATCATGGTAGCCCATGAAATCATCCACAACATAAAGAGGATGATTTGTGTGAAGACAACAACTACAAAGATTGAATTATCAAAATCTTATGAAAAAATGGAGTGGCCATTTGTTGAAGATACTCTAAATAAGATCGGTTTTGATAATGTTATAATTGCATACATTCTTAATTATATTTTAGGAGGAATGACATCCATTATATAGAATGGAAAGGCTATGGGAGCTTGCAAGGAAACTAGGGGTTTGCATCAGGGAGATCCATTGTCTCCTTAGATATTTGTCCTTTTCTTAGAAAGGTTGAGTCATAAGATTAACAACATGGTCCAAGAAAATAAATGGGCACCCATTAAACTAACTACTAATAGACTTCAAATATCTCATCTATGCTTCATGGATGATATGTTTTTATTTATGCGGGCAAGTTATATCCAAATGAAGGCCATCCTTGATTGTTTCAAAGAATTTGTCTTAGTGTCTGGATAGGAAAATTTTGTTACAAAATCATGTATACACTATGAGGAGTGTTCCTACATGGACATGAAGGAAGATTTGTAGAGTAAAGTTATTTATTGAATTTGATAATGTGGGCAAGTACCTTGGAGTACAACTGATCCACTCCAGAGTCAAGCATGATACCTATGATGAGGTTCTTAATCAAGTGTTTGCCAACATAAACTCATGGTCAGCAAGATGTCTTTCTCGAGCTAGTTAGGTGAGCCTGGCTAGATCAACTTTGACTACAATACCTAGCTATGTTATACAAGTTGTAGTAATCCCATTGATGATTTGTGACAAGATCGATAGAATTATTAGAACCTTCATCTGGGGAGAAAACCATAAAGGAATCCCTCTATCTCTTATCACCTAGGATAAAATAACATGCAACAAAAAACATGGAGGCATGGGGATAAAATCCATGAACAAATGGAACTTGACACTCATTGGAAAACATGCTTGGGAACTAAGCACATGTAGAAGCTCTCTATGGTGTGATGGTCTGAAACACAAATTCAAAAACCAATTGGGCAAGATCTCTATTGATAAATATAGACTCAATAGAGTAGCACTAAATTGCAAGGAGTTTATATAAGACAACTATGTCATGATGTGGATAAGCAGAGAACACATCAATGTGTGGAATGAGAAATTGTGGTCCAAGGAAAACACTCGACAAAGCCTGACTAAGAAGGCAATACCAATGGAATTGGATGACCTTAAAGTTTCAATCCTAGTGAACTTGGAAAATAGGTGGGATGTTGACTTCCTATATGAATACCTACCTTAGGATATTGTGAGAAAGATAAACAAGGTTTCCATACCTGATATGCTGACTAGGAAAGACGTCCATGTTTGGATACATATGGAATTTAGAACTTTTACAACTAAGAGTTCCTATGAAGTTCTTTTCCTCCAAAGAGATGTGAGGGTTATAGGAAAATGGGATAAGATGTGGCATAGTAAAGCTACATCAAGAGTAAATACATCTATGTGACTTTTTGGGCATGACACAATCACGACATACAACCATAGAGCAGAAAGGAACATGACATCAAATAGCCATTGTTAGAGATTTAACGACCAAGAGGAAACATGTCTACATGCTCTAAGAGATTGTTTGCAAGATGCAATGGTTTGGAGGCATCTACTAAAACTTGATCCGTGGGATAAATTCTTTAGGGAAGCTGAACTATGGTGTTGGATGTCGACAAACATCAACTCTGATCTCAAGTATACCTTAACATTCTTGATTGGATGTTGGTGAAACTCAATTAATAGGAACCTAGAAGTCTTTGAGAAAAAGAAGAAACATACTGCTCACCAAGTCCATTACATAGGGAGGGGGTGAGATTGTATGAGGTTACGTGGTGGTAGGAGAAATATTGATCTGATGTGAAGAAATATTACACTTGGAAGCAACCAATAGAGAGTCAACTAAAAATAAATATTGATGCCACATTTAAAAAATGGCTCTCTTGCATCATTGTAGTATGTCTTGATAGTACAAGTGAATGGATCAATGGATTAGGTAATACAATTGAGGCTGACAGTGCCTTTGTATCCAAACTTTGTGCTATGAACCTTAATTTTGGAATAGTAGTAGAAAGAGGGTTACTAAGCCTAAATATTGAAATGAATTCAGCCCTTGCTAAAGCCATTATAAAAGGTAATCCTAAAGACAAACCAAAGTTGATGAAGTGGATCATAAAAGTGTAGAAAGATGAAGTCAAGTTGGTATTGTACAAATATCAACTGTGAGGGTAATCATGTGGCAGATTTGTTAGCCATGCACCACCAGAAAACAAATTATGGGGTTTGAAACTACAGAAGATCACCAATGGAAATATTATAGTTAGTAAAGTATGAGTCTTATAATTATAGTGTTATTACGAAGTTTAATTCTAGTTCAACTAATGTAAATTGCAATGACCTAGATGAGTTTGCTTGCATGAGTGGGGGCAAGATCAATAAAAACTTCATGGTTTCTCTAAAAAAAGGCCACTTTATATGCGTACCTATATAAAAGTATCAATCTAGTCTCAAAGATTGATTGTAAATAGGGTGCCAATGTTTCTCAATGTGATGCAGTAGAATTCTTTCATATGGAACATAGAGATTTAGTTATTTTTAAGTGAAAATTACCTAGGTGTGGTGATTCATTCAATTTTTATTTGTGGGTAAATCTTATCGAGTGAGGGATTCATGAGGATATGTGAAAGAACTTGATTGTTTATCTCTCAATAAAAGAAACACACAATTATTAATAGGATTTAACATTCATGTCACTTATCTTTGAATGTTGATTTGTATCATATTGCTTGAGGAAGCAATGGTTTAAACTTTGGGTAATTTAATGAATGTAGTTCATACTAATTTTTATACTGTAATTCAATACTTTATTTAATCCAAAATTCCATTATTTGGATACATTTTAGACTTGTAGTTGCTTAATTTAATTAATTATATATCATGTTCTCAGTAACCATTCAACAATGGTCTTGACACATCATGTCATTTCATTGATATGTTGTGACAAGGGGCTATCGAACTTGATTTGGTAATTATTGAGGTGCTTGACATGCTTTACCCAAGCCATCATGTGCATCTCATGATAGTAGAATACTATAAAGTTCCAGAGTGTGGTTGAGAAGATATATCTCTCATTTTTACTCCATTCCAGACTTGGGTAGTGAAAGTATGGTAACTAGGTAGGTAACCTTCTATAGAAGAGGCTAAAAGGAATATGAAGGCTTTAGAGATAGATTTTCCTATTTCTCTCTCTCTCTCCAAGCTTTAGAAGCTTCAAGTACAACTCTTTAGTATAGCATCCTCTGTACATGAGTGTTCCCTCTCATTTCATCCTCTTCTTTGTTTTGCCTTTCCTCTTTTACTCCATTTAACTTGTTATGTTTTTGGTATACAACTTCACGTGTGCATCCCATGACTATGTAGTAAAATATTTTGGATGTGGTGCCTAATTGAAACATATCATGTGATGAACAACTTGATTTAATATTAGAAGTTTCCTTCTTGTTTCTCTAATTATTGTTATTATTTATGGGAATCAACGACCAGTATTCCCAACTTCCCAAATTTGACATACCCAGAGGGGTTACCAACTTAGTGGAGCATAGTTAGAGGTCCAACTCCTAATACATGGAAGTGAGTAGGGTTACTACATGCTAACTCAAGTTGCACATGTACTGAAGGTGGATATATGATTCTCTTATATATATCTAAGAGAACTTACTATCTTGTATTAAATTATTTTGAACACAAGAAAGTAACCACCTAGAAGATTAATAGGTGGAAATCATTAATTGTAGTGTAGCATGAAATGTGGATAAGAGGAAAACATATATACTTTTATGAATGTTCATCAAATGATTGATAGGTTTCATGGAACCAAATGCATTTTCCTTGAATTTATAATTTAAGAGAGAACTTATGACAACCGTTAGTTTGACTTAGGACTTAACCAAACTATGTTGGAACCTCGCGAGAGGAAAATTTAGTGGGGTAAAATATTTTCCCAAAAACCCTTTAAGTAAGTTCTATCTAAAGGAAAAAAAACTAGATTATGGTTTACAAGTTTATAACTTCCACGTCTGACAATTTAAATTGTAACACTCACTGATGTGGACCTTACAATCTACGTCTCTCTTAAAATTCAGCTAATCAACAAAATTACTCCTTTCTAGTATCTTTGGAAACTAGGAGTCACCTCGAGCTGCATAGAGAAAATAGTTTTTCTATTTGTAAATACAGAAATCTTCAGATAATTGTCTATGTGGAAATTGGTCAGAAATTTGGACTCATCCCAAGGTCACAAAGTTGGATTTGTTTACCCCAGATCTGACCCAGAAGTCACCTTTGGTGGATTGTAATCTTCTGTCGTGGATGTGTATGGTGGATTTATTATTACACTCCAAAGACTTTTTCCTCTATTTGCATGCTCTCTGTGGCAGATTGTGTCATTCCTACAAGGAGATACATACTTGGAGGATTGAGTTGTTCTGCCATGAAGACGTTCTCCTCAATATGCATGCCTAGAGGATCACGTCATTCTACCATCCACACTTATGGCAGATTGTGTCGTTCTTCCGTCACCTTGATTCACATGTTGTTAGTGAAGATCTTTGTCAGAAATGAATTTGATGTGTGAATTCATATCTACGGTATCCACATAGGTTCTTATAGATGTTTGGAGTTTCTAGTCTCTCCCTATCCCTCTTCCTCTCTCTCTCTCTATGTTTCTCTTACAATTTTATAAACCTTAGAGGCAATAATGAGAAGATCAGAGTGTGTTCCCTAAAGTCCCCCTCTCATATCATATATAAAGAGGAGTGTAGAGTTAGGTTATCCTAAACCCTATTTGTCCAGGTTGTGGGATCTTTGACTTATGGAGTATTATTTCCTAAGTTTGAATCCATATTTTATCTAGGTCCTCAAAACTTACTTTTAGGTCCCGAAATTTACTGTAACATCTACAATAAGATCCAATTCAGACTTTCTTAAATCTATTTGTATTTGTATGACCCTATAGGAACCATAGTACATTGGAAATAGAGTCACTAACCAATACATGATCCATTAGCAATGTGAGGTGTCTAGCCACACATCATTTCTACACAAGTAGTACGATTAGTCAGACTACACTAAACCATCAATGACAAATGTTACCATGATGTATAATCCTTTTGTCACAAATATTCAGATTGAACTAGAGGCATGCACATATCTCCTCTTTACATTATATCTAAGGTCCTTGATCTCCAAGTAGACTAGCAAGTTACATATGAGCTCAGTATCATATGGTGACTCACATGAGCATGCCCATGTGTTTCTATAGTCTCACTTTTCAAGAGGCTTTGGATATCACTATTGTTATATGGGAGGGGCAAAGTCCTTCAAGCCATTTTCAATGGATAGTATGATTCTCATCACACCCAGTCACTACCTTTATGGAAACCTTATTGAAGATCATGTTCGGTAATGTCATAGCATGATGATTGTCATATCACCATTTTAGTGACTTTCGGTCAAAGGATCACACACCAATATCAAATTTGAGAGATGATTATGACTATCATATAATAGTCCATGAATCATTCTTAAGGATGGTTTGTCCAGTACACAAGTTCTCTAACAAATACCTATGACCCAAATACATGGTCGTCACTCATTGCACATACTAGTCTTGCGTATATTATTGTTGTCCAATCCATAATAATGTTTGACTAGGGATGTTTTAAGAATGTTGTTCTTAGCATCCATGCTAATATAAGGTTCAAGTCACGTACTTGAAGACTCATGTCTTTGAACAATCATTCTAAGGACATTTATTATGTACACACATTAGTTTCACATGTATTATTGTTGTTCAATCCATAATAATACTTGACTAGGGATGTTTTAAGAATATTGTTCTTAGCATCCATGAGGATTGTTCAAGTCATGTACTTGAAGCCCCATGTCTTTGAACAATCATTCTAAGGACATTTATTATGTATATTATGTATATTATCATCATAGGAGTTAAATGTACATCAATAAGTTGGAGTCAACTTTATGAATCAAATAAAAGGTACAAAATATCCCTATAGTCATGATCATATGATTTCCTTCTATGGCATATACACCATCAGTCTCCCACTTGTACTAAAGCCAATCACCTATGTATACAATACCAAGCTATCGAGCATGACCATCATGTTTCTACTATGATAACGCCTGTGTTAAGGGATCGTCAATATTGCTCTATATTGGTACCCTACTAATCACCACGTCCCTTCCTCAATAATCCCCCATATGATATGGAAGAGCCAAAGAATATGCTTGGGACGCTAATGTGATTTGGGTTCCTTTTGTTGTGTAATAGCCGCATTGTTTTCATAGTATGTTCTATCACATCAGAATTTCTAGGAACAACTCCAAGTTCTACTATGAAATTCTTCATCCATACAACTTCCTTTACAATATATGATGCAAAGATATATTACATTTATGTTGTAGAGTCAACTAATATCACATGCTTGACGTTCTTCCAACTAACAACACCAACATAAAGGAAAAACATAAACAAATTATTATCAATAATCATCTTATTAGTTTGGAAGCTTGCATCAGTGTAAACCCTTACAACCAACTCTTCCTCACCTCCATATATCAGGAAAACATCCTTACTTCTTCTTAAATACTTAAGAATACTCTTCAGTGCAGTCCAGTGACTTTGAACACTAGGGTATTTATGATATCTACTTGTCATGCTCAAGGCATATGAGATGTATGGACATGTACATTACAATGTACACATGATAGAACCAGTTGCAAAGGAATATAGGATATAAATCATTTGGTCTCTTTCTTCCAAATATTTGGAACAATTGGCCTTAGAAATATTTAGCACATGAGACATGGATAAGTTCCCTTTCTTAGACTCTTGCATGATAAACCATTTCAGCACTTTGGATATACTTTGACTTAAGCCAAGAAGACTTCTAGATATATCTATGTAGATCGTGATACCTAGAATATATGTGGCTTCCCCTAAGTCTTTCATTGAGAAACTATTTCCCTACCATGTATTCACCTTTTGTAGAGTTGGAATATCATTTCCCATGAGTAGTATATCATCCAAATGTAATATTAGGATCAGTACACTACTGCCATTGACCTTCTTGTTAACACAAGGCTCATCTTCATTCTTGATGAATCCAAAAAAAATTAATTGATTCTTCAAAATAAAGATTCCATCTTATGGATGTTTGATTCAATCCATAAATTGACTTTTGCAGCTGACATACCTTTCTAGCGTTCTGTGGAGATTCAAAATCCTCATGTTGCATCATATAAAAATCCTCAATAAGATTATTTTAAAGGAATGTAGTTTTGACATCCATCTACCAGATTCATAGTCATGATATGCTGCAACAGAAGGCATGATCCTAATGAGCTTGCTCATGCCAAATGGTTGGGAAGTTTCATCACAATCGACACCTTGAGCCTATTTGAAACCTTTATCCACTAGTCTTCTATTATAGCTCTGGACATTTCCATCACTTCCAATTTTCTTCTTGAGTACCCACTTGCACCTAATGGGTTTTTCCCCTTTAGGTGGTTCTACCAAGGTCCATACCTTCTTGGTATATATGGAGTCCATTTTAGATATCATGTCCTCAAGTCATTTACCATATTATGGTCCCTCCATAGCTTACTTGTAGATGGTTTTCTCATCTTTATCCATGTCTAACACCTAACCATCTTGATTCACAAGAAATCCAAATCTTTCAAGATCATGGCAAGCCCTATTGGATCTATGAGGTTCTTGTTTTTGTTGGGGGGTCGACTGTGTTAAAACACCTCCTCATGTTCCTATTTAGGTTCATTATCATTTTGTATGTCTCTAACTTCTTCAATTCTATTTTTGTCCCACTGGTATTTCTAGATATGAACTCCTTCTCTGAGAAGATACCCGTTCTAGAAACAACCACTTTATTTTGGGAAGGAATATAGAAGTAGTATCCTTTGGTTTCCTTTAGATACCCCACAAATAACACTTGTTATATTTGGGTCCCAATTCTCAATAAATGAATGCTTCACATAAAATTCACAACCCAAAACCTTCATGAAAAACATGTTGGGACGCTTTCCAGTCCATATGGTATCTTTGAAACCAATTTAGAAGGAATGTGGTTAAGTGTAAACATAACAAATTCTAGAGCATGCCACCCAAAAGGAATTAGGGAGTCTGTCTTGGCTTGTTACACATGTTGCCACACAAAGTGAGATTACTCAAAACCAAATATGGAAACAACACTATACAAGCGGATTATTGCAAAACACTAAAAATTAAAACTGATTGCACAAGGCACCAACATCTTAAAACTTGTTCCATAAAGATCCATATCCTGCCATCTTTATGATATTTCTCATAAAACATCATGCTTACAAAATGTTCCATAGACATACCTATTATACATGATATCTATTTCACTTGCATACATTTACATCTGCCAACTATATACAACAAAAGGGCACATAAGCCAAAAACTCGTATCAAGAGCATAACCATAAAACATACCACACTATCCCCGAGACATGAAGGTATAGGGACGAATTTAGGACTCTATCACAAAAATACAAGTAGTATATCCACCTTAATAGCTACTAGTATTGTTTCTCCTCCTCAGTTGCACAATCTCTACCTCCTCGCGCACGACTACCTAAAAGATGTGGAAACCCATCGGGTGAGACCAAACATCCCAGTGAGAGATATAACTCTTAGCCAACGCCATTAAATCACAGATAAGGTAACTAAAGAATAGAACTAAATCTACATCTATGATAATTAGATTCAATTACTAATGTAAGCAAGGCATTCAATTACTGATGTAAGCAAGGCAGTTCTTATCATCTAAGCAGATCATGTAATTATATTAGAGAAGTGGAACATTTTATAAACAAAAAAGGAATATGAATATAATGTATATTTTCAACCAACCAAACAAAACAAAATAAAGCAAATCCACATCCAATATTTTTGTATTTGATCTTACGAAAGTACCACTACTAAATATTTATTGGTACCACACATGGTAAATGGAAGAGTCAGATTCCATGACCTTTTTAAGACCCCCCCCCCGGCTAGCACGAGGGTGACACTATAATGTAATATCAGTCAACAGATGGATTGGATCACACATGGTCGTCCATATATCACAAGGGAATCATCTCACGCATGGTCATCCCAAAAGAAGGAGTGTGTCACATATGTCCATCTATATATAATAAGGAAACCAGCTCATGCATGGTCATTCCATATATCACAATGATATCATCTCATGCATGGCTGTCTTTTAGTTATGCCAGTTAAGTGTCTTTTAGCATCAATCAAGTAATACTGTACAAAACCATAACAAGCACCACAAAGACAAGTTTATGATACAACTTTCAAAGATAGAAACATATAAGGTGCAAACTTGTCACACTATCACCACATAACACCTGTACATGGCCATTCACAAAATCATCATCACTAATATATAACCACTCAAGGTTATCACTAATGTCACATTATTGTGGTATATCACTTCTCAATAGGTATCAAGCCGTCACCGGGTCATATGACCCATGTCACGGGTTAACAACCTAACTCCGCTGTACACCTCAAGCACCAACATAAGGTGTACAATAGAGTTAAAGTTGTCTGTCCCTGAGTGGATCAAACACATGAATATATAAATGCACCGAATAAAGAGCTTCCATACATAAACCAAATTGTTCATTACATAGGGGCTCGAAGGCATAGGAGTGCTACAGAAGAAACTTAATACATGAGAAACTAATTACAGAAGAAAAGAACATAATCTAAGAGTCCCATTTAGCTTTAGCATCCCCATGATAGATCTGATTTTGTGAGCCAGCATATAGAGTAGTGACATCATGTTCCTTTCATCATGAGCATCATAAGCAGAATGTACCTATAAAACATATGCAATTGGTACGCGTTAGCACAATATATAAATATATTGTACTGAGTACACCTCCGTGTCATTTAATTATACCTCACAACTTGGCAACAAATCAAGGGAAAACGATAATCACTTGGTAATGGAAAGGAAAAACTTATAGTATATCAACAACACACTTATTGCAAGAGAAAAATGTTATAAACACAAGAATCTCATGTTTTAGCCATTTTCAACCAATATGTGAGTAATTGCTCAATCACATGCACTATTCTACCAAAGAGATCTAGTGCTCATTGTACTATTCTGTCAAAGAGATCTAGTACTACTTTGAGGTGCACTATTCTACCAAAGAGATTTAGTGCTCATTGTACTATTCTGCCAAAGAGATTTAGTACTACTGTTCAAGGCACTATTCTACCAAAGAGATATAGTGCTCATCACATGTCGGTTCAGTTACATTTAGTTCTTGGTGATCATATTCATAACTATAGGAAAACATGGAACACATATTTCTAAATTAGCAATTAGATATACTCATAGGATTACTTCATTACATTTATACATTACAAACAAGGAACATAATGACCAAGTGGGAGGTAATGGCGTACCTTATACTCAAAAGTGGGGAGTCCTGAGATGCTCCTCACTGGTATCTTTGATTTCCTGAAATTATTGGAGATTTGGTATTTATTAGTTATATTGTTCAAATCACCATTATTAAAGAGTGTATAAAAAGGCCCTTTTATAGTTTTGGAGTCATGAGAGTTGAGTACGAGTCTTAGAGCATGGATTTGAGTCCAAGATCATTAATTTCGCATCAGAGTAGGTTTATAAGGTCAGAATCATGGTCTTTAAATCATGATGGTTAAATATGCACATATTGATAAGTCCAAATAGGGAAGAGAGTGATAATTAGGTTTGATTGATAATTGAGTCACAATATTTGGATCTGATCATTCCATAATAATATAGATGCAAAAATATGATGATCACATCTTTTTGGTGATTTAAACAGGTTCGAGTATTTTCTAAATAATTAAACAAGATATAGACAAAAATAAACATGAGTATTTATTAGAGTCATATTTAGGGTCCAAAGATGTCAGATTCATGATCCTTGCATTTTTCTGATCAAAATGGAGTATTTATTCATATTTTTCTTACACTCCTACTATTTTTAACGAATTTCCCAAGATTAGGTCATAAACTGAATTTCGAGTTGATAAATGAAAATAGAAAAAGCGTGGACCGTTGGATGTTCAGATCCAACGGTCGATATATCACGTGCATAAGTTTGAGACGGATGTGGTGGGTCAAAGGCTGCTTACTTGGCAGATTGTGGTTCATCCACTTGGATTGACGTGGACTCGCGTGATTGGTCCAACTAAGCTAGGCGGGTCCCTCCTTCTCCTTGCTCAAAGTTTCACAGCAGGTGGGTGACACGATCTCCAGCGAGCCCTCTTCAGCAGCTGGGACTTATTCGTGTGCGGGTGAAGGCCAGGTTACATTCGTGGGAGCTTCCCGCAGCTAGACGGGTTGGTTTCGGGGCGTGGCTCCTCCTGCGATGCCGGGTCGACAAGATGATCGGTGAGCTGCACAGCTTGCGGCGGAGGGAGATGGAAGGGGGGAGCAGCAGGCGAGGTACCTCGGTGTTGAGGCACCGGTAGGTTGGAGGAGAGTGATGCGGAGCTTGGCGAGCCGTCAGAGGTGAAATAGGAGGCTGGGAGTAGCCTACCCAGTAGCTCGACGGCGGCGGGCAGGGCTGAGGTGAGAAGCACTGAGCTCGGGGCGAGGGGTATTCGTTCCAGGTGAAATGAACCTCTAGGGACGTCAAAGGGAGGTCGAGGAAGGAAAAGGTGTGCTTAAATAGAGGTGGGGGTGAGTGAATCGCAAATGCCCAATTGGGCTCCGTGGTGGTTGGAGAACAGGTCACACCGACGAGGTCGTGGAGAGGGGTGTGGTCCTCTCTGGAGGTCGTGTGTGGGGTCATCGGGTTCGTGGAGGTGAGAGGAGTCATTCTCCTCAGTTGGATTCTTGTGAGAGTGGGTAGGGGCAAAGATCGTGGTTGGGGTTCAAACTCGTGGTTGTAGCCACGTCTCCCCGGGTTGACCGGAGGTTGGGGACGACCCCATGGCTGTCCGATCCTTCTTTAGATCTGTGGGTGTGCCATCGGGTGGCCAGGGTAGCTCAGGGAGGTGAAGATGTGGATCGCTACCCTTGGCTCTGCGTCACAGGGTAAAATGCCCATCAGATGATCAAATACATTAGGTTGTATACTTATGTGATTTAAAAAGGAAAGAAACATTATGTAATCTTTGAAAATTTGTAGAGAGGGATATGAATGACCAATTGACATGAAATTTGGACCATAGCTTCACCATAACCTACCCCACATGTTGGTAAAGTTTGGGATCGAAATTCCAATCTTTGAGTTATCAAATAATCTTTAGGATAGTTAGGGTTTTGAAATAGATTAAAGATTAAAGGAACAAAGCATAAAAGAAATTAGAAAAGTCACTTTATCACAACCCATTCACGCCATCCCTATATCACAAGTGACCCAACATGCCTTATAAAGGCTCATTCAACCTATGTCACATCATACTCATCATAGCATGCACTAGCTATGAAGTTCAAGTTCATGTCATCTACATCGTTAGAAATTGATAAACAAGAGAAAGATATCATCAGAACATAATAGCCATTCCAAGAAAGAGAAGCAACCATGTCGCCGTACACATCATTAGGGTTAGGGTTTTCCATCCCTAACTGATTAAGGTTTGAAGATAAGTTCAATCACTAATCCTAGGTTCATCACCTCCCACCATATTGGAGTGTATGAGGGTTAAGGAACATCATTAGGGTTGATTAGACATTATTCCAAACAATATTCTACATGGCTTATACATTACACATGCCAGAGCATCATTAAGTATCCAAACATACCTCTCAACAACCACCATTAACATGTATCTCGACCACTAACATCATCATGTGTCTTGACCACATAAACATCTAGGTAGCAACCATCCAACCCGGTCCATGTCACACCGCAACACCTAGGGTGTCTCGACCCATCTAGGGTTAGGGTTCCACCTACTAAAGGCTCATGTTGTGACCTCAAGGAGCATGGGTGTCTCGACCTCAAGCCATAGTAGCAACTGGAAACCCAATACCAACATGTCATGACCTCTCTTAATGACATGTCATGACCATGACAAGGGCAAGACTATAGCCCAAAAACTAGGGAAACAACCCAACCAAAATAGGGGTCAACATGATCATCAACACAAGTGTCGTGACCTCTGTCAACACTAGGTTCAACTCATCATAAGGGAAGCTTTTCGATCATGACTAGCCATGGTCGTGACCAGCATTGGGTAGGTGTCTCGACCATCCTAAGGAATGATATCTTGTTCTCAAAATAGAAACAAAACTAAGGGAAAAACCATGATCATCGTGAAGGGAAAAGGCTCATACAAAACGATCACCATAAACCCTAGGTCATACATCATGAACCCACATGGAAGGTTTTTGTCTAAGAGAGAGGAAACCATGATTAAGGTACCCAAAATAGAACCTAAACTCCCTTCAACATATAAGAGCTTGGACATCATGCATGTGAGAAAAACCAAGGTCAAAAGTAAAGAGAGATCACCATAATACCACAATTACCAAAATCAGGTATATGAAATTAGGGGTTCAGATTTCATCCAAATCGAGCAAAATAAACACCACCAAACACATTCTAGAGACTATCATCATCATCTAGAAAGTTAGGGGAAAGTTTTAGAGAGAGAACATAGTTTCTTGCATGTATAAAAGAGTGCAAGTAATAGAGAGGGAAAAGGGTTATATAACTCACCTTGAAGAAGATCACCACTAAGGATTCCCAGCTCCAAGACCAAGGCTCTAAGCACATGATCCAAAGGTTGAAGAAGCTCCACTCTCAGCTACAAGAGAACCTCAAGAACAAGAAGATACCAAGGACAAAGCTAGCAAGAAAAGAGAGCAAAAGCTCTAGGCCAAACCAAAAGGAAAAGAGGGAAAGAGAGGAGAAACATTTGTCACACTTGGGTCTACCTTGTCAAAACATGGCCCATGACCCTTGTGAAGAGGAGTTTCTCTCTCAAAATGACCACCATGGAGAAACCATAGTCTAGGGCTGAGAAAATATAGGAATATGGAGGTAGGATATCAAAGAAAATGTCATCAAGGAAGGTACAAACTTACTAAGGGTTGAAGATGAGTTACGGTCACCACAAGCACCACATGCAAGAAGAGTTTGGTCACCAAGCTCCAATGTCAGATCTCCTTGCTCGACCAAGCTCCAAGAAAAAGAGAAGGAAGAATATGGAGGGCCAAAAGGGTGACAATTATGGAGATATAAGGGGTTATATATGTGGAAGATGAGAGAGAAGGAAAGGGGTAATGTCTCAACACTCTAAAACACCAAAGGGACACTTGTCCACTGAAGAGACCAACATGCAACCACATGAAACCACCTTAGCCATACATGCAAGACATGGTGATACACTATAGGTTGGGTATGAACCACCTTGGTCACCAACATGGTCGTGGTCGTGGTCCTCCCACGGATCACCATCCATGGTCGCGACAAGCACCATCCATCACCACAAGGTCGAGACAAGAGATCTCCATATCACCTGGGTCGAGACATTCTACAAGAAATCAAACATTTTGACCCAAGACCACCTTGGTAGTGACCTAAACACCTATAGGGGGTTTCTCGACCATGACACCCACCAAAACTCACCCTAGTTCATGACCTAGGTCAAGGCAACCCACTAGGTACACATGGGTCGAGACACTCAAGACTCATAGAAACCCTAATCACCATTAAGGGTGACACTCTTCAACCAAGGCTCAAACAAGGTGCCCACTTATTTCTCTCTCCTATATATGATGTCAAGAAAGATAATTAACACTCTAGATGTGACAAATTGCACATCAACCCTCTTACTTTGGGCCAATTGCAATTTGCACCAAAACTAGCACATAAAGCACAAATAGCATCCAAATAAGCTCAAACTTGAAACTTAAGCTCTCCACAAGCCCTAATTATGTCTCAAAAGTTTATAAAAGGTTATAATTACATGATTAAGCCAAATCAAATAGGGTTACCCTAAAACTCAGGTCAGGGTTCTTACAAGCCATAAACCCCTAACAAGGATTTTGCCCCTAAAATCCAAAGTGAAAAGAGATTGGTATTACCTCCACATCTCTATCTCAAGCCCCTACTAAGGTCAACCCAAAATAGATATAAATGGATGTGATTATTAGAATGAAACAAATACATCTAACCTATCTCAACTCGAGGGTTGACCTCTCCTTCTAGATGACTCAAGGCATAAAGTCGAGTCGTTGTTTGTTGTCATCCTCGTCCCCCACTGGCATGTCCGGAGGAACCAACCTGTGATGTTTGTCCATGACATCTTCCACCTTTATTGTAATGTTGTCTCGGTGAGCCATGCTAGATCTCAGACCCTAACCTAGAATTTGACATTTTGGACTTAGCCAAACAAGGCTAAAGGTTAGACCTAAATAGATGTTTAGTATAACCCCAATGAGATAATGCATGTATATATCACCATAATGTAACCTAATATTCTAACATTAATCTTATGTTTATAATGGATACATAAAATATTCCACATAACTCATTTTGGTGGTAATATGAAGATAAGAAACTTAATTGGATGAACAATTTAGATAACGGGTCGTTAATGGGCCATATTACATATCTCATAAAAATAAGTCTAAAAAGTTGAAACAAAATTCAAATTCAAAACCTACATATCAAAATTAGCCTACATGTCAAATTTCATCTAATTTGGACAACCTTGAAATATTAAGATAAGTTTAGGAGAGAGAAAATGAGTAAAGGAATAAGTAATGAATAATGTTATTATATAACTTAATAATATGTAAATGATGTAAAATTCATACTCGACACATCAAAGATAACTTGTGGATGAAGTTTGGTCCAATTTGGATGTTGTTTGTGCAAGTTATGCAATTTTAGGTACATTTTGGACTTTTCTACAATTTACCCAATTGGGAGGTTTTCTTAGAAAATTGTCACATGAATTATAATCCTTATATATTACCTTACCCTTCTTGAGTTTTTGAACCATGGGGAACCTAGTTGCACCTTGGTTTGAAGATGTTTCTTTCCAAGGGCATTTTAGGGATTACTCTCTTTATAAATGAGCTTATCTTTAGAAGCTATCAACCAATGAGATTATTTCTTTGATTGGGGGTCGGTTGGGATGTCCTATAAGTGTCCATAAACCGAAATTTTATATTCAAGAAGCCTCTATGAGATGTCCTCTTACATGGCCATGAAATCCCTAGCCTAAGGACACATTGAAAGTTCCATGGACACCTCATGCTTGACTTCTTCCTTATCCATAAAGGTTTGCATGTCCATAGGAACCCTTAGCATTGAACACATGGAAAGTAATTTGACACCTAATGCTTGACTTATTACTTATCCAAAAAGGCTTTCATGTCCATGGACACCCTTATACATGACACATGGAAAGTCCCATAGACACCTTATGCTTGGCCCCTTGTTTATAAAGCCATGCCTACTCCTTCCCACCTCCCAATCTAAGAATCAATCCTCTCCTTTATTTCCTCTAGCTTAGAGAATAACCCCTACTCTGTTTGGACATGAAGGTGTTGTCCCAAGGTAAAATAAGGTGCCTACCTTGGTGAACAAGGCTTCTAGGGTTTCAAATTGTCTCTATTTAGGATTTCTTAAAGCTCCTCCTTGGAGATTTTGACCAAAACTAGTAAGTATCCTCCTTTCCTTCCCTATTTTCATGTTTTTAGTCTTCCTTCCACCTTCCTATAGGTCATAAACATGGCCTTCCATGGTGAAACCCCACCTAGAACCCATAAACACCCCATCTCCATGTTCTTTTGTTAGGGTTTTTCACCTCTAAAGTGGAGAAGGTGCTTCTTGCTCGAGATAGGATCTTTGTTGGAGAAACCAGCCTCTCTAAGCTTGGGAACCTTACTTATTAGATATGTCCACCTTCCCTAGAGGTTCTTTAGAGGACTAGGCTTGGCTTGGACTATTTAGACTCTGAAGTTGAGGTATGTTTGCAGACCCGATTATTCATATTGAGCACTTTCTCTCTCTTATTGTATGATGTATCCCCTATTCTTCTATATTGAGAAATTCACCTATGCTTATTCATTCTCTTTGTCCTATGTACATTAGCTTATACACAATGTCTTTTCTTTTGAAAATCATGGTTCATGTGAACTACCTTATTTGATATTGATCATGTGATCATGGATATTCTTTTGAACTCTTATCTTATGCTTTGTTCATGATGGAACTCTAAAAGATGGCATGTGATGTCTTTTTCCCACTTATGAGGTGGATGTATATGTTGGTCACTTATGTGGTGAATAGTTTATATATTCTGACTATACTTTCTACTTGACTCTACATTTAATATTCTATGTCATTCAGTAGCACTAGAGTAGTGTAATTGCATTGGTTTTTTATGGTAGATGTATTATTTCCTACTGAGTAGATGTGATATTTTTTTCTCTTTGGGATGGAAAGGAACCTCATACCCAGGGCAAGATGTGTGATTCTTGGCCCATGTTTCATATATTTAGGAGATTGGCATTATTCTTTTCTCTATCAGGTTTCAAGTTTATGAGACTTGGCCGCCTTTTTGTTTATATTGTTCTAGGGCTATGTTTATCTCGCATGCATGCAGGTTGATGATATGGGGTGTGTGCCCTAATTCTTTACATGTTCTTGTGTGGCCCAATCTTTATGTTTTATTAATGACAAGTATTCTTTTGTTATCATATGATTTCAATTCCTTTTCTCTTGATACCCATTTGGGTGGTTCTTATCCTTTCTATGGGAAGCCTTTTATATTTGATGTTTGTTATTCCATATATTGCTCAATTTCCTATTTAGTATGCACATACCAGCCTTTGTTGATGTCATCTATTTTCTCTTCTTGTTGGGGTATGCTTCCAACCCTAGGTGAAGGACTTGGATGATAAAGCATGAAGTTTTGGACTAGTTTAAGGATTTAAAGCTCGGAGACAAAGTTGTTATGGTTTAGATTTCCCTCTACTTAGATCCTTATGTTGTATCATCCATGTGAACCCATATGGGATATTATGATGTACTTTTGTAATCTTTTGTCAAAATTGAATATAGTCATTATTTTTATTCTGATGCTACACTTTGGTCTTTGTCATACCATTATAATAAATTTGGAAAAATTATACCTATTTCAACATACCTTTGAGTGTGTTTGGAATATATGTTAATTCTTCAAAATAAAATAGTAAGGGGGTGATCTCACACTCCTTACAGCATGATATCAGAGCCCATGGTAGTCAAAATCTAATTATTTCAAGTTTGTCTCCCTAGTTAGAATCCTTGCCTTACCTTTAAGTGACATGTTTTTCCTAGAGTTGATCAATAGATGATGAAGGGTTATTTTAGGATCCTATAGTTTCATATTAGAATAATGATGAATAGATTATTAAAATACTTACAACTAAAAGATGCATAAGTAACCATAGTAACTTGAGGTTGTTCAGCTTGGCCTTTAGGCAACTACTAGTACATGAAGTTGAAAACAAAGGTGTCTAGAAAGGATCAGGGTTCGGGGGCTGGAAAGATTTTCCTCCGCACCACTAGCTTGGTTTATGAGGACTCTTGAATCCATATGATATCGGTCTGGCCTGAGCTGATATGAATTGTTCAAAATAGCATGCTTTTAAGAAATAGTAGCCTTAGACATCTATATGATTTATCTTTAGGGACCCTAATATGTTGAACTAGTCTCCTAGGAGTAAACACTTGTTTGAGGATGGACAAGAGAAAGCTAACCCATAGTTCATAGTTAGTATCTACAAGTTATGTTTCTTTTTTTGTGTGATGCTTATGTAGTTTGATGTAAGGAAGTGTAGTTGAACCTTTTCTACCTAAAGAATAGTTTTGACTTAATAAGACTAATCCTTGAATCCTTTAAGGGGTGGTGAATAAGTTGTTTTCTTATATGTGGATGTTTTGATTTTGAGGACGAAATCCCTATAAGGGGTGGTGTGCTGTAACATACTAGATCTCGGACCCTACCCTGGAAGTTGACATTTTGGACTTAGCCAAACAAGGTTGAAGGTTAGACCTAAATAGATGTTTAGTATAACCCCAATGAGCTAATTCATGTATAGATCACCTTAATGTAACCTAATGTTCTAACATTAATCTTAGGTTTATAATGGATACATAAAATATGCCACATAACTCATTTTGGTGGTAATACAAAGATAAGAAACTTAATTAAATGAATAATTTAGATAATAATTTAGATAATGGAATGTTAATGGCCATATGACATATCTCATAAAAGAAATATCAAAACTATAAGCAAACTTAAAATTCGAAATCTACATATCAAAATTAGCCTACATGTCAAATTTCATCTAATTTGAACTACCTTGAAATATTAGGATAAGTTTAGGAGAGAGAAAATGAGTAAAAGGCATAAGTAATGAATAATGTAATTATATAACTTAAAAATATGTAAATAATTTAAAATTCATATTCAACACATCAAAGATAACTTGTGGATGATGATTGGTCCAATTTGGATGTTGTTTGTGCAAGTTATGCAATTTTAGGTACATTCTGGACTTTTCTATAATTTACCCAATTGGGAGGTTTTCTTTGCAAATTTTCACATGAATTATAATCCTTATATATTACCTTACCATTCTCGAATTTTTGAACAATGTGGCATCTAGTTGCACCTTGGTTTGAAGGTGTTTCTTTCCAAGGGCATTTTATGGATTACTCTCTTTATAAATGAGCTTATCTTTAGAAGCTATCAACCAATGAGGTTATTTCTTTCATTGGGGGTCAGTTGGGATGGCCTATAAGTTCCCATAAACTGACATTTGATATTCAATAAGCCTCTATGAGTTGTACTCTTACATGGCCATGAAATCCCTAGGCTAAGGACACATGGAAAGCTCCATGGACACCTCATGCTTGACTTCTTCCTTACCCATAAAGGTTTGCATGTCCATAGGCACCCTTAGCATTGGACACATGGAAAGTAACTTGAAACCTCATGCTTAACTTCTTCCTTATCCATAAAGGCTTACATGTTCATGGGCACCCTTATACATGACACATGGAAAGTCCCATAGATACCTCATGCTTGCCCCCTTCTTTATAAAGCCATGCCTACTCCTTCCCACCTCCCAATCTAAGAAGAAATCCTCTCCTTTATTTCCTCTATCTTATAGCATAATTCCTACTCTATTTGGCCAAGAAGGTGTTGTCACAAGGTAAAAGAAGGTGCCTACCTTGGTGAAGAAGGCTCCTAGGGTTCCAAATTTTCTCTATTTAGGATTTCTTAAATCTCCTCCTTGGTGATTTTGACCAAAACTAGTAAGTATCCTCCTTTCCTTCCCTATTTTCATGTTGTTAGTCTTCCTTCCACCTTCATCTAGGTCAAACCCATGGCCTTCCATGGTGAAACCCGACCTAGAACCCATAAACACGCCATCTCCATGTTCCTTTGTTAGGGTTTTTCACCTCTAAAGTGGAGAAGGTGCTTCTTGCTTGAGATAGGAACTTTGTTGGAGAAACCAATCTCTTTAAGATTAGGAACCTTACTTATTAGACATGTCCACCTTCCCTATAGGTTCTTTGGAGTCCTAGGCTTGATTTGGACTGTTTAGACTCTGAAGTTGAGGTATATTTGTAGACCCAATTATTCATATTGAGCAATTTCTCTCTATTATTGTATGATGTATCCCCTATTCTTCCATGTTGAGCAATTCACCTATGCTTATTCATTCTCTTTGTCCTATGGACATTAGCCTATACACAATGTCTTTTCTTTTGAAAATCACATTTCATGTGAAATACCTTATTTGATATTGATCATGTGATCATGGATATTCTTTTGAACTCTTATCTTATGCTTTTTTCATGATGGAAATCTAAAAGATGACATGTGATGTCTTTTTCCCACTTATGAGGTGGATGTATATGTTGGTCACTTATGTGGTGACTAGTTTATATATTCTAACTGTACTTTTTACTTGCCTCTACATTTAACATGCTATGTCATTCAGTAGCACTAGAGTAGTGTAATTGCATTGGTTTTTATGGAAGATGTGTTATTTCCTGCCGAGCAGATGTGATATTTCATGCTCTTTTGGGATGGAAAGGAACCTCATACCCAGGGCAAGATGTGTGATTCTTAGCCCATGTTTTATATATTTGGGAGATTGGCATTATTCTTTTCTCTATCAGGTTTCAAGTTTATGAGAATTGGTCGCCTTTGTGTTTATATTGTTCTAGGGCTATGTTTATCTCACATGCATGTAGGTTCATGATATGGGGTGTGTGCCCTGATTCTTTACATGTGCTTATGTGGCACAATCTTTCTATTTTATAAATGGCAAGTATTCTTTTGTTATCATATGATTTCAAATCCTTTTCTCTTGATACCCATTTGGGTGGTCCTTATCCTTTCTATGGGAAGCCTTTTATATTTGATGTCCTTTATTCCTTATATTGCTCAATTTCCTATTTAGTATGCACATACTAGCCTTTGTTGATGTCATCTATTTTCTATTCTTGGTGGGGTATGATTCCAACCCTAGGTGAAGGACTTGGATGATAAAGCATGAAGTTTTGGACTATCTTAAGGAGTTAAAGCTTGGAGACAAAATTGTTACGGTTTAGATTTCCCTCTACTTAGATCATTATGTTGTATCATCCATGTAAACCCTTATGGGATATTATGATGTACTTTTGTAATCTTTTGTGAAAGTTGAATATAGTCATTATTTTTATTCCACTGCTACACTTTGGTCTTTTTCATACCATTATAAAAAATTTGGAAAATTTATACCTATTCCAACATACTTTTGAGTGTGTTTGGAATGGATGTTAATTCTTCAAAAAAATTTAGTAAGGTGGTGATCATGCCTCCTTACACTAGCTCTATCTTGACTTACCTCATCATATTTCACAAGGAAAAATGGTCTAGTATGCCCAATATGTCCACACATATAGCACGTCTTGCTCTCATACCAAGGCCTAGGCAGCCCTGTCACCAATACTAATGCAACACTTAGGCTCTTATAGGTGAAAAAATGTGGCTCCTCCCCTTACTAGCAGACCATTGCGTCAGTGCACTAGACCTCTATTTTGTTGGTGATGATGTCAACTTAGGTTCCTTAAAGCCACCTGACGATTGTCCTTAGTACTCACCAGGCCTCTTCTTGGCACTTTTCTCTCTCTTCTCAACCACAGATCTCTCTATCCTTTGAACTAACTCCACAAACATAGCAAAATTCTCTTTGTTCTTCAAGGCAGCCATCGGCGTCAACAACTCAACGTTCAATCCTTTCTCAAAACGTCGGATTCTCTCCTCATCCATAATAGCCATGTGAGGATATAACCTCAATAGCTCCATAAACCTTGATTCCTACTCATTGATCGACATGGATCCCTATTGGATCCTCTCAAACTGACTTATCTTCTCGTCTAGATAGGTTTGAGGAAAGTACTGACTGATGAATTAATGTCAGAATTCCTCCCAACCAATGACAACTCCAGGCCTCTTTTCCTCCTCTATGGCCCACCAATGACCAGCATTCCCCTTCAAAAGGTATACTACATGCTTCACCTTATCAGCCTCTGGGATACTAAGGATCTTGAAGGCTTTCTCTAGCTCTATTAACCAAAAGTCTGCATATGTTGGATATGTTGTCCCAACATATTCTACTACCCTAACACGTCTAATCCACTCAAAAGTCTTCCTAGAGAATGGGGATTCTGCATTGGAAAATGGTGCCCTAGACTGAGGTGCAAGCACCATATCTGCCATATGCGTCATGGTAGCCATGAGCTGCCCAAAAAGGGACTGAAAGTTAGGATTCTCAAGCATGGCTTGGTCAAACTAGGGACCCTCAGGCACCCAATCTTTTTGTGCCTAGTTCCTTCAACCTCCCCCCGGTGCAGCTACACTACTTTCAGCAGTGTGTTCTTCATATTTTCCAGACATCTTTAAGATTTTCTTTTTCTTCTACATAAGCTAAAATCACTATAAGATAGATTGGAGGACATAAGAACGGACACAAACCTTAGTCCTAGGTCCATGTAGACTCGACGAACCCAAAGCTCTGATACCACCAAATGTGACACCCATTGCCACACAAAGTAAGATTACTCAAAACTAAATGATGAAATAACACTATACAAGAGGATTACCAAAAAAACACTAAAAATAAAACTAATTGCACAAGGCACCAACATCAAAAAACTTGTGACATAACGATCCATATCATGTCACCTTTATGATATTTCTCATAAAATTTCATGCTTACAACATGTTTCATAGACATACCTATTACACATGATATCTATTTCACTTGCATATACATGTACATCTGCCAACTATATACAGCAAAAAAGGCACAAAAACCAAAAACTCATATTGATAGCACAACCATAAACACACTGCACTATCCCTAAGGCCTGAGTGTACATGGATGACTCTAGGGCTCTATCACCAAAAGATAAGTTGTATATCCACCTCAAAAACTATTGGTCTTGTTACTCCTCCTCCTCAGTTGCACGATCTTTACATCCTCGTGCATGGCTACCTAAAAGATGTGTAAACCCATGGGGTGAGACCAAACATCCCAGTGAGAGATATAACTCTCAGCCAATGTTATTAAAGCACAAATAAGGTAACTAAAGCACATAAGTAAAGCTACATCTATGATAAGTAGATTCAATCACTGATGTAAGAGGGGCAGTTGTTATCATCTAAGTAGATGAGGTAACTATAATAGAGTAGTGGATTATTTTATAAACAAAAAAGGAATATGAAGAACATTTATATTTTCTTCCAACCAAACTATACAAAAGCAAGTAAAGCAACATCCAATATTTTTGTATTTGATCATACGAAAGTACCACTACTAAATCCTTATTGGTACCACACATGGTCAATGGAAGAGTTAGATTCCATGACCTTTCTAACACCCCCCCCCAAATAGCACGAGGGTGACACTACAATGTCATATCAGTCAATAGATGGATTGGCTCACGCATGGCTATCCATATATCATAAGGGAATAAACTCATGCATGGCCATCCCAAAAGAAGGAGTGGCTCACACATGGACATCCATATATCACAAGGAAATCGGCTCATGCATGGCCATTCCATATATCACAACAAGATCAAATTGTGCATGGTCACATTTTAGTTATGTCAATTAACTATCTTTTAGCATCAATCAAGTAATAATGTACAAAACCATAACAAGCACTACAAAGAGAAGTATATGACACAACTTTCAAAGATAGAAACATATAAGGTTGAAACTTGTCACACTATCACCACATAACACATGCACACTACCATTCACAAAACCATCATCACTATTATACATCCACTCAAGGCTATCACTAATGTCATATTATTGTGGGATATCACATGTGAATAGGCATCAAGCCATCACCAGATCATCGAAACCATTCACATCATCCCTATATCACAAGTGACTCAACATGCCTTATGAAGGCTCATTCAACCTATGTCACTTCATACTCATCATAGCATGCACTAGCTATGATATTCAAGAGAAATATATCATCATAACATAATAGCCATTCCCAGAAAGAGAAGCAACCATGTCACCATACTCATCATTAAGGTTAGGTTTTTCCATCCCTAGTTGATTAAGGTTTGAATCTAAGTTCAACCACCAATCCTAGGTTCATCACCTCCCACCATCTTGGAGTGTATGAGAGTTAAGGAACATCATTAGGGTTGATTAGACATTATTCCAAATAGTACTCTACATGGCTTATACATTACACATGAAAGAGAATCATTAAGTGTCCAAGCATATGTCTCAACCACCACCATTAACATGTATCTCAGCCACTAACATAATCATGTGTCTTGACTACATAAACATCTAGTTTGCAACCATACAACCTGGTCCATGTCACGACCACGACACCTAGGGCGTCTCGACCCATCTAGGGTTAGGGTTCCACCTACCAAGGCTCATGTCGTGACCTCAAGGAGCATGGGTGTCTCGACCTCAAGCCATAGCAGCATCTCATGACCCAAGACCAACATGTCACAACCTCTCTTAAGACATGTCATGATCGTGACAAGGGTAAGACTATACTCCCAAAACTAGGTCAACAACCCAACTAAAATATGGGTCAACATGACCATCAACACCAAGTGTCGCGACCTTTATCAACACTAGGTCCAACTCATCAAAAGGGAAGCTTTTCGACCAAGACTAACCATTTTCACAACCAACATAGGGTAGGTGTCTCGACCATTCTAAGGAATGATATCTTGTTCTCGAAATAGAAACAAAACTAAGGAAAAAACCATGATCATCATGATGGGAAAAGGCTTATGCAAAATGGTCACCATAAACCCTAGGTCATACGTCATGAACCCGCATGGAAGGTTTTCATCTAAGAGAGAGGAAACCATGATTAAGGTACCCAAAATAGAACCTAAACTTCCTTCAACATCTAGGCACTTGGACATCATGCATGTGAGCAAAACCAAGTCAAAGGTAAAGAGAGATCACCATAATATGACTATTACCAAAACCAGGTACATGAAATTAGGGGTTCGTATTTAATCCAAACCAAGTAAAATAAACATCACCAAACATGCTCTAGAGACTATCATCATCATCTAGAAGGTTAGAGGAACATTTTAGAGAGAGAACATAGTTTCTTCCATGTATAAGAGAGTGCAAGTAATAGAGAGGGAAAAGAGTTATATAACCTGCCTTAAAGAAGATCACCACCAAGGATTCCAAGCTCCAAGACCAAGGCTCCAAGCACACGATCCAAAGGTTGAAGAAGCTCCGCCAAAGGATCCACTCTCGGCCACAAAATCATATCAATAACAAGAAGATACTAAGTTCAAATCTATCCCAAGAAAAGAGAGCAAAAATCTCTAGGCCAAACCAAAAGGAAAAGAGGGAAAAAGAGGAGAAACCTTCCTCACACTTGACTCTACCTTGTCAAAACATGGTCTATGACCTTGTGAAGAGGGGTTTCTCTCCCAAAATGACCACCATGGATGAACCATGGTCTAGGCCCGATAAAAGAGAGTAATATGGAGGTAGGAGATCAAATAAAATTCCATCAAGGAAGGTAAACACTTACCAAGGGTTGACGATGAGTTATGGTCACTACGAGCACCACATGCAATAAGTGTTCGATCACCAAGTTCCAAGGTCAGATCTCCTTGCTCCACTAGCTCCTAGAACAAGAAAAAGAGAAGGAAGAATATGGAGGGCCAAAAGGGTGACAAGTATGGAGAGATAAGGGGTTATATAGGTGGAAGATGAGAAAGAATTCAAGGGATGATGTGTCAACATTCCAAGGTACCAAAGGAACACTTGTCCAATCATGAGACCAACATGCAACCACCTTAGTCATGCATGCAAGACATGGTGATACACTATAGGTTGGGTCTCTACCACCTTGGTCACCCACATGGTCTCGGATGCAAGCCTCCCATGTATCACCATCCATGGTCATGACAAGCACCATCCATCACCACTAGGCCAAGACAAGAGATCTCCACATCACATAGGTCGATACATCCTACAACAAGGCAACCATCTCGACCCAAGACCACCTAGGTCATGACCTCAACACCTAGAGGGGTTTTATCGACCATGACACCCACCAAAACTCACCCTAAGTCGCGACCTAGGTCAAGGCATCCCACTTGGTTCACATAGGTCGAGACACTCAACACACATAGAAACCTTAATCACCACTAAGGGTGACACTCTTCAACCAAGGCTGAAACAAGGTGCCCACTTATTTCTCTCTCCTACATATGATGTTAAGAAAGAGAATGAACACTCTAGAGGTGACAAATTGCACATCAACCCCCTACTTTGGATAAATTACAATTTGTACCAAAACTAGCACATAAAGCACAAACATCATCCAAACAAGCTCAAACTTGAAATTTAAGCTCTCCAAAAGCCCTAATTACGTATCAAAAGATTAGAGAAAGGTTATAAGCACATGATTAATCCAAAAAATAGGGTTACCCCAAAACTCATGTCAGGGGTCTTACATGGCTCATCATGGATCACACCATGTTTAACAATGTGTGATTCCTTCTCTCAGAAACACCATTATGTTGTGGTGTTCCTGGTGGAATCAATAGTGATAAAATACCACACTCCTCAAGAAGGTCATCAAACTCTTTGATAAAACAGTTGCCACCTCGATCATAGAAAACCATCTTAGTTTTCTTGCCAAGTTGGTTCTCTACTTAATTCTTGAATACTTTAAATTTTTCAAAAGATTATGTCGTGTGTTTCACGAGATACACCCTCCTCCAGCTATTGAACTTAAAGGCACATATATCACTATGCATGAGTTTGAAAATTTCATATGTCCTCTCACAATCTCTAGTAAAAGTCACTTTTTCCATCTTGCACAACAAACATAATTTTCATGTCTCGAGAGATTGAAAACCAGATGAATCTAAGTATATATACTTATGGAGTTAATAAATACACTTCCTTTTTATATGGAACAAGAAACAATGCCAGAGGTATGACATGTTTAAGTCATGAATTTTAAGTCATTTGGTATTTTTGTTATAAACTTGTTTCTCAATCTCTAACAAACAAATATCATAAGACATTGGATCACTATCATAAAAGATATCATCCAAAATTATAGAGAAAACTTCATTCTTTATTAGGAATAAAAAACTATTCGTGTGCAAAAAAGAACAGAAATAGCATTTCTACTTATGGAATATATGTAATAGTAATTGTCTAATTCTATTACATGACCTAAGGCACTGATAAACAATTCCTACAACCATAGTAGCAACCTTTTCTTCATTAGTGACTTGTAGTTCCATAGCTCCCTTCTTAAGGGTTCTATTTCTTTTCAGTTGCTCCACATTACAACATATGTGAGATCCACGTCATATATTTGATATCCATGATGAAGAAGTAGATAAGTTAATTTCATATAACATATAAACTCTTGGCCCATGGGGAAACCTATCTCTCTAGGTACTCCACATATTGTATCGTCTTTAACACATGAAGACCAACTAATTTCCCTCTTCCATCTTGTACTTTAATAATGTCTTTGATCTAGCATAACGCTCTTATCTAGTTTGTCCTTCAAACATTCCTTTGAGAAATTCAATCAATTCAAAGACCTCCATGTTCTTGATCTGATTCTATAGGTCAGGCACAATGGATGCTATCATGAGGCATGCCAAATCATTGGAATTATCACAATACATCTTGAATGCATCCTTTTCCACCTTTGATGCATTGGGATTGGGCTCTTAAGAAAAAACCATGATCCGATACGTCGATCATGCACTCATGATTGAGAACAATTCTCAATTTTTGGTGCCAATCCACGAAATTTTTTCCATTGACATTGTCCTTATCAATGACCGATCACAACAGAAGATTATTAGATATTTCATGTGATCTACACACAAAAAAATCATGATTTAAAACTTTGATTTGAAAACTTTTCATTTAGTTAAATTTAATTAAACATTTACTCACACAATTTTATTTTAATGAATATCCCTCATCATTAATCTGGAAAGTTGTAGAGAATAAATTTCTACTGGACCAAGGTCCATGTTTCATTGAATCATTAGTCAACTTTGGCTAATTACTCAAAACTCAATTATTTAGGTATGCAACTTTTTCCCATTACATCTAATTCAACCCTTGAATGGATGAGGAACAACTAATATTAAATTACATCATATGGAACACCCATTTGCATGCCTATAGGTGCTTAGTCGTATAAATGTTACATAATTAAGATGACCCCAGCCACTGATACTGATAAGACAATGTACCCTACTTTGGCAAAACCACACGTTTACCTCACAACTCACCAAGATGGACAATGCACATTGCTTTGGAAAGACCACATTAATAGATCAGGCCTAATGTGCATTGCATGTTGGAAGTCATATGAAGCTTATATTTAATGAAGGATTTTTGCATAATACATATGCATATCCAATCACCCCATATATATACATTATATATCATATATATAACAACCACCATAAGAGATAAAATCAATATGCAATGATAATGGCCGCCTAGGACAATCTTTCCCAGATAATGGAGGATTGAGGTAATCTAAGGTTTCCTACATCACATGCATAAACAAAAGATAATAACCCATGAACCTTTTATTCTTCAATCACAAGAGGCCACCATGGACAATCCATCATTTTTTATGATTGTTTCACATTCACCCTTCTTCATGTCCACTATGTTGGAACATATATCCTATAATATCATAAATGATTACATCATATGCATGAGAATCTTTGAGTTACCTTCGAGGGGAATAAGGTGGAAAGCCATACATTTAGAATCATCAAAGAAGGTATGTCCTACAAGTCATATCAAGAATTATAAACAATCAACCACATGTAATAAAAGCAATCACAATTAGGGTTTGCCCATAATCATGCATCACTCACCAAACATAACCATTTTGAAGCTTCACTTTGGATTTTCATGTATATATATATTATCATATCATAATATGATCATGGTGATACTATAGAGACATTCACATTAGCATGATTAATAAATTTCATCATATGAAATATACTCACTATCATCATCCAACAATTAAACTCGATTCATAATTTAAAAAATCCAATAAAGAGCATTAGACGTAGGTATGATACCAATATACGAATATCTAGAGTGGAAAATGCAGCAGAATAGAAAGATTTCCAAAGAATCCTTCAAGCAAGGTATGTTTAATGCAACAAAACTAGATTATCATTTATAAGTGTATACCTTATCATGCAAGATGGTCCAATGATTCAACTTGGAACACTTGGTGTAGATTTGGATCTTCCAATCTACATCTCTCTTAAACTTCTCTAAATTAGCAACCAAAACTTCTTTTTGGTGTCTCTGGAACTCTAGAAATTGCCTTGAGATGTGAGCAGAAATTTTTGTTTCTATGGATAATTATTGCACTCCGCCGGTGATGGTCTGTGGAGGATTGTGGTAAATATGTTGGTGATTTGTATAGATCCCAAGATCACATAATTGGATTTGTTGACCCCATAGACGACCTGAAGTCACCTCTGGTGGATCATACTATTATGTGGTGAACGTGTGTTGTAGATTGTGATGTTCCATCCCAAAGACTTTCACCTTTATTTGTATGCTCTATGTGGCATATCATGCCATTTCATCATGGAGATGTGTACTTGGAAGATCATTCCATTTCTCCATGGATACATTCTCCTCAACTTGCATTCCTAGTAGATCATGTCATCATGCCTTCCACACTTGTCGAAGTTACATCATTCCATTGTCACATATATTTGCACTCCATTGGTGAAGATCTTCATCTGGTAAAAATTCACTATGAGAATTCATCTCCATGGTATCCACATGATTACTTAAAGAACGTCATAGTTCCTAGTCTCTACATCTCCCTTTTTCTCTCTCTAAGTTTGTAATAGACCAAAGTTAGCTTTAGAAACCACTATTCCATGACGAGAAGGTTAGTAAGCTTGGTCCCCTAGTCTTCACCAAACAAGGATAAAATTTTATAGGATAATGTGCTTAAAACATGTATCGGAATGACAGTTGGTTTAGTCATGTGCAAACATCTAAAGTAAAGCAGAATTAATGGACTAAATATGTTAAGTAGGTAAAAGGTGGAATTCCATGCATAATAATAAAAACAACTCTTTTGAAAATATATTGACGATAATAGAATTCAATTAAGTAAATGATGGATATAAATATATAATATTTTTATAATGATCCAAATATCCTACTGGTGCCACAACTCATAAAAGGAAATCTTAAAAGTAAAATATAATGGTAAAATGTGTTCCTTGGGTCCCAATTCGTTTAGGATCTAAGCTTTATTTGAACGATATTAACTATCCTAATTTTATTTAGAGAACAAATATGAGAAAAATCCAAAAGTGGTAAATAAATTACTAAATGACTTCAAAAGTGGAAATAAACCCAAAAATCAGATTCTACATGCCAATATTAGTCTAGGTCTGAATTTTCACACTTATTGGATGATCTTATCTAACCCAATTTCATTTAGGAGAGAGAATATTATTTAAAGTCCAAAATATTAAATGAAATAATAGACATTATAAAATGGAAAATTAATAGCAAAATTGTATTCTTCATGTACTAATTTGTACAAATACAAGATTTTCCCTTATTTGAGATATGTTTGGACCCTCAATTAATTTAGGAAACAAAATATACTAAAAATATCAAAAGAATATACTAATCATTAATTGATTGCACTTTGGTTACTAAAGTTTCATGTCATTGTCTGTCATTCAGATAATGTTCCTTACATTACAAAGTATTTGTTGTCATGCTTGTTTCCCACTTTGGCTTTTAGTCGGTCTACCTGTACAGCGTCAATTTTCTATCAAATGACTCTTATATGTCTTCAACCTCAGCATGTTTAGGAAGGAGCAATCAGTTTTGTGAGTTTATATCTATCAATAATGGAGGATTTATTTTCAATTCAACCTCTCTCCCTCTTCTATATTTACTCACAGTTTAGTCTCCTTTGTATCCATCACTGCTTTCTACTTTAGAAAAACCCTAGGGTGGTGCTCAATTGACAAATATATAGTATGCACCCCGGTTCCCCTTTACCTTGCTTCTCCCCTAACCGTGCTCTATTTCTCCCCTTTCTTCTATTTCCTCACCACATCGGTGCTTCGTCCCTCCTTAACATCTTCTCAAAACCATCAAGCCACCTTCAGAAGTCGTGCAATGTTGTATGTGTGGCTCCTGTATCTCCAGAGGACACCTTCAAACTATGTCTTCCTAACAGGTACATTGGGACTCTGTTGGAGGTACTAAGACCTCGATAGGCACTGGAGAATGTTTGAGACACTTTTCCATGGACTCAGTAAGCTCACCACATCTCTGTGCCCTCCAATTTGAGTTACTGAGTGCTTCCTCCTTTTTTTTGTTTTTCTATGGTTTTGAATTCAAGATTTTATGTCAAGGCCATGTCTTAAATTTTATGTGGTTTACCATGTTATGACTCTGATATGATGTGTTTGATCTTATAAGGCTATTGGTTTCATCCAGTTTTCTTCAGTTGTGGACTTTGCAACCCACCTTCTCCATGCTTCCATGGAGGGTGAGTCCATTGTCTACCTGAACCTCATTCCAAACTCTCCTTAGGCTTGTGTGGTCAGGAAGGGTTAGGGAACCTCTGGGGATATTTCCTGACCAAGAAGGGTTCCTAATTCATGAACTTCATTCTCAGTTTTGGCCCCAAATTTTTGGGTCGTCAACATTGTTGGTTCATTTTGATTACGAGAACGAAGAAGATGATTCGTTGGTGTATGGCATGTATGCCCCTCTTGTTCTTGTGTTTTATATTTATCCAACTTGCATGATTTAGTCTTTTAACTAAGTTCCAGCTATGTGCCTGATGTAGAATTGAATGAGTTGGTCATTTCTGATAGGTCCATGCCAGATGGGTTGAATATGGATAAAGTTATATTATGTGGCATTTTTTGATTGGTCAACATTTCTGAAATTCATAGTAAAGCATATATAAATAAAAAATAAAATATGTTCTAAAATTATGAGATTTTTCTCCATCCAATGGTACTTATTTCACCGTCAAAATCCAATCTAATAAATAAGTGATTTTTATATATTTTTCCTAATTGGTTACAAATTATAAATTTAATAACTAAATAATTATAAGTTTGAAAAATAAAGTAAAATATGTTATGAACTCAATAAATATAATCTACAAGATGGTATTTTTTGATAATCTAAACTAATAAAAATAAAATTCTGATTTTTAGGGTTTATATAATTAATGTAAACCTAAGATTGAATGAGTTGGTCGATTGCTACCCCTCCCTGTTTGAAGCAACTTGCACAGGATACAGGGATTGCCTTGGAATATCACCAGAAATACTATTGGAATTCTGATGATGGATCCTTGATCAGTTCTGATGATCTTGACCCGGAGGTGTTAGAGGATTTTAGGGTGAACAAGGAACCAAGTTCTAAGAAAAAGAAGAAGAAACACAGGCGGACTGGAACTGAAGAGATTCCCATGTTAGACTTTTCTGGGTCTGTTTAGAATCCCTTTTATGATCCTTCCGTGGATGGGTGTGCTGGTATCTTAACAGGTGTAATATTTAGACTGAAGTCAGCTTGCTTTTCTATTGATGAGCCTAGTCTGTAAGTGGCTGGTTGGACTCTCTTCATGCAACACAACTATGTGGGTGTGCAGACTGTCAGTGTTCATGGATTGACGATGGCTGGATGCTGAAGACCTAGGTTTGTCCTGGATGGGGTTCCTTTAGTCTGTATATGTCGCCTGAATAGTTACCTATCTTGTATGGAGCTGGGTTAGAAGTGGCCGTTCACCTATCTCCAGGGAGTTTGCATGACGTGGCAGGTCATGCATTTCTCATCTGCTCCTTGTGCATTTCTCAGCTATCAGCCAACTCAAGTTGCAGATTAAGATGTGTCTGGAGAATGGTCTCTACTAAATTAGCTAGGAGTATCACATAGATATTTTTGTGGGTGTGGTTAATGTTTCTGTGTGATATTCTTCTTCTTTTGTAATTCTGTTCTTCCTGATAGGTCTCTATGATGCTCTTAGTTTTCAGATTCTGAGGTGTTTTTCCTAGCTCTGATTTGATGTGCTCTTCCTGCGTGGAGGCACATAGATCTAGTTTTATTTTGAGGCACTCATGTACCTAAAGTTTTTGGTTTTATAGTAACACACTTTTTTGCTGACCAAAAAAAATATCCTTGTCTCATGTCTTTAACATGGTACTTGTGGACTGAGACAGAATTAGGGTTTTTGACCTAGGATGCATATAGACTTCATGTGAGGTATGATTGCATTCCCTGCATTTTTATATTGAGCAGTTGACCCAAATACTCTCTCTCTCTCTCTCTTGATTGCCTACACAATCTCTCTCTTCTGAAAATTTATTCCACGTGAAATATTCTATTTGATTCTGATCTTATGGTCACCTACTTTGTTGAATATTCTTTTTGACTCTTAATTGTACTTTTCTTCTTGATGGAACCCTAATTTACCCAATTTTGTGGTGGATGATTTTATTGTCCATTTTTGTGATGGTAATCTTAATTATTCTATAAAATATTGAAATTTATACTTGCCCCAACATTATGCAAGCCTTGTGATTCAGTATCCCTAGAGTAGTGTAATTACATTGGTTTTTGGGTTGTGTGCCCATGTTATATTCTTGGGATGGAGGTTGTGTGCCCCATACCGGGGTTGTATGCCCTCTTTTATATATATTGCGGAGTTTGGAAGAACATCATTCTCTATCAGGTTTCAAGGTTGTGAGCCTTAAAATGTCATTGTTATTTATATTGTTCGAGTTCTATGCTTATCTCATATGCATGCAAGGTGATATTTTTGTGATGGGTTTTGTGCCCAAAATGTATATATGCTTGTGTGGCACAATTTTTATATTTTATTAATGGCAACTGTTCTTTTATATATCATATTTTGGAAATTCATATTTCCTTTTGATACCCGCTTGGGTGATACTTGCCTCTTCTATGGGAAGCCTTACTTAGTTGGCATATTATATTCTATGTATTAATCAATACATATTTAATGAGCACATACCAGCCTTTATGCTGATGTATCTACTTGTTCTCCTTTTTGGGGGGTATGCTTCCACCCCAGATGTAGGATTTGGAAGATTGAACTTGGTGACATGGACCTGCTAGGTGGAGCTCTTGGGGAGATAGAGTTGAGATAGCCTGATATCCCTCTACTTGGATCCTTATGTTGTGACTTTCATGTAAACCCTAGATGGGAGATGATGACGTACTTTTGCAAAATGTAATATAGTCAAGAAATTTTATTTTGATGACATACTTTAGTCTTTTTTAATACCATTATTTGAGAAGAAAAAAATGTACACCTATTCTAACATACATTTTTAGTGTGTTTGGAATCAATGAACTTGTTCCTTAAATTAAGTAGGGAGTGGGTCCCCTTTTGGGCCCCACTCCTTACATGATGGTATCAGAGCCCATAGTGGTCAGATTTCTGACAAATTCAATTCTGTCTCCCTAATTAGAACCCTTTCCTTGCATAGTCACCCTCGAATTGATATGCTTACATAAAACTATCTAAAGTTGATTAAGAGGTGGTGAATGAAAGATTTGGAATCATAAGAAAAACACGTATGAATCTTGATGAGAAAAACCTAGTGTGAGGTTACCCTTAAGATCATGCATAGGTTGTTGTAATGTATCTCTTGAAAATTTTGAATTTTAACTTTAGGGTGGTTTTTGGCTTGAGGATGAGAAAGTAGTTAATAAGGAGATGATATATGGAGTTCCTTGTGACTCCATTCTCGTGATTGATTTTGATTCATCTTTTATTTTATGTCGAATAGATTTCATCGTCAAAAATTATTTTCTAATATACTATTTTACGTACAAAAGAAAATTTTATGGATTTATTGATGTTTTCTCAAACTGGGTCGCAAGGAAGGGAGGTATGAAGTTTGAAACAAAAAATGCTAGATTAGTTGAAATTGATATCCTAAACCCTAGCTTTGGCTATGTAGTTATGACTAGGAATATCTGGCATCTATTGTGCATTATGACCCTTATTTTCTAGGTTAGAAACACAAGGACTTAAAGATCAACCCTAGGAGGGTATTACTTGTTGGTAGAAAGCTTGACCAACATAAACCCTAAAATGTTCACAACTAAAAGATACATAAGTGGACATAGTACTTTGATGTTGTTTAGCTTGACTTATTAGGTTAAACCTTTTTAAGCGTTGGAGAATAGGTGTTTGATATTATGGATGATTATATTTCTAGGAGGAAATCCTTTTAAGGGGTGAAGTGTTGTAATAGACCAAAACTTAGCCTTTTAACTCTAGAAACCCCAATTCCATGACTAGAAGGTTAGTAAGCTTGGTCCCCTAGTCTTGACCAAACAAGGATAAAATTTTATAGGATAATGTGCTTAATACATGTATTAGAATCACAATTGGTTTATTCATGTGTCAACATCTAAATTAAATTATAATTAATAGACTAAATATGTTAAGTAGGTAAAAAGTGGAATTTTGTGTGTAATAAAAAATATAACACTTTTGAAAATATATTGTTGAAAATAGAATTCAATTAAGTAAATGATGGATATAAAGATATAATATTTTGATAATGATCCAAATATCCTAATGGTTCCATAACTCATAAAAGGAAATCTTAGAAGTAAAATATAATGGTAAAAATGTGTTCCTTGGGTCCTAATTAGCTTGGGATCCAAGTTTCACTTTATTTGAATGATAATAACTATCCTAATTTTATTTAGAGAAGAAAATAAAAGAAAAATCAATTGGATTTTAAATATATTACTAAATGACTTCAAAAGTATAAATAAACCCCAAAATCAGATTCTATATGCCAATATTAGTCTAAGTCTAAATTTTCACATTTATTGGATGATCTTATCCAACCTAGTTTAGCTAAGGAGAGAGAATATTATTTAAAGTCCACAATATTAAATGATATAATAGACATTCTCAAAATAGAAATTAATAGAAAAGCATATTCCTCATGTAGTGAAATCTAGGTGCAAGATTTTCCCTTATTTGAGATATGTTTGGATCCTCAATTAATTTAGGAAAGAAAATATACCAAAAATATCAAAAGAATATACTAATCATTAACCCATGCACTTTGGTTTACTAAACTTTTGTGTCATTGTTTGTCATGCAGATAATGTTCCTTATATTACAAAGTATTTGTTGTCACACTTGTTTACGACTTTTCCTTTTAGTCAGTCTACATGTGCATTATTGATTTTCTATCATACGGTTGTTATTTGTCTTCAACCTCCATCTGTTTAGCATGAGAAACCATTTTTGCGAGTTTTTAGCTCTGAGTAATGGAGGATTTTATTTCCCTTCAATATCTCCCCCTCTTCCATATTTTCTCATGATTTATTCTTCTTTGTATTTGTCACCTCTTTTACCTTATGAAAAACCCTAGGGTGGTGCTCAATTGACATATTTATATATAATCTTCACTCGGGTTCCCCTTTACATTTATTCTCCCATGATCATGCTCTATTTCTCCCCTTTCTTCTATTTCCTTGCTGAAATGATGCTTCAAACCTCCTCCACATTGTCTAAAAACCATCAAGCCGCCATCAGAAGTCGTGCAATGTTGTGTGTGCGGCTCTTGTCTTTCCATAGGACACCCCTCAGACTTTGTCTTCCTGACGGGTATAGTGGGACTGTGTTAGATGTTTTGAGACCTCCATAGGTCCTACAGAATGTCTGAGTCACTTTTCCTTAGACTCAGGAAGCTCCTCACATCTCTGTTTCCTCCAATTTGAGGTAGTGAGTGTCTCCCCCTTTTTTCTATTTTTGATGTGGTTTTGAATTCAAGATGCTATGTTGATGCACTATCTTCAATTTTCTGTGGGTTACCCTATTGTAACTCTGACGTACTTTGCTTGATCTTCTGAGGCTATTGGTTTCATCCAATTTTCTTCGATTGTGGACTTTATAGCTCACCTTCTCCATGTTTCCATGGTGGGTGTTCCCATTGTCTTCCTGAACCTCCTTCTAGACATTGCTTAGACTTGTTGTGGTCGGGAAGGGTTAGGGAACCTCTGGGGATGTATCTTGACCAAGAAGGTTTCTTGATTCATGAACTTCATTCCCAGTTTTGGTCCCAAACATTTTGGGTCATTGACATTGTTGGTTCACTGTGACTGCGAGAATGAAGATGATGATTCCTTGGTGTATTACGTGTATGCCTCTCTTGTTCTTGTGTTTTATATTTACCTAACTTGCTTGATTTAGTCTTTTCATTCAATTCTAGCTATGCGCCTGATGTAGGCTTGAATGATCTAGTCATTTCTGCTAGGGACATGTCAGATGGTTTGAACATGGATAAAGTTATATTATGTGGCTTTTTCCTATTGGTCAGTATTTTTAAAATTCATATTCAATCATATATAAGTAAATAAAATATGTTTTGAAATCCTGATATATTTTTCCATCCAATGGTACTAATTTCACCACCAAAATCCAATGTAATATATAAGCAATTTTATGGATTTTTGTATTGGTTACAAATTGTTAAATTCATAACTAATAATGTATAAGTCAAAAAAATAAAGCAAAATGTGTTATGAACTTAGTAAAATATAATCTACAAGATCGTATATTTCTAAAGTAATAACAATAAAAAGTTGATTTTTAGGGTTTATATAATTAATGTAAACCTAATCCTAGTCTCATATATGTCTGTAATAGGTTACTTGTAAACTAAGATGGAAATAGGGTTTTTGACCTTGGACACATATATACTTCATGTGAGGTATTATTGCATTCCCTATTTTCATATATTGAGTAGTTAATCCAAATTATATATTTTGATAGCCTACACAATCTCTCTCTTTTGAAAATTTATTGCATGTGAAATATTATATTTGATTCTGATCTTATGATCACCTACTTTGTTGAATATTCTTTTTTACTCTTATTGTACTTTTCTTCTTGATGGCACACCGATTTACCCACTTTTGTGGTGGATGATTTTATTGTCCATTTTTGTGAAGGCAATATTAATTATTTTATAAAAGACTAAAATGTATACTTGCCTCTACATTATGCTTACTTTATGATTCATTAGTCCTACAGTGTAATTACATTGGTTTTAGGGTTGTGTGCCCATGTTATATTTTTGGTATGGAGGTCGCGTGCCCCATACCAGGTTTGTGTACCCACTTTATATATATATATATATATATATATATATATATATATATATATATATATATGGGCCCATCTTTATTACCCGCGCGGGTAGCTACCCGCCCACTCTTCCCACCATTTTTTTTCAAAAAAATTTATTCGCAATTGTAGAGGACTATTTTGTCTAGCTCTCCAAAATAATTTAGCCAAAAATAATATCATTTGCCCCTCCAAAATCAAAAAACATGTCCTTATATATATCTGTTGTATATTTTGTACAGAGTTACTTTTTTGGCCAGTAGAGTTACTTTTTTGACACCATAGTTACTTTTTTTACAGCAGAGTTACTTTTTTGGCCAGGAGAGTTACTTTTTTGGCTGCAGGGTAGCGAAAATCCAGGCTACCCGCGCAGGCAACGAATCAACGCCATATATATATATATATATATATATATATATATATATATATATATATATATATATATATATATATATATATAGCATAGTTTGGCAGTACGACATTCTCTATCAGGTTTCAAGGTTGTTAGTCTTGGCCACCATTGTTGTTTATATTGTTCTATGCTATTCTTATCTCACAAGCATTCAGGTTGATATTTTTGTAATGTGTTCTGTGCCCAAAAAAAATTTATGTGCTTGTGTGGAACAACTTTTATATTTTATTAATGGCAAGTTTTTTTTGTATATCATCTTTTAGAAATTCATATATCCTTTTGATACTCGTTGGGTGATACTTACCTCTTCTATGTAAGCCTTGCTTATTTGACATCCTATATTCTTTGTATTGCTCAATCCAAATTTAATATGCACATACCAGCCTTTATGTTGATTTATCTACTTGTCTTCCTTTTGTTGGGGTATGCTTCCAATCCCAGGTGTAGGATTTGGAAGATTGGACTTGGTGACATCGACCTACTAGGAGGAGTTGTTGGGGGGATAGAGTTGAGATAGCTGGATATCCCTCTACTTAGATCCTTATGTTGTAATTATCATGTAAACCCTATATGGGAAAATTGAATATAGTCAAGAAAATGTATTCCACTTCTATACTTTGGTCTATCTGAATACCAATATTTGAGAAGCAAAAAAAAATTACACCTATTCCAGCATACAATTTTTGTGTGTTTGGAATGGATAAATTTGTTCCTCAAATTAAGTCGGGAGTGGATCCTCTTTCGGGTCCCACTCCTTACAAGATGGTATTAGAGCCCATAGTTTTTGGAAGTCTAACTATTTCAATTTTGTTTCCCTAATTATAACTCGTGTCTTGCATAGTCACCTTCTAAGTAAGATGTTTACCCTAAAATTTTCCAAAGTTGATTAAGAGGTGGTGAATGAATGATTTGGAATCATAAGATACACATGTATGAATTTTGATGAGAAAACCCTAGTGTGAGGGGACCCTTAATATCTTAGTAGGTTTTTGTAATGTATCTCTTGAAAGTAATGAATTTTAGCTTTAGGGTGGTTTTTGGCTTGCGGATGAGAAAGTAGTTAATAAGAAGATGATACATGGAGTACCTTGTGACTCAGTTCTCATGATTAATTTTGGATCCATCTTTTGTTTTATGTCAAATAGATTTCACCATCAAAATTTATTTTTTGTTATACTATCATATGCATAAAAGAAAATTTAATGGATTTATCTATGTTTTCTCAAACTGAGTCACAAAGGAAATGAGGTATGAAGTTTGAGATAGAAATACTATATTTAGTTGAAATAGATATCTTAAAACTTAGATTTGACTATGAAGTGATGACTAGGAATTTGTGGCATTATTTACTTGACCTACCTTGTTATACACTATGACCCTTGGTTGCTAGGTTAGAAACACAAAGACTTAAAGATCAACCCTAGGAGGGTATTACATGTTGGTAGAAGGCATGAACAACATAAACCCCTAAACTTTTCACAACTAAAAAATGTATAAGTTACATAGTACTTTAATGTTGTTTAGATTGACTGATTAGGTTAAACTTTTTTAAGGGGTAGAGAATAGGTGTTTGATAAAATGGATGATCATATTTTTAGGATGAAATCCTTTGAGGTGGAGTCTTATAACAGACCAAACCCTATCCTTTTGACACTAGAAACCCCTATTCCATGACTAGAAGGTTAGTAAGTTTGGTCCCCTATCTTGACCAAATAAGGATAAAATTTTATAGGATAATGTGCTTAATACATGTATTAGAATGACAATTGGTTTATTCATGTACAAACGTCTAAAGTAAAGTGTAATTAATGGACTTAATATGTTAAGCAGGTAAAAAGTGGAATTTTATGCATAATAATAAAAAATACCTCTTCTAAAAATATATTGACGACAATAGAATTCAATTTAAGTAAATGATGGATATAAAGATATAATACTTTGATTATGATATAAATAGATCCTAACGGTTCCATAACTCATAAAAGGAAATCTTAAAAGTAAAATATAATGGTAAAAATGTGTTCCTTGTGTCCCAATTAGCTTGGGATCCAAGTTTCACTTTATTTAAACGATAATAACTAATCTAATTTTATTTAGAGAAGAAAATATGATAAAAATTCAAAAGTGTTAAATAATTACTGAATGACTTCAAAAGTGGAAATAAACCCCAAAATTGGATTCTACATGCCAATATTAGTCTGTCTAAATTTTCACATTTAGTGGATGGTCTTATCTAACCTAGTTTAGTTTAGGAGAGAGAATATTATTTAAAGCCCATAACATTAAATGAAATAATAGATATTATCGAAATGAAAAATTAATTGCAAAATCATATTCCTCATGTAAGTGTTAGTCTAGGTGCAAGATTTTCCCTTACTTGAGATATGTTTGACCCCTCAATTAATTTAGAAAAGAAAATATCCCAAAAAATCAAAAGAATATACTAATCATTAACCAGTTGTACTTTGGTTTACTAAGTTCGCGTCATTGTTTGTCACATAGATAATGTTCCTTATATTACAAAGTATTTATTTTCACACTTGTTTCCCACTTTGGGTTTTAGTCGGTCTACCTGTGCATTGTAGATTTTCTATCGAGTGACTCTTATCTATCTTCAACATGTGCCTAGTTACGCAGAAGCAATCGGTTCTACATGTCTATAGATCTTAGTAATGGAGGATTTTTATTTCCGTTCAATCTCTCTCCCTCTTCCATATTTTCTCACGATAGTATCCTTTGTATCCATCGCCGCTTTTCACTTTGGAAAAACCCTAGGGTGGTACTCAATTGATAGATATATAAATAGTATGCACCCTGGTTCCCCTTCACCTTTCTTCTCCCCTGATTGTTCTCTATTTCTCCCCTTTCTTCCATTTCCTCTCTAGACTGGTGCTTAATACCTCCTCCACATCGTCTTAAAACCATAGAGTCGCCTTCAGAAGGTGTGCAATGAAGTGTGTGGCTCCTGTCTCTCTAGAGGGCATCCCTCAAACTCCGTCTTCTTGACGGGTATAGTGGGACACCGTTGGTGGCGTCAAGTTCTCCATAGGCCCTGGAGAATGTATGGGTCACTTTTACTTGGACTCAAGAAGCTCATCACATCTCAGTGCCCTCCAATTTGAGGTACTTAGGGTTTCCCCCTTTTTTCTATATTTCTTATGATTTTGAATTTGAGATGCAATGTCAACACTTTGTATTGAATTTTTCTATAGCTTACCACATTGTGACTCTGACATGATGTGCTCGGTCTTCTGACGTTACTGGTTTCATCCAACTTTCTTCAATTGTGTACTTTGCCGCCTACCTTCTCCATGCTTCCATGACGAGTGTGTCCATTGTCTTCCTTAACCTCCTTCCATACGCTCCTTGGGCTTATTGTGGTCGGGAAGGGTTAGGGAACCTCTGGGGATGTTTCTCAACCAAGAAGGGTGTCTGATTCATGAACTTTCATTCTTAGTTTTGGCCCCAAATTTTTGGGTCTTTGGCATTGTTGGTTTGTTATGACTATGAGAAAAAAGAAGATGATCATTGGTGTATGATGTGTATGCCCCTCTTGTTCTTGTGTTTTGAATTTATTCAACTTGGGTGATTTATTCTTTTCATTTGGTTCCCTCTATATGTGCCTGATGTAGGCTCGAACGGGTTGGACATTTTTGATATGGCCATGTCATATGGGTTGAATATGGATAAAGTTATATTACGTGGATTTTTCCGATTGGTCAGCATTTCAGAAATTCAAAGTAAATCATATATAAATCAAAAAATATGTTAAAATTCTAAACAAAATCCATCCAATGGTACTAATTTCATCACCAAAATCCAATCTAATAAATAAGTGATTTTTATATATTTTTCCTAATTGGTTACACATTGTAAAATTAATAACTAATAATCTATAAGTTAGAAAATTAAAGTAAAATATGTTATGAACTCATTAAAATATAATCTACAAGACGGTGTAGTTTTATAATCAAAAATTAATAATAATCATAATAATAATAAGCCATTTTTAGGGTTTATATAATTAATGTAAATGTAATCCTAGTCTCATATATGTCTTTAATAGGTTACTTGTGGACTGAGATGGAATTAGGGTTTTTGACCTTGGATGCATATAGACTTCATGTGAGGTATGATTGCATTCCCTATTTTTATATATTGATAAGTTAACCCAAATTATATCTTTCTTAATATCCTCCACAATCTCTCCCTTTTAAAAATTTATTCCATGTGAAATATTCTACTTTATTCTGGTCTTATGAAAACCTACTTTGTTGAATATTATTTTTGACTCTTAGTTGTACTTTTCTTCTTGGTGGAACCCTAATTTATGCACTTTTGTGGTGGATGATTTTATTGTCTATTTTTGTGATGGCAATATTAATGATTTTGTAAAAGACTAAACTTTATACTTTCCTCTGCATTATGCAAGCCTTGTAATTCAGTAGTCTTAGAGTAGTGTAATTACATTAGGTTTTGGCTTGTGTGCCCATGTTATATTTTTGGGTTGGAGTTTGTGTGCCCCATACCGAAGTTGTGTGTCCTCTTTTATATATATTCTGGAGTTTGGTAGTACGTCATTCTCTATCAGGTTTCAAGGTTGTGAGCCTTGGCCACCATTGTTATTTATATTGTCCTAGTGCTATGCTTATCTCACATGCATGCATGTTGATATTTTTGTGATGGTTTTTCTTTCCAAAAAATTATATGTGCTTGTGTGGCAAAAATTTTATATTTTATTAAAGACAAGTGTTATTTTTTATATCATCTTTTAAAAATTCATATTTTCTTTTGATACCCTCTTGGGTGATACTTAACTCTTCTATAGAAAGCCTTGCTTATTTGATGTTTTATATACTCTGTATTGTCCAATCCATATTTAATATGCACATACCAGCCTTTATGTTGATGTATCTGCTTGTTATCCTTTTTGTGGGGTATGCTTCCAACCCCAGGTGTAGGATTTGTAAGATTGGACTTGGTGACATGGACCTTCTAGGTGGATCTCTTGGGGAGATAGAGTTGAGATAGGTGGATATGCATCTACTTGGATCCTTATGTTGTTATTGTCATGTAAACCCTATATGGAAGATGATGATGTACTTTTGTAAATTTGAATATAGTCAAGAAATTGTATTTTGTTGTTGTACTTTGGTCTTTTTGAACACCATTATTTGAGAAAGGAAAAATTTACACCTATTCCAACATACAATTTTTGTGTGTTTGGAATGGATGAATTTGTTCCTTAAATAAAGTAGGGAGTCAATCCTCTTTTGGGTCCCACTCCTTACAAATTTTCTATAGGGGTTTCTCAAACCTTAGAGATAATAATGAGAAGATTTGAGTGTATACCCTAAAGTCCTCCTCTCATATAATATATGTAGAACAGTGGAGAGTTTGTGTTTCCTAAACCCTATTTGTCCAGGTCGTGGACTACCTAACTTATAGAAATGTATTTCCCAAGTCTGAATACATATTTAATTTAAGTCTTCAAAACTTACTTTTAGATCCCTAGATTTATTGTAACAATTACAATAATTCCCAATTCAAGTTTTCTTCAAGCTATCTCTGTGTGTATAACCGTGTAGGTGCCATACCACATTGACAGTGGACTCGCTAACCAATATTACGATCCATGAGCAATGAGCGGTGTCTAGCCACATATCATTGCTACCCAAGTACTAGGATTACTCAGACAAGACTAAACCATCAATGCCCAACGTTACTCTGTTGTATAATCCTTTTGTTACAAATATCCATATCAGACCAGAGGTATGGAAGCATCATCCTCATTACGTTCAATATAAGTTCATTGATATCAAAGTAGACTAGTAAGATACATGTAATCTCAATATCATGTACTGACTCACATGAGCATGGCCATGTGTTTCTCTAGTCTCACTTATCATGAGGCCTTGGTTATTTCTCTCATTATATGGGAGGGGAAAATTCGTTCTACATTACCCAAAATGAGTAGGATGGTTCTCATCACACCCAATCACTACCTTTATGGAAATCTTCTTCAAGGTCGCATTAGGTAGTGTGATAGCATGATGATTGTCATATCACCACTATAGTGAGTTCAGGTCAAAGAACCGAAACACCACTATTGCATTTAAGAGTTCATTATGACTATTATATATGGTCCTTGTATCACTCTCAAGGCAGATATGTCTAGTACACTTATTCTCTAACAAGTACCTATGTGTCTGACTTGGTATCCAATACATATAACCCATGAGACATGGTCAACAATCATCACACATACTAGTATCGTGTGTAATATTGTTGTTCAATCCACAATAGTGCTTGACTAGGGATGATTTAAGAATATTGTTCTTAGTATCCATTAGGATCTCATGTTCAAGTCGTGTACTTAAAGCCCCATGGCTTTGAACCAATCATTCTAAGGACATGTATTGTGTACATTAATATCTTACTAATTAAATGTGCATCACTAAATTGAAGCCACGTTTACCAATCAAATAAAAAGTACAAAATATCCTAGGGCATATACACCAACAAGACAAACATGTTCTTGTTTGATGTTGAATTGTATTGTCTTCCTATAGAGACAACCTTAAACTATGCTACTGACCTATCCTATTGTCGGCCTCATGTGTCTAATTTAGTTCCTTATTATTAATTGCATGCACATCCTCGTGAGTAGACGTCAAGGATTCATAGAACAAGGTAGAGTTTGGAGAACTACTATAATTCCCATTAGTTTGAGTTGAAATCTAGATTGTTACTTGAATTAAAATCCACTCTCACTTAATAAAAGGTGTTCTAGTATCATTGTGTGGTGTGATTGGATTGATTTAGAGAATCAATGCACTCACTTCCTTCATATTACATCTCTTGATTTAACTAGGGAGAGGATTAGTATGCTAAAAATGAAAGGTTTATGAGTGAATGATATTGAAAACTCTTCATAACTTATTATGTCTCAATTTAATGGTACATGAGTAAGAAAGAAAATAATAATAGAGTTTTTAGTTTTAGAATTATTTTAACACATTTGTAGAAGAATAGAGTTTAATATCGAAGGTTTTGTCTTAGGAAGATGACATCAACGGTGCACCATTTAATGTGAATGGGTTAAAAGTCCATCGCTAGTTGGGATTCATTCAATTTTATCCCATCATAATTGAGATGTTGTGAAGGGAGTGATCTTTGGAATCATTATTATGGCTTAAAGTAATAAAAAAACTATTATTTATTATCTTAGGTATAACATTGTTTGGTTCCATAAGTGAAGAAATAAAGACTATTTCTCTAACACGTGACCAATTAGCTTGTATTGTGATTTTTAATAATATTATATATTCCCATGACTTGATTCTATGTGAATCCTACCATATCATATTTTTTGGATCTGTACATCATTTATAAAAGGAAGAAGGGTATGATGTAGCAGTCTCATTGCCCAAGAATTGGAGAATTCTATGAAGGGAGGAAGTGGAAAGGAATTCGATATATATGAGAAATAAATTATGATAGGATGAAATGGCCCTTCATTGAATATACACTCAGAATTTTTGGTTATTCTATTCAGATAATCAAGCTTATTAAAATTATATGGAGGGAAGAGCTTTGTGAATATTATGGAATGGTAACTTGACACCTAAATTCCATATTAGTAGAGGGTGTGGCATAGTCACATAATACCTATCTGCCTCTTTCCTTTGTGCATGGGGAGATGATGTCAGATTTATTCGCATATGTAAATTCCATAGGGATGAAGTCCCTAGGCTATACCTAAACCAAGTTTACAATAATTCCATCCACAAGTTGATGGATCTTATCAGAATGTAGTATTAGGATCGAACCCAAAGGAGATCATTTTCAAGAATTGACTGATCAAAATAACCACACAAGAACAAGTATTTATCAAAAAATTTGGATTTTGTTTCTTAACTAAGTTTGAAATAAATAAAATCTAGATTAATGTTTTGATATTACATATTATGGAAACATTAGAGAAAATGTGTTTTGCCACCGCTACCTATTGTTTGCTCTGTCACTGCATCACAACATACATGAACATATCACACTGAGGTTGGGTAAATCCATCTTTTTAGAATTAAGATTAAAATTGGATAGATATTAATTTAAGCTTGATGTTTTGTTACCTAAGGGTTACACTACAATCTAATCGATATCCTTGGTTTTAGGTTCAATGTTCTCTACACCCAAATCTAGATAAACATGCATATATAGTGGCCAAACTCATAAACAAGTATTAAACTATGGATTCAAAATGCAACAGATTTCATAAGAGTTTAGATGCAATAACATATCAAAGAGTAGATAGTGGGGTTACTCCCCATACCCTAGAGAGGGGACTACTCACTCCTTGCAGTAGATCCAAGATAAATGATGTATATTGAATCAAATGACATAGTCACAAAAGAAAACAAATGAGCAGCCTAGCATGCAGATGCTTGTCTTTATGCTTAAGGATGTCTTGAGAAAAACATAATAGCACACAAGTCGATTGGATGATGGATTACAAGTCAATTCTTGTTGAATGACGAGCAATCATTTTATCTCTTTTGAGTTTGATCACGTGATCTATGGAGTGGCATAGGTTAGTTGAAATGTGGAATGGTGATGGTCGGTCGAGTTGTCTCTATCAAGGTCAAGCTATGAAACTAAGGTGAAGGTCAATCAATCTACCTATCTCCTTCGAGGGTGGTTGATCGAGCTACAATGATACAGGTCTTTTGATCTAACTCTTTCAAGGTCAATCAATCGATATGGATCATAGGTCGATTGGTCAAACTCTTTTGAGTTTGATTAATCAAGCTTTATAGGTAAATCAAGCTCTCTTTTGGGGAAGGTCAGTCAAGTCATGTTATAGATGAATGCAATTTGAAATGTAGATAGAGTTATACAGATTCTCAATGTTTGCAGATGTTCTAAAATGGAGCAAATGACCCCCTTTTCATAAGAGTTGAGGAGGAAGGCTAACTATATCCCAATAAATGCAATGAGGTGCTTGTAGTAAATGCATCATCAGTGATAAGGCAAAGGGTCATGGGCTTTGGTAGGCACATGAAGGTAAATCAGTTAAAGTTAGTTAATAGAGCTCGATTAGTGATGGTCAATTGTTGAATGGTTGATCGCCAGGAGGTCTATCATTGATTGGTCGATCCCTAGGTGACCGTTCAGTGAATCTCAATCAATGGGACTCGACTAGTAGATCTAGATAGGTGGTTGATCGAGTGGTGAAGCTCGATCAATGGATCTCGATCAGAAGAGATCAATAGAATACATCAATAAGTAGAGCTTTTTAGGTTATTAATCAAGTGGTGGATCTCAATCACTAGAGGTCAGTCAACAGAGCTTGATCAATAGAATGATTGGAAGGTTAATAGAAGAGGTCAATTGATCAGTGGTCAATCATGGAATTGAACCCAAATTGTTGATTGATTTGCCTTTTGGACATGACCAAAATCTATTTTGGGTCAGGGCACTACCCTGCACCTCTCAAGAGGCATACCTCTCTTGACTCCTGTTCAATGAAGGGAAGTGACACCCTCTAGGTTGTGCTGGTATGAAGAGCTAAAAAAGATTGACCTGATAGAATATTTTTTAGATCATGTTGTTGGAACTAATGAAGAAAATGATCAATCCATCATATCAAAAACCAAAGAAATGGATATTGACAAAAAGTTCAAATCCACTATAAATATTATAGATTCCAAACCTACAAAGGAAGTCAAGGATGGTATCCAAATTCTAAGAAATTAGCATAAAATCTAAAGAAAACTAAATGAACATATTTCTAAGGTAAACTAAGAAATCAAAATGCAAACTAGACTACAAATGTGGCTAAAACTGGTATGAATATGCATTCATCAAATAAACCCAAACTTAAACGTGTCTCTCCCTCGAGTAACACAAAATCTATAGAACTCACCAAAATGAATACTTTCAACCCATTTGATTGTATCATCTTCACATCGTGCTTATTTCCCTACCACCTGATATGGATAAGATGCCCAACTTCCTAAGATCACCAACCATGTTTGTCCATATACTTTTGTTTTGTTTCCCAAAAACATTTCCTCATCACTATCTCAATACCAAGTACATCTAAGAATTGCATGATAGTTCAAAGAATCCCATAGCACAAAAAATATGCATATAATATGACAATGGGGTGTGAGAAAAAGGATGTTAAATGAGACATTCATGTGTTCCTGGGTGGGAAATCGAAATAAGGGGGTTTGGAAGGAAATGCAAATCTTTCCTTTTTTTGACTTGAGATTATACTTTTATTTTAGTTTTGTTTTTATGTGAATGATTGACAAGATTTTATTGTTCTGTATGTTGACATCTTTTCTTTGTTTTTGATGGTATGACCCTATTACATAAATAGGGTATGGATGAAGAAGATAGATTAAGAAGGAGGGTGCACATCTCAAACTCAGGGTTTGGAACTTTTGTGGATTTTTATTTATTTTTTGTGGATGGAAGGTAAAAGGATGGAATAAGAAGTGTACAAGGGGCTTGGATCAAAATGCAACTTGATTTACAATTCAGCTCATCGAGTAGTTCTCCTAGTGCCATTATGCTCAAATAATGACATGATACAGAACAATGATGATTGCATGATTTTAAGAAAGATTTGTTTAATCCCTCCCAATTCCTCAAATATTTGTCATCTTTTTCTGGTGAAACGTGATGTTTAGGCTCCTAGTCTACATAGGGTGATTACTAGTTGGTTTGTATCATTAACTGGTGACTGTGAGGTGTTTCTTTAGAAAAGGGGATTTAATAGATGAAAAAAATACATGGATGCAAATAATAATTTTAATATAAACTGGCTACATGACGTCTGTGTAAAAGGAAAAATTTTGAATTTTTTAGTTGAATGCAATGCAAAGACGTGATGATGAGATCATAAGTTACAAGTGCATAGGTTTGGGTATAAAGTAGAATGCATACCACCCACCCTCCAACCCAAACTTAGATCTTTACTCATCCTCAAGAAAATACTAATTTCAAGATGGAAGGAAAGAACTATACCAGTTGGACCATGAGTCGTGGTTGCTCTCCATTCAACAAAAGTCCTTCACCTATAATCAAAACTTTTAGAACTAGAGATCTTATCATGGGATGCACTAAGTAATGCAAGTTACTAGAAAAGTAGATAGAAATGGAAGTAACACTCATTTTTCTCATGAGAAGCACCTTTATCTAATGTTGACGGCTCAATGCTTGAAACTCAGTCATTGTATTGAGGAGGAAGGAGTGTGAGTGATTGGTTGGCCTTCACATCATCTATTGTGAAGTAGCATTTGACATGTTGGCCATTGACTTTTATTTCACCAGTCTTATCGCTCCAAATTGTGGTAGATTTATGAGGGAAAATGTGTATGATGATGAATTGACCTGACTATGTTGCCCTAAGCTTTCATGGAATGAGTCAAGAATGATATTTGTGTAGTAATAATTTAACTATAACTTGCATACCTTTCCTCTTTAAGTGGCCATCATGCCACATCTATGTGCACTCCTTGTAAATGTGTACATTTTCATTCATTGTACAATGTATCTCTTAAATCTCTTATAGTCGAAGTACTCAATTTTCTTTTCCCACATAGAGATCAAAGTTTACTGTTTGATGGCCCACCGAGACTTGTGTTCTAGATTCAATGTTAAGTAACAAGACTTCCCATAAATAAAGTGAAAGGGTGTGGTGCCTAGGGGAGACTTATAAGTGATCTATTCAGCTTGTGATCCCAATCTTTTCTTTTATAACCAATGAGATTTTCCAAAACAACTTTTATTTGATGATTGGAAACCTCCACATGACCACTTGTGTGAGGGTGGTATAGAATAACCACACTATGAGAAACATCATGCTTGCAAAGAATCACTTCAAATCTATGCTTATTTAAGTGGGATCATCCACCAGAAATGATTGTACAAGGGACTCCAAAGTGTGGAAAGAAAATGTATTTGAAAAGCTTGATGATAGGATTGCAATCGCTAGAAACTATGGGGATGGATTTGAACCATTTATATACATAATTAACAATGACTAGAATTTAGGAGATAGAATAAGAGAAGGAAATGGGACCACCCAGTCCACACCCCAAACATCAAAGATCTCAACTTCTTATTGAGTGGCATATCATTCCTCTTGGATACATTACCATTTGTCTGACATTGGTCGCATGATTTGATGTAGTTTTGAGCATCCTTGAAGATAGACGTACAGAATAATCCATAATGAAGGACTTTTATTGTATTGGTTTTGGAGCTTATGTGTCCTCCAATAGGGAAAGAATGACACAATTCAAGAATGAGAGGAACTTCCTCTTTGGATTTGCACCAATAATGAAGGTCGCCTGAACATAGCCAAAATAGGTAAGGTACATCCTAGTAATAATGGTGAATGTTTGACATGAACTTCTTCCTTTCATTCTATTTGAAATGTAGATGTAGGATTCCCACAATTAGGTTATTCATAAAGTATCATACCATGGATTGAATGTGGATACCCTCAACAGGTAGAATCAGGAAACCAATCATTTATAGGGACTAAGTTATGTTCTTGGATTGCAGTCATCTAATTAATCAACAAAAAGGCTTTTATTTCTCTTTTTTTCCTTGATTTCTATATCAAACTCTTCAAAAATAAGATCCATCTAATCAGTATGGGCTTCACGTCCTTCTTTGATATTGAGTACTCAATAGCAGCACGACCAGTCTAGACAATCACTTGTAAGCCTACTAGATAGGATCATAACTTTTCAATGGAACGAATCTCCTTTTTTGTAGTTTCATAATTTCTATGTGCATCTTCAAATGTCTTGATCGTTTAATTAACTATGTGATGCTTCTTATCGAAGCGATGCCCTGAAACTACACCTACACCAAAGTTATTGGCATCACACATGATCTCAAAAGGAAGAGACCAATCTTGGACACTAAGGATGGGGGTGGATATGAGAGCTTCATATACAATGGTATAAGATGTTAGTACTCTTAGTGTAGTACTCTTACACTAAGGATGGGGGTGGACTTCCTCTTCATGCAATTGGAGTCAAAGAGGAAGTCCACATCCTTATGGAGAACATTTATAAGATGTTAGTACTCTTACTGTAGCCATGAATGAACCTCCTGTTCAAGATAGTGTGTCCCAAAATTTCCATACTTCCTTAAAAGTGGTTGGAGGAGATAATTTAGCAATCACTTCTATCTTTTCCTTGTCTACCTTGATGTCCCTGGATCTAACCCACTACCCATAACAAATCCACCCTTTACCTTGAAGTGGTATTTTTTCCAATTAAGCACTAGATATGCTTCCTCGCAAGTTTCTAGAACAAGGGAAATATGGTGTAGGCATGTGTCAACAAAATCCACATGGATAGAGAAATAATCCATGAAAGTTTTTAGTATCATCTTCATAAGGTTGGGAAAGACAGCGGACATACATCTCTAGAAAGTTACAAGTGCATCTCATAATCCAAAGCATCATGTGAAAGGCATACATCGCAAAGGGGCAAGTGAAGGTATTATATTCTTAATCAAAGGGGTGGATGTGGATCTAGTATAGAGTATCCATCGAAGTAACAGAGGAAATCCTAGCATTAAAGTCCATCTAGGACTTGAGCAAGAAATGTCAGTGGGAAGTTGTCCTTGCGAGCATTATTGATATTGAAATAGTCATTGTGCATGCATCACTCATTTATGGTGTGGGTAGGGATTGTTGCATTATTCTCATTCAAAAACCCCATAGTACCTCCTGTCTTTGGCACTACTTGCACTAATTCTCCCATGATTAATCAGATATGGAACAAAAAATCCCATAAAGTAGCAGTTCTATCACTTCCTTGCACACAAACTCCTTAAGAATTGGGATCCACTTACATTTGGTCTTAATGGATGGTTTGTAGTTGTCAATGATATTGATTCAATTCATGTAGAGTGCTTGGATCACTCTAGTTAGCTCAGTCATTTTGTAGCCTAATTCCTTATGCTTCTTCCCTAGTTTTGTCAACAACCTCTCTTCTTATTGAGTAGCGGGATCTGGATTGATGATAACTAGGTAGACCTTTTTCCCATCTAGGAAGACATACTTTAACCCATCATATAGAGGTTTCATCTCTAGATCAATGGGCTCCTTGCCTTCTTATTCAATTATGAAGATAAACTTGAGCTCTTTAAACTCAATCTCAGAGTCTTCCTCGAAATTATCTAAGTGGATCAGAATTTGCTTCATTTGTTCATCATTTTATTCATGTGCATTAGGGTTTATGAATGTTGTATCAAGTGGGTCTTCATAGGTAGGTGTCTCCTATCATAGTTGGGCCATCTTTTTGAGACAATAAATGAGGAAGCATCCCAGAAAGAAGGACCCTTGAGACTCTTAAAGACTTTAAAATGGTTGTCCCCAACCTTAACATTAGAATTCCTTCTTGAACATTAATTAAGGCTCTAGAAGTTGCATGGAACGGGTGCCCAAATATAAGGTTGTATCAAAGGCCCTTCTTGATGTCCATGGTGAAAAAATCATAGGGAACAAAATATTTGGGACCCACTCTCAGAGGGATGTCTTCTACAATCCCCATAGGGTTGGTCACAAAAGAGTCAAAAAGTTGAATCATGATGGTAGTGGGAAGGATTTCATTGGTGAAGCCTAGTTTTTTGAACAAGTTTTAGGTCATGATAGAAATGCTTGCCCCAAGGTCATGTAGGCCTTTCTTGCATTTAGATTCCCCAATGAAACGTAAGATTCTGAAGGATCATGGATCCTTGAGTTTATGTGGCATCTTGTTTTGGATAATATTAGATGTAATCATCGCCAAATTCATAGTGTCATACTCCTCTATTGTTGTTATAACCTCAAATTTTGGGTTCAATTGATGAGAAATGCAATTTCTCATATTAAGAATAATTGAACAAATAATTATGTGATTTGTTTTGAATAATGGGATTTCGTTAAAATAGCCTTGTTGTATGATTTGTGGGCTTTATTGGCTATTGGGCCCAATAAAAGGAAAATAACAAAGGAAATTCAATTAGTAAATGGATAATTGAATTTTTAAGAAAAGAAATATGTGGAAACCTCTAGAAGGCAAATCCAAAGAGGATTTCGTGCCTCTTGGATTCCTTGGGTTCCAAGGAGTCTAAAGTTGTAAAGAAAAGAAATAAGAAAAAGAAAAGATTAAATATGTATTTCTTTATTAAGAGAGAAATTGAAAACATTGATGAAATGTGGAAATTAAGTGGAAAGATGGATAATTGACTTTCCCTTTGTGGAATTTCGTATCCCAAGGTTTTCTTATGATAGGAGGGATGCCAATGAGGAAATAAAAGGGAAATAAAAAGAAATCCTCAAAAGGAAATATTTTATTAAGAAATAAACATGATAATGCAAAATAATGCATATAGGTGCATTTAGAAGGATAATGAGTATCCTTAAAAAGTAATTTTGAAATAATATGGTTCTTGGGGTACAAGGAGCACCAATGAAAGAAGAGGAAAAAGAAAATACCAATTTGGAGAATAAAAGATAATAAGATACTTTATTAATGATTTTGGTGGCATATTGAAAAAGGAGGTATTTTCTAATTAAAAGGAAACATGAGTTCGTGACCTTTTGACTATAAAGGCAAGTGAAGGAGAGAGAAAGAAATAATTCTTGCTTTCCTAAGTGTTCATGAGATAAGGAATATCAAAAGAAAAAGGTTTATGAAGGGGAAAGAGAGAGAATATCCTTCTCTTTGAAGGAAGTAGCTTCCTACTTGGAAAAGGACTCTTGGGATCGTGTATAGCCGACCTAGGGCTTCCTGACTCACCCCTATATAAAGGGGAGACCCTTTGGTTCGAGCCCAAAAAGGATTCCACGTTTCTTCTCTTCTTTTCCGTCCATAAACCCTAACAGGGAGAAACGGAACGACCAAGGAGCAAGTGGGTGTTAATAATGGTCTGCTTTGGGGGCACCACGCTCCACGTTGCCGGAGGAAAGGACAGCGCTCGTCCTTAGGCCCTAGCCAAGGTGCAACAACGACTGCACGTCTGCATAGACTGCAGCAAGTCGCGGGCCAGAGGAGCGGATAGGAGGCCAGCTTGGCCACGGATCTGAGCGTCGTGGGTGCGCATGGGGGGCGGCGGAGGTAGGAGCTACATTTCCAGTGAAGAAGGGGCCCTGAGCTAGGCGCAAGAGTCGCGCTAAGGCTGCACCAGTCGCAGCTAGGGCGGCAGCCCTAGGGCGGCCCGAGGTTGAAGAAGCCCGGACGCCGTTTGACACTTTTACCCTCCATGCGATGCTGGGACGGTCTGTTAAGTCGAGGGCTTTTTGGTCTTTCGGTTATGTTTTCAAAGCAAGCGACGCGCTGCATGGAGGAGGCCGACGTGGCAGCCTCTCATTGGCTGAAAAGTAAGTATTTTTGCAAAATTTGTATCTATTGAACCGTAACTCCGATCAAAACAAAATTTATATGAAAATTGATCCTCAGAACGAGAGGAATCCAAATAAATTATGTTTGAAACCTAATTCCTTATGAAATTCGAAAAATAATGGAAGATATAAACTTTAATGTGTTAATTGTTTAAAGAACCCTATGATGGTATGATTAAAGTGATTAGTAAGGTTTAATAGATGATTAAAGTTGATATTAGCCTGTTAATGATAAAAATGGATATTTGGAAGAAAAGGGATGGACTTGGCATATAATTAGTTAGTTTAGAGTTTATATGCTTGAAATTGGAAAAGTACATCAAGTTAACATATTTACTGGGTTAATTAGTGAAAAACTCTTGAAATTGATGATAGTTAAATATAGTGATGTTCTCTGAATGTTTAGAACGAATATTAACAAGTTGATAATAAAAGGGGTGATAATTGCACACAATGGGCTTAGAAACCCTAATTTAGGAGGATATTCCTTTTAATGATTTAATTGTGCAAATCCATGAATAAGACAAAGTTATGTTGTTATAAATCCAATTTGAGTACTAAAGATCTTTAATGTGAATTATTTGGATAATTAGTGTTCCCTAGTGTACAAAGTGGAAATAGTGATAAATAAGGTTCATATATGTGAATTGAACTACAATGAAATATGATTTGTCAATTTGATAGAAACTGAAGGTGATAATTAGCCTTAATGTTGTGGATATGACCTAAAAGGATAAAGTTAATAATTTTAGTATAAAAGAAACATATTAGACTTAATTGACACACAATTGTGCATATGATGTAGAAATTAGGGTTTGTGAATTAAAAGAGCATTAAAAGTGATAAATGCATAATGAAGGCTAAAACCCTAATAACACCCTAAAGTCGTCCTAGAAATCATAAGGAGAAATCAAAGTTGATCTTAAGGATGTTTGAATAAAACAATGACACTTGGAGGTTATGCATTATTTTCAGGATTTTGTTGATTGCCTGTTAATTATGTTGAATATTAAATGCATGGACATCAAGTTGCAATGGATCAGGTATGTGGTTACGCTTATGAATAACTGTTCTAGTTTCACGGTGATTTCCGACTGTTTTACCGGATGCTTTAAATAAACTGTTGGATGTTTATTTAGTTCATGCAAACTATAGTGTGGCTATGACTATCACAAAGAGTATATGCCTACAAACTCAGATCCTGGTTCTCTCTGTGGCATAATAGCTAACCTAGTACATGGCTACCTATTGGGTAGGTCCATCAGGTTAGAGAACGACCTAGTACATGGCTACCTATTGGGTAGGTCCATCAGGTCTATGGATGACCTAGTACATGGCTACCCATTGGGTAGGTCCATCAGGTCAATGGTTGACTTAGTAAATGGCTACCATGGAGGTAGGACCATCAAGTCATAAAGAGTTAGAGATTGGGCTATCCTCGGATAGTGCCATGCGACTCTATACCTAAAAGAGAGGTGATATCCATGTCCACTGCAGGGACAGCCCAGAGTTGTGAATATGTATGGATTGAGTTATATGGTTTAAAATGTAATCTTGTTTGTTAAATCATTAATTGAATGATTATATTGTTAACTTAGTTGAACAATTATCTGCTTCTCCTCCACATACCAGCTTCGGCTGACCGACGTTTTGTTTGTCGGCGTTTTAGGTACAATGAAAAGAACAAACAGTAAAGTGGCACATGTGATACTAAAAGAGAGTTAAAGTATAAAGGAGAATTAGATAGATTAGTATCAGTGTGGATAGAAGTTTAATGATCCAAGTTTTCAAAGGTATGTAAAGAAAATTTTTATTACCATTTTCAATATAGTCTGTTAGAATTTGATAATTGTTTATGGTTATATGCCGAACCTTTGATCCGGGGTTAATGGATGCGGCTCAACCTCTTGGTCTCCCTTAATTGGGGGTTATCAGGAGGTGGGGTCGTAACAATTGTGTACTTGCAAATTAGTAGAGCTTTAAGGAAATTAGTCTAAGAAGGACCTTTTACTGGAGTATGAAGGAAGGAAATGTCAACATATAGCTTCTTCGTCGCTTCTTTTAACTTCATAATCTTGAGTCTAGCCATGTCTGAGCTAGAAGGCTCTAGTAAGGGACAGACGGTTTGCAGACAAGCACCATCGAGGTACCATGAGTGGTTGGTGTAGCTTATGATGCCTTCTTAGGATTGGGTGTTTTGCTTGTATTTGGAGTAGATGAATCACCTTGTTTCGGTGTTTCAATCATTAATTCATAAGGTTCATCCATTAAGGTGACTTCATCATCTTTGCCATATTTAGAAACCAACTTATTTTTGGTGATTGGCACTAGTGTTTTTGGTGGGAAAATCCAAAATGTGTGGTTGCATCCTTCAAATGCTCCTTCAAATGCTTGGGTTTATCAGGTTGACCAAAAAATGAACCCATCAAAGGGTGAATGGCTCCAAAATTCTTCACCAGTTCAGCCTCCATAGATTTTTTTATATGCATGTTGTCTTTCTAGTATTTTCTCCATACCTTCTACGCAACCTTCATATTTAGAGATATGCATGTTCTATTGTTTCCTTATCATAGGAGGAGTTGTCCTTTATTGTTGTAGGGTTTCTATCCTAAGCTATAGTTTTCTCCTTGATTGAAGTTGTTGTAGTACTATCCAAGATTGAAATTGTTCCTCTAAAGGTTTTGATTCTACTAAATTGGTTTTGGTTGGGTCCTTTCTTAACATGATGTGCATTTGTTGCTCAGTATAGACTCCCTTATTGGAAGCCTGGGTGGTTTTTTGATCAGTTGGGGTCATAGTAATCCTCTCCTAGAATGGAGTTGACATTATTGACTTTTTAATTGACTGGGATATTGTCAAACTAAGGTTCATGGATGATCATTGTGGGTTGGTAGATGTGATTATATTCTAAACTCGTGTGCCCCTCTACACTAAAGACTTGAAAAACTTCTTGGGTTGTCTTATATTCAAAAGTTGGTTGACCTCTCTCCTCATACCTCTGTAAGGATGACTCAAGGTTGTCTTGTTTAAGGGCTAGAGCCTTAATAGTTCAGCATTAGCCTTTAGATCAGATTTGTAAATTACCATAGAAACCTGAAGAAATCATCTCTTGCGTGATGAACCCTAATTATCTTGGTTCTTGTCTCCTCTACTTACAACTTTCCATACATAATCAAATATCTTCCGCATTAAGTCTCTGTTAGAAGAGGCGTTCAGAAATTGATCAATGTAATCATCCATGCCACTATATAATTGCTCAATAAGTTGTGTAAAGGGAATTTTGTATTGAGGGCATTTGCACAATATCTCCTTGTATTGATCCCAGTCTTACAAAATAGTTACAGTTTGAAGTCAGTGATTTTCCCTCAAATTTAATAAGTGAGTGAGGGTGATAAGAACTTCTCGATGAACTTGTTTTGAAGTTCCTCCCAAGGGTTGATGCTATCATCCTATAGGGAGTAGTAGCACACCCAATCATTTTTAGGAAGAGTAGAATAGGAGTAGCTTGATGGCTTTTTCAGACACATTGGAATGTTTTCTTATTCCATGCATACCTATGAACTTCTATAGATGGCCACGTGATCCCCAGTGGCTCTTCCTCTAAAAGTGTTGTTTTGCATCATCTTCGCCATTGCAGCTTGTTCGTAATTTGGTTCCTCCATGGATGTTTGCAAGGGTAACGATCATCTCCAACTTTAGGGATAGATAACTTTGGTAGCTCTCTTTATCTTTAGGCTTCTTCATCTTCATAGTTCTTCTTGCAAAAAAGTTTTGGATTCAACCATAAGTCTATCTCTTTGTGCATTGGGTGCATCTTGCACTCTACAGTCAATATCTACATTGTTCATCTTATCTCGGCATTCATCAAGTAGACAGCAGTAGGTTTGTTTGATTTCAAGGTTCAAAATATACAGACTTCACATGAGTTTATCTGCAATAATAGAGCAAAAAGTAGGTAGCATGATTACTCCCCATACCTTAGAGACTAGAATACTTGCTCCTCATGGCTAATACAAGATAAACAATGTGTACAACCATGTACCTTAGAGACTAGAATGCTTACTCGTCATGGATGATATAAGATAAACAATGTGTAGAACCAAAAGCCATAGTCACAAAAGCAAACAAATGAGCAACCATGATGTGTATATGCTTGTCTTCTTGCTTAAGGATGTCTTGAGAGGAGCACAATAGTCAGTTGGATGATGGAGTAGAGGTCGATTGTTGTTGAATGGGGGTTGATCAATCCATATCTTTTGAGGTTGAGCAGTCAAGCTATGGATGGAAAAGGTTGGTTGATCTATGGAATGGCATTGGTCAATCGAGTGGCCTCTATCGAGGTCAAGCTTTTGACCTGAGGTGGAGGTTAATTGATTGACCTATCTCCATCAGGGATGGTTGATCAAGATGTAGTGGTGGTGGTGGATTGAGCTAACTCTTTTGAGTTTGTTTGCTCATAGTGCAGTGTTGGTCGATTGATAGAAACTTTTTTTAGTTCGGTCGATCTCTCTTTAGAAGGAATTCGATCAAGCACTAATGTGGATGGATGTAAATTATATTTGTGGATATAGTTATGCAGCCTCTCAATGTCTCTATATGTCCTTAATAGAGGAAATGACCCTCTTTCAATAGGAGGTGGGGAGGAAGGAAAATAACCTCTCATGTAATGTGATGAGGAACTTGTAGTGAATGAGTCGGAGGCGAGAAGATGAAGGGTCATGGGCTTTGATCGGCACGTGAAGATTGAACAAAAGTCAAGCAAATGGAGATTTATTAGTGATGGTCGATTGTCAATATGGTTGATCATTGAATGTTTAATTGCTAGATGGTCATTCAGTAGAGCTTCATTAATGGGGATCGAGCAGTAGAGCGTGATAAGTGGTTGATCAAGGAGTAGATCTCAATAAATGGATCTCGATTGGAAAATCTCATTGCAAGATATCAATCAGTGGAGCTCCATTACTAGAGATCAATCAACAAATCTTGATTCTAGCTTGATTGAAAGATCATTTGAAGATGTTGATCGATCAGGATATGATTGTGAATTTGAGACAAATTGTTGATCAATTTGCCTCCTGAACATGCCCAAAATCTGCTTTGAGCTGGGGCACTGCTCTGCACCTTGCAACAGGCATTCCCCTATTGACTCTCGCATGTTGAAGGGTAGTGGGACCCACTAGGCCACACTGGTATGGAGAGATAAAATTCCAAACCCACAATAGAAGTCAAGGAAGTATAAAAATCATTACTAATCAACATAAAACTAAGTGAAGCTATTTGTAAGGAAAACTACAAAATCTAAATGAAAAAATGGACTATAAATATGAATAAAACTGGGATGAGTATGCATTCATCAAGAGACTCTCAGTATTCATCAATAAAAAGTAAGATCTAAAAATGGGGGCTCACCTATTACAAGGGGAACCCCAACTTTGTGTTCTCTTTGCAAAAATATAATATTCTTTAGTGAAGTATCAAACCAATATGACTTTTTATTCAGAATTGTTTGAAGGATTTGTATAGTGTTCTAGATAGAAGTATCTAATCATTCCTTACTATAGTATAACTATGTATTTTGATCATTACCTTGGTATTCCATTCCACATGGATGACATTACAAGGAGCATTCCCACTATGTTACTAACAAACCTAGGAAAGGTTTCCAACACAGAAGCTAAAACATTTCCCATTCATGGGAAGATACACTATTACCAAGAGTGTTCTTAATACCATGCCTTATCTTGATATGCATGCAAATATTTTACGAACTTTGTCTATGCCAAGCTTCATTTCATTAAAAGAAGCTTTTATGGAGAGATAATACGAATAAAAAGAAGATATAGTAAATACATCAATACCCTATACAATAAAAGGACAATTTTGGGGCTAATTTATGTCCATTTAAGTAAAAAAATAAGGAATTTATGATCAATTATATTTAGGATAAATAAACATGATATTTCAATTCATATTATTCGAAGTATGTCTATGTGAGGTGCAAGAATGGGAAGGAAGTCAACTTGGGTAATCTTTGCTATGTGGAGGGTCTTATGTGTTGTTATAGACATAGACATGAATGGGGTAGGTTTGTGGCCACAATAATGAAAAATTAGTTCTAGATTTATTACCAAGTGGATATATGTGAATGTTTGGTAAGTGTTAGTATTGGAGTTTGGACAATGAAGAGATATTTGTATAAGTGAATGATTATGTGTATATTAATGTGACATAGATATGGAGAAAAGTGTGTGTTGGATCAAAATTGAGGTTTGCCTTACCATATTTTATATTCTCCCTTTCTAGGCTATTGTGTATGATAGTTATACATTACAAAAAACACAATATGATAGCATATATACACCATGATGCCCGATATGGTAGGTATGCTTCCATCCAATTTGACTAAGTGATATATGTTGTGGGTTATGTTAAATGTTATATTAAGAAGTAACAAGTTAAGTTCAATTTGATAATTTTGAGTCAATGTACCTTCAAGAGGAGGATTAAGTCAACCTAATAAAGTAAGGTGTGGGCAATACCTTCAAGAGAGGTAAGGATGTACACCCATGTATGGTTAAGGCGATACACCATATGATTGGTAATGTTAATACCTTAATGAGTAAGTGATGAGAGATATGATGATGCCTAGCTTGATATACACCTAACCCAATACATGTGTTCAACTTGAGATACATGATTCAAACCTGATATAGCTTGTAAAGGTGAGGACAAGACACTCTTAGTAGTGATGAGTGTAATACCAAGTCATGGTGTGGTTAATACCTTGTTAGATGAAATATCTAAAGTATTTGATAATGTTCAACCCTATATCAATAATGTCGTAACCCGAGACGAGTTCATATCACTTGATGATAGATGAGTAATTTAAATGTGTGACTTATGACCAATACACTACAAGGTAAATGTGATGAGTTAGTGCATAAAGTATTAGGATGAGAAATACCCTAATACAAGATAAGCTGATGAAATTAAGTAAGTTAAAAGTAATGTGGGAAGTGATACAACAAGGCATGATAAATATAACATACAGTACTTCAAGGTTGATACACTTGATGCACCTCAAATCTAATATACTTGGATGAGTAACACATGGAGTATGTCATGACAATTGTTACATTAAGATGTAATGGGTTGAATGCACTTGGATAAGTGAAGGCTAACATACCTTAAGAAAGGGGTTAAGCTAAGATAATAAAGTAGGATGTAATCAATATCCTAGTGAGTATGAGAGAGAAACTCATACTTTGTGTTGATAATCATTTAATGATAAGTGATGCAAAATAAATAAGTATGATTGAATACTTATGATATTAATGTATGCATTCTAAATGTATGGAGCGATGAATTAGGGTTTATATTGATAATGTGAACTTTAAACCCTATTTGGTTATAAAAGGAAACCCTAACCCTAATAACGGGAAGGTTGTATTTCCCTTATTGCATAAGCCTTGTGAGACATGTTAAATACGTGTATAACAAGTATAATGTTTATGTGGTCTGATGACCTAAAAATATATTTGTTAGTGATGAGATGTTTAATGAGCCTTGTGAGCCATGTGAATAGTTGTTGCCTAGTAAGAGGTGACAGGTTATTTAATGGGCTTTGTGAGCTATGTGAATTATTTGTACAACAATTATAATTGTTATATAATCTAATGTTTTGAAATATAGTTGTTTCTTAGTGAAAGGTGACCAAATATTTAATGAGCTTTGTGAACTATGTGCATTAATACCTTAGTCTGATGACCTTGAGGTATCAATTACATGTTACATAGGTAATAAAGCTTAGTGATGAAGTAAGGGTTTAAATACCCAGATATGATGATGATAAGAGATGGAGATCCTAAGTGTTCTATGTGTTCCAAAGAATCATGAAAGTACTTGATAAACATATTATGCCTTTGTTTGTAGCATCTGGTATAATTCGTGCTTGAAACTTGATTGATGCTAAAAGATATTGTAATGTACTTAAGTAAACAAGTTAAATATTATCATGTAGTTTCCCAGACCATAGATCCATTCAGTGTTCGAATTTGCTGAATGGTGAAACAAGTTTTACTCTGTATACATATTTTTGAATATGTGATCAATATATCGGGGCGCTCAGTGGACTCCCCAACTAAATAGGGATGTTGAGTGGACTCCCCAACAACACCAGGTTGCTCAGTGGACTTCCTAATAACAATTAAACCAGGATTGCTCAGTGGTCTTCCTGATAAAATAATCTGAGAAAGCTAAGTGGTCTTCTCCCGAAGAGAGTGCATGCTATGGTTGTAACTCTATAGAGAAGTTGCCGCTATACCCCGGAAAAGCTAATTGTAGTTGACACAAGATGTCCTGCTAAATCTAAGTGGTCTTGTACTGACCGAGATAGGTGAGGTCTTGACAGTCGGCTCTGCCATTGACCTTTTATGGTACCGATTTTGACTTACTAGTGGTCGGTTGGAGTATGAGTGGTATATCTCTTCTCCTCTGGGAATAAGTGTGAATGTGAATACATAACCAGACGTGTAGTGTATTTATTTAAGGATCGAAT